>CP092864.1:64242594-64260361 GCA_030710605.1 Cordylochernes scorpioides
AGCTAACGAGGGCCATTAGCCCGAAACCATGGTCTCTAGGTGAACGCTTATCAGTTTGCCAAAGCTGGTGTTGTGGTTTGTCACCGGCCCGAGGCCGCTAGTTTGCGGCGACGGTCAATAGATGGTGTCTGGTTTTGACGTCTATTTTGACAGGAGAGGCGACCTTTGTCTCTTTAGTTATAATTATTTGATATAAACATAGGTTAATGGTATAATCTATTGCTCTCCTTTTTATATACAGATTGCCCTAAGTTATGGAAGAGGGAGATATAAAAATACTCTGGAATGAACAACAACAAAGTAAACCCAAATATAGAGCCTTTATAAACCGTTTTTAGAGAGAGGCAAATCACAAGTAACAAAGTTTATTGGCCTCTCTAGTCAATGTTCAGAAAACAAAAATAAAATATAAACAAAAAATCGGATTATTATTCATATTAAAATAAAAAATGATTTCTACCAGACTGATCCCACACGGAAGGGACGTCTGGAATACATTGGCTGTCACAGTCTTCCTGAAGTTGGACAACCTCTGGACCAGGTCGGGGGTCCCCGATATGTGCTTTCGCAAGGGCGAGGAATTCCCTCAAAGCAGAAATCTGGCGAAATCTCAGGCGAGAGAAACTCGATGATGTCCCCCATCTTAGAGGGGATACAACAGATCTTTCCATCTCCTCCCTATGATAATCTTTATATAGGGGTTCTAGGACATAGTCGGGATCTAGTATTTCAAACATTGCCTTAATTTTCTGTGAAGTGGACTGAGGAGGCTGTATCTTTTGGGTCTTGGAGATGGAGATTGTATGGTTAGTGCAGCCTTGGCCTGGTCTTTTACAGGTACCTCTGTTAGTGAAGTTGAAAGAGCTGAAGTCTAGTCAAATAAACATTCACGTACGAATATTAAGAGTCGTTTTATAACAACAAACTTTTTCCTTACTTTGAGTTTATCTACGAGTAAACTGCGAGTTTAAACTGTGTCAAATAAATTCGATTTCTAAGTCAGGCCCGCGATTTGATGGGATATTGACTTTCCACCACTTGGTCTTGACTAAGTTTCCCTGCTTTAGTGTAAACTAATCACCATTATTTTGAAAATATATTATAAATAAGTGAGCACTATATACTATTATATAGAATTCTAAAGACTTGGTTGACATTAATAAAGCTTCTCCAACTTTCTCTGCCATGTGCCATCCCGTGGATAACTGTCGTCAATGAGCTGTTGAGATTTAAATATGGTTGATATATTGTAAAATGGATGACAAGCTATCTGAGAAGCCAGGATTCCAGAGTAAAGTTAGGGGAAGATGGGTAGACTCCAGCTGCGGGGGATGGTCATGTGTCAGGGTGACAGTCACCAAAAACAGCATTCGTGTATAGGGGAGAGAGAGCGAATTTGGTTTTACGGAATACTAACTAAAGTGTATGATTTTAGAGCCCAAATGTATGAGGGAGGAGAGAGTCTGGTCATACCTACGGATAGTGGATAGTGGACGCGGAGAGTCGCCCCCGAGCGTGTGGATGATCCTGCAAGACGGTGCCAGAGAAACTTACCCGACCTGAACGAGAGCCGGCCGTAGTCGAGGAGGATCCTTCTGATGGCAGATATTTGAGACAAGTTCATCTAAGTAGTTTCCCATTCCATTAACAGCTCCTGGCAATAAAGTATATCAGCTGTATCCACAATGAACCTACATTGAAACTTGTACACAAACAACGACCGCTGAAATACGTCATAACAATATTATCAACTTTGAACTGCTGGGCTTGCTCTTTCCTTGCCCCGCTAATAGTGCAATAGAGTCACTTAATTCATATCAGTCATCTCAGAACCAGACTCAAGATATCAGTTTGTAATGTCTGCATTTTGGTTTCCTTCCGTATTCATTTATATGCACATGGTAATTGTCCCTGACATTAAAAAAGGATCAGCTAAATAAATAAAATATTTATGATCATTGACCAGCTCTGTAGTTTTAATTATCGTCGTATGTTATACAAACATGTTTGTGTTTCAGAAGTGACGTTCTGCGCTCCAGGAACCTCGGTTATAAATATCTCTCTCAGAAGAAATCAACATTTTGTACACAGATTTTAGGACAGAACAATTTCTTTTAGAAAAAAATTATCAAGAGAGACAGAAGATTCTATGTGTTCGATGACACAAATAAAGAAATTTACATATAATGAAAATGTGCACTCTCTTTGGTGACTCATCTGATTTTTTTTAAATCTTCATCTATAATACACTTCAAATATACGTACTTAGATCGGGTATTTAATACAAACACAAACGAACTACAATGAAATTAGATCTTAACACACGATGATAATATCTCCCTATTCGTTAATAGAATTAAAATCACAAGACGGGGAGAAGATTTTCATTGAATGAAAGAAACCTATCTCTCCGTCTTGTGAATTTTCTCAAATAATATCTTATTTAGAAACATAAGGTAACAAGACCAAATCCAAATAAAAAATAGTATGTGTCATTTCAGTAACAGCGTTGTTACCATCATCTTGAAACGTCGCACAATATTTTTTATTTGGATTTGGTCTTGTTACCTTATGTTTCTAATCTATAATATTATATATATATCACAAATTGTACCTTAATCATAGATCTTATTTATAAGAGATCCTCAAATATATGCTCGAACAGAAGACACTTGGTCGAAGGTGAGATTGCTGCTCACAGAAAGTACTACAAAATGGTGACGATCTTCTCTGACCAATCACAAAATACTAAATTATACTAAAAATAAACAATTCATCATATTTATCTGTCTCAACAGTGGTATATTTCTACAAAATACTCAATCAAACCATTATATGTATATATTAGTAACTGTATTTTATATAGTAAATTGGAATCTTCTATATCAAGCATTTATTTAGATGTGGTCGAAGCTTCTCGTACATCACGTGGATAGAAAATTTCCAGGAATTCTTCCCGAAAAAAAGATTGTCGACCTGTTTTATCAGAATAGTGACTTTTAAATAAACACTTTGATCAAAAATAGGTTAATTCATATCTAATCCATTCCATATGGATTGTGTGCGGTATTTTCCACAAACACTATACTTTTATTATTGAAGGAAAGGTTTTTCAGGAGACTATTTTCATGAATATGATAATCTTAATCACATCAGATTTCGATCATCTCTGTTCATCCAACAGGTGAAGATATGATAACTTCATCTGGAGGGATTTCTTGTAAATCATCTATATATAAAGGCTCTTCCCTGATTTATAATATTATAAAATAAATGAAGCTTCCAGGGTTAAGTTTCTTGTACTACTTTTTTATTTTCAAGCTTTCGGACTTGCTAGTCCTTCAACAGGATTATCACTTTAACAATTTAATAATAAATACATTTTTTTTATGTTGAAGGGCTGACTGAGAGTACTCAGTATATAGTAGGTATTTAAAATATGTATATAATAACGTGTATATAAAAATGTATTTATTATTAAATTGTTAAAGTGATAATGCTGTTGAAGGACTGACAAGTCCCCGAAAGGTTGAAAATAAAAAGTAGTACAAGAAACTTAACCCTGGAAGCTTTATTTATTTTATAAAATCATCACTCCTATTTATACCTGTTAAAGAGCAGAGATGCTCAAAGCCTGTGAAATTGATATTGTCACATTAAGTTCTTCCCTTCAAAATTCTTTATTAATAAAGATATCGAGAGGACATATTATAGTCTTCTTTGAACTCTACTTTTCGCAAACCAAATTACACTCTTTAGATATAGCGTATTTTATAAATTGCTACCTCTTGTCCGTCGATATTCTTATTTTGAATCTAAAGTGTAATCTATCTTTTATATTGGATAATAAAATTATATATTTTAAAACCAACTCATCAATAATGGCAAATCAGGATATCCAAAATAGAAATGGTTAGAACAACCTGGACGTAAAAAGTTGTTCTAAAATATTGTTAACCAACAATTCCGAACTTATAAAATATGTCTAAATGTTGAAAATAAAACTTATGGTAAGTTTAGTTATTTAAATTCCAAGTATATTCAAATTAAAGGAGTGTGTGTTGTGTAGCAAGAGACAGCTCTCATACATTGACTTCAACTTAAGATAACCCCCTCTCGAATATTCAATAAAATCCATCATTCATCAGTTAAAACCAAAGCCATATTGAGAGAAGCGAATTTTTACAATTTAAATTCTACTCGGCACAAATTAGCATAATCATTCGTACAATCTATTTCCCTCAGATGACATTTCATAAGAAATCAGAAGTCACTGAGGCTTTATCGCCACGGCTATCCAATAAAAAAGTCAAAAAGTTGAACAGAAGTTATCTTATCACCCCACAATAAATAGCTAAGAGATCGGGGGAAAGAAAAACACCAAAAAACACTCATAATTTACATGAAAATCTTGCCGATCGCTGAGTATAATTGGGTCCATTTATTCTTCCGTCGAGACCTCACGCCATAGTGGATTGACGGAGGTCGATTCTAAAATTGGTATCGACAGTTCGTCTGGTGGAATAAGTCAGAAGAACATGAGAGATTAGAATTATTGACTACATTAATCATGGCGCTGATAATGGCGAGCAGCGTTTAGAGGCATAAGTAATTGCGCGACTTCCTAATTGGGTTCTGGAGAGATTCCAAAATGATGTGATTCGAGATAATGCCCTAGTGATGGGGATTCAAAACCTTCTTTCTTAATGAACTGAAAATAATTATTCCCCCCCCCCTCATTTTTTCCCTCCCTCCCTCCTCCTCCTCCTCAAACTCCCCATCCCTCGTCTGCCAGCCAAGAAAGAAAAAAAAAAAAAGACGCTCCTATAATTAAACTGTTAATTAAGAAATGAATGCCAGAATAGAATGCACATTTGGAAATAACTTTTCACTTTGAATTAGAGTTTTTATATGAAACGCTTTCTAAAGCCATTTGCAAAGCTTTCAAAAATTGTTTCGAAAAATACTTTTATTTTTTTAAACCGTTAAGTTTGAAATACCGAAATCTGTGGCTTTTTTTTTTTTTTCAAATTGACGTTTTATTCTTGTGACTTTTTAGGACGATAGAGGTGGCGTAGAAAATATGGAGTTTTAGGAGTGTTTTACGATTGATGCAATGATCTATGGAATCATGGAATGATCGTATGTTTGGTATTATATATTATTGGAAAAAGTTATATAGAATTTACACTTTTTTTTGCCTATAAATAACGCAAGTAGAATATATTATGTACGTGTTTAAAAAAAAAACGAAATAAAACAGACAACAACAGCTACTGTAAGGCTAATGCTAGAGTTTGCCTTGTGTGTTATTGTTAGTGGCCATCTTTCGATGACTATATGAACAAATATTCTCCAATTTTATCTGTTAGGAACAATCAATTACAGCTCTTTCGGAAGCTTCCATGACCCCTTCTAGCCAGATCATTGAGGTTTTCCTCTCTTCTTCCTTCAATCACCCCAGCATCATTATATTTTATCAAAAAAAGAACAAAATAGCATAAGAAACTCTTCTCCTGCCGATTTTTCTCTTCTTTTGACAATACATTACTCCAGGTGGTTATTCAACTTACCAATATCTTTCTTTAATCCATTTTCTCTAAATAGAGTTGACCTTGACCAATATGTAATCCAGTTAAACCTCTCATGAGCGAATAAATGTCTTGGCCCGACATTACCTAACCTCCAATAAGATACCACCTCCAAAAGAGACCAGGACCATCATCTATATTGTATAAGTGGTCTCTCTCGCCGTAAATACCACACACTGAATATATTAATATATTGTTTTGAAATTAGAGATATCTATAATTCTATCGGTGTGACGCTCTGTACATATGTCCAAAACAAATGCATTAATTGTACCTCGATGAAGGTTGGTGTACTGCGCGTTTTCACGAATTTTTAAATTTGAAAAAGGAGGAGGATGAAAAAGAAGGAGGGGGAGCAGTAACAATCTCGCTAATAAACCTGGGTTCAGCTTGCCCGGCTGATAGTACCCTGCAAGGGCTCCTAATCCGGGTATACAGAATGAACAGCGTTTGTACTCCATGTTAGGAGGAGTTGCACATGGCGTCTGTTCCTCATGTCGGAGGCGGCCATTTCTTTTGGAGCTAAGTCGGCCTGCTACTGAGTAGTGCTCCCAGTCTTAATGACAAAGGCAGACGCATTCTACTTCACCCAGTCATGATGGTTGTCAAACAGACACCATCAAGGGTCACAACTTGATACCCTAATATGATTGAGTGGAGATAAGAAAGAAGAAGGAAACGAACGAAAAACGCGCCAGAATTTCAAGAATATGTTTTATATTTTGCCGCTTATTTATTTCTCATTTTATCCTGATTAGGTCAAAATATTCTGGTCAATAAAAGTCGCTAAAATAATTTTTAAAAACATTAATGGCCAAAGTGTCCTTTTTCTAAAAAAAAAATGTGACAATACAGGCAAACTAAAGAAAAAAGATAACAAAATTGAACAGGATATTTGAAAAATAATGTACGTTTCAAAATGAATCTACTAAATAAATATTCAAGGATGCCCTATATGGCAGACATCAATACAGAAGAGGACATCCATACGGGAAAGGCACCTCGGTTGGCCGGTATCGTGATCACGGAACTATCTGATCTGCTCCATGGACAAGACACCACTAAATAAATGTATAATCCCCTGTCTGAGCAACATTTTCCTTGTACGACTAAACAAGATACCCGAACAAAGCAGATTTAAAAATTCAGTAGCAGACAAATAGCTTCCATGTATCAACGACCTGGTTGCTGTTATCTAATCAAATCATGTTCCTATTTTAGCAATTTATCAGATACCCGGTGCTTGAAAAAAAAGATGGATAATTTGACGCTCCTATTAAATATTATCTCCCGAGCTATATCTCTTCAAAATGTTCAAAATGATAAACTAAAGCATTAGCATACAAATAAGGATGAATAATTAAATAAAAAGTTAATGTGATCAAAAAGGTGAGAACAGGAACCCTCCCTCCATTGTCCATCTTTCAGGAAGAAATTGAAGAGCGATTAGTAGACCCGTGGAAGTCTATCCTTATCTCGTAGGTGTTGACAAGTTGATAAGACGCCTAAAATGTTAAAAACCAATTCCCCAGCGTTTGAAACAAATCATTGTTATGACAGCGAGGCAAAATTGCTGTCATTAAGCTCAAATCAAAATGGGTATCGGCATTGTTATCTGCCAGTTTTACCCCGGCTTGCAGCATGTTGAAGATAAAGCAAACACAGGGCAATTACACGATAGCATCGCCAAGGCCACCGCCGCACGATTGTGTGGTAATGTTAATGAAACAATGGCAGCCTCACGGACTGAGGCTTGAAGAAGTCACTTCTTGGGGTGTCTTGGGGAGTGTAGTGCTAAGTGATTAGGTCTCAAGTGTTATAGAGTATGTTACTCAAACCTGGATGTTGCTTATCTCAAGTAAACACATCCTATAGATCACCACGATGATTGCATAGAAATTTGCGACGATCGGTGAAAAAAAATCTACATATGTAGATGCATTTCGACTTTTGCACGTACAAGATACATGGCAGTCTCTTCATCTTGCACAACTTGCATTTAATGATGGAATTGGATTTGTGTAAAATCAAAAGAAAATTGAAGAATTTTAAAAACTGTATTAAAGTGAGTTTCGAAACCGGGGCTTGGTCGTTAAAAATAGCATCATTCTAAAAAATATATATGTCATGACCACGGTTGTTAGGATATTGGCATTTCTTATATATAGTATATGTTGACCCACCATACGTTTGTATCGTAAGCAGAAATTCGAGCTGGAGAGAGTTCAAAACTACCTGTATCTTTTACACCAAATTTTGGCGGTGATGGAATCGTGGAAGTATCAAATGATATATCCATGTGTGTGTGAGAGATAAAAAAAATTCTTAATATAACTTGGAGATTGCAACAATCAGGGTAATAGCATAAATCATTTTAAAATTTATTTCGTCTTCAAGAGAAATGAAGAAAGAGGAGGCCTACATGGACTGATCGAAGCTCAAGCCAGCAAGAGTTTAGCGATTTGTCACCAGATGCTTGAAAATCCACTAAACGACAGGATGTCTTTTATGACAAAAATAAAAATTGTTGATCTCTCTCACGCAACCTGCAAAATACAATTCGACTGAACAACCTTTTACCATCAGTTCAGCGGGAAGAGGTCATGCTGTGCCTTTAGATTGGCATTAGGAAGAGGTCATGCTGTGCCTTTAGATTGGCTTTAGGAAGATGTCATGCTGTGCCTTTGTATTGGCTTTAGGAAGAGGTCATGCTGTGCCTTTGGATTGGCTTTAGGAAGAGTTCGTGCTGTGCCTTTGGATTGGCTTTAGGAAGATGTAATGCTGTGCCTTTAGATTGGCTTTAGGAAGAGGTAATGCTGTGCCTTTGGATTGGCTTTAGGAAGAGGTCATGCTGTGCCTTTGTATTGGCTTTAGGAAGAGGTCATGCTGTGCCTTTATATTGGCTTTAGGAAGAGGTCATGCTGTGCCTTTGGATTGGCTTTAGGAAGAGGTCATGCTGTGCCTTTGTATTGGCTTTAGGAAGAGGTAATGCTGTGCCATTGGATTGGCTTTAGGAAGAGTTCGTGCTGTGCCTTTGGATTGGCTTTAGGAAGAGGTCATGCTGTGCCTTTGGATTGGCTTTAGGAAGAGGTAATGCTGTGCCTTTGGATTGGCTTTAGGAAGGGGTCATGCTGTGCCTTTGGATTGGCTTTAGTAAGAGGTAATGCTGCGCCTTTGGATTGGCTTTAGGAAGAGGTAATTCTGTGCCTTTGGATTGGCTTTAGGAAGAAGTTATGCTGTGCCTTTGGATTGGCTTTAGGAAGAAGTTATGCTGTGCCCTTGGTGTGAAATGACTTTGCAATTATGACTGGTGCCGAGTGGTAAGGCCAAACTTGCTGTTAACAGACACACAGAGCAGCTGAAAGAAACCATAGCTTGTTTCAAAAGGCATTGTTTCAGCAAGACAATGCCCAACTAAATTGCAATGTTAACGAAAGGTCTAAACTTGTTTTTCTTCTACGTGGTTGAAAGGCCGTTTGCCATTAAGATGGAAAAAAATCGCTAGTTAAAGGACATTGTTTTTTATTTTTGTGAAATGATGTGATATAATCAATTGAAACCAAACAGATTTAAATAGCAATTCCATTGTACAAGTCCCCCATAGAAATGCAATTTCTTTATTCTGAAATCTTGAAATCCAAATATAAAATTTTCTTCACAGCTAATTAAGATATTTTATAACAATCAAATAAACCATTAAATCTTGAATCTCATTCAATGTTTTCCTCGTAAACTCTTGTAAATTTCTATAAAGGATCCCTACATAGCAACTTCAAACTAATGTTGTGACATATATACATATTTAATGTGTTTGTCACAGGCTCTCCATTAAGAGTTTCTTCTACCATTCTTTATGTTTTGCACAGGTATAAATTATATTCCTAAAATCCCCATAACCCTGAGAAGTCCCTTGATTGTTCTTCATTTGATCCTGGTACCTTTGGACTACAGAAAAGGCACCAAGAAAATGTAAACCTAAAATTCTAGAATAAATCTAAAAAACTTTTAAAGAAGTGTGTGAGGGTTATATAATAAATCCTTCAACACACTCTACAGAAAAAAAAAAAACCTTTGAAATGGAAAGTCAAATCTCGATTGATTGCTGAACTACACAGGTTGAAAATTTATTATTATATATAAAATGTTTGAAAAATTATTTCTGAGTTGAATTCCCTATTTTATAATTATCATGACCATCGTATATATAGATGCAAAACATTTTGTCACCTTCGGTGTTTGACAGAAATCTGATAAGATGGTTAGGTAGACAATGTTATGTGATGAAGTATTTCCTTTTTTGGAAGTTACATCACAGTATCTGATATATCTATCACGTGGCAACAGAAAACATGGATCAATCTATTTAGTGGCTAGTACATAGGATAAGATATTGCCACGTGGAAAATTAGGAAAGACAAACTTCAGGATGAGAGAGCAATTTATTCAAGGTAAAAACAAACTATGAATGATAAACAAAAGATAAGCAATCAGGGAAGTTTACAGAATAGCAAAATATAAACATTAAAATTTATATCTGCTAAAAATAATAATAAATACTTTGCTACAATATTGTTTCTTGTCCCCCACAATATGAGTCTGATGGAGTAACTCCATGCAGGGAAATCTTTCTCTCTCTCTCTGATATTGAATATGCACTTGGCGTATTATAGAAGCTGGGTTGATGAAATTATATTAGACCCCTTATGCTCAAAACTGGGCAACTCTGTGCTTCACTTCCATCAATAATTGACAATATGACCCAGAATAAGTATATTGCTACGGCGTTTTATGGTTTCCACAAGTCCATATCTCAGAAGAAGGCCAAGTGATACTCACTCCTCACTTTCTTACTGCTACTCTTTTTGTGTTGATTTCTTGCTTCCCTCTTTCTTTTTTTTTTTCTTATTTTCTTTTTTTTTTTTTCATTTTCTTCTTACTCTGTATATATCGTTATTTCCTTTGTCTCACTGCTTTGTTCTTATGCATACCTCTGGTGAATCCTGTATAGGGTCAGTGACCCTAAATAAAGGCTTTTTTGTTGTTGTTGTTGTTGAAAATATATTAGATGATGATCCTAGAGCTATATTGTAGGAATTTGCTAAACAATTAGCCTGATGATGAGCTATGCTAGAAAAGAGAGAGAAGAGATTGCTATTTAAACATATTAAATAAACCTTTTACAATAATCCTGATTGATTTATTGTATTTATATATCAATGCGATAGATTTAAATCCCCTGTATTTGAATTAAATAATACAACAGGTTTCTGGAGATGTTTCTTTTTCATTTTTATTTCAATCTCAGCTTTTGGGCATTACTGCCTTTCTACAGGAGGAAAATTGTTCATTTTATACTCCTGTAGATGGGCGGTAATGCCCGAAATCTTGAGATTGCAATGAAAAGAAACATATACAGAAACCTACTGCCTTATTTAGTTAATATTGTTTTTATACTTTTGAAATTATTTTGAGAATTGTTGAAGTGTATGTGTGTTGCTGAAAAATATTAGATAAAATATCTTTATTTTACGGGGCTGCTAACAAAAATGAATGATTTTTGAGCCCCGATGGACGCATAAAGCGAAATATAGATAAAGCACAGTTGGAGGGGCCTGGGGATGGGTGGTGAAAAATATTAGCAAAGGTTTTCCTCTTTTATAGAAAAAGATATATGGGGAAGAATCTAAAAAGATATGAATTTTGTTTTCGGCCACAGAGACCCGATTACGATCCCGCATTGAATTAGTTTATTATTAATAACATGACTCACGGAGAACTGTGAGAATCAGAATGGCTGAGCATGAAAGATCTGCCAAGAGAAAGGATCCCCATTCCCTCGTATACCAGCATACCCATAACAAGCCTTTCACACATTTAATATGTGAACCCTCAACCCATTACCATGAAATAATCAACAAGCACCAGCGTCTGGTACTTGAAGCTTTACTAACCAAGAAACTCAAAGGATCAATAGATCCATAGATTTGCTCGACATATATGATAGCATAACCTCCTACCTAATCTCCGGCTTCCCAATTTGAATCCTTCCTATAATCACACATAACCTCAATAGGGCATTAGCATTAACTAATAATCCATAGTTTATTTTGTAACTGTATCATGTTAATTAGTATTTGCATATCTATCTCTCATATTTCTTACTTCCTTATATATGTAATATTGTTGCAAATGTGATGATCCTTTCGACGTATGGATAAACTGGCAGTCGTGTACGTGAGGCGAGTGATGTTCTTCCCACACGCGGACAACAAGAAGCAGAGGCAGGGCTAGATGTTAGCACAGAGAGGGATCGAGGACAGCCCACGGGACAGAGGTAGAGGCCATGACACAAACTTGGATGCTTATCACCGAGACATGGAGCGAGAGAGTCTGAGAGAGACAAAAGCGGTCTGTCGATCGACACACCCTAGAACATACTGCTGACCCCCTGCCAAAACCTGTCCTGTTTTCAGGGGCGTCTATAAAGAGTCCCTGGGGGCCCCACATGGGCTTTGGCATTTTCCTCCTCTCTCCCCAGCTGTCCCCAGCTGACCGCTCTTTGGGTTTTTATTTTGACGTCAACATTTTTAGTGTTACATACAAATAGGGGTTTACAGGTATTATCAATAAAGATATTGCATATATACAAAATATTGGGGTGGTAGCAAATAGAAACGGTGTACATTTTAATAGAAGGTAGGATCTTATAAGGCATCGGTTCTAACTAATTGGAAGATATGTGACATATACTAAAAGTGTCATTTTTATACAGTTTAAAATATACTATATATATATATGGATTTGTTTAATTTCTAAAAAAAAATAGTATTGTAGTATATATCGAAGGACTGTCACGCCCGAAAGCTTGTATTGTCGTGAAAAAACACAAGGTAACAAGACTAAATCCAACTAAACATACTATTTATTTGGATTGACCTTAATACCTTGTGTTTATAGTCTATACAACCAAATTATACATTATTGTCGTGATAAAAAGAAAACTCTTCCCTCAGCGAATTGTATTTTATTATTATTATTAAAGAATCTTACTTAAAATAGGATCCTCTATTCTTTCTTGAATCCAACTCCACCAGTAAGTGCCAGTAACAGGACTCAGCCATCTTGTAAGTGCAAACAAAGTCGCTGCAGGTATAGTATTATATTGTTTGTAGAAGACCTTTATTGGATCTAAAAAGGAAAGGCTTTGATAATGAAAAACATGAAATACTCAGAAATGCTAAAGACTCAAAGACCTTCTGGAAAACTATTGCGCTCAACAAAAGCACATCTATAATCCAAGGAGAAATAACTATACAGGACTAGCTGAACTTTTACCGCGAACTAATGACTACAGAGAAAAATTTGAGAATTTGTAATTTACATAATGTGATTTCTCAGAACGATCCTATATTGGACTCAGAGATAACCAATGCAGACATAAACAAGGAGATAGTTGGTTTGAAGAGTAACAAGGCATGCCGGCCCGATGGCATCCCCAAGGAAGTATTAAAAATACTCCCTGATTCGTACATACTGCTGTTGAAACAACTCTACAATAGTGTTATGACGACTGGAAAATACCCAGCAATTTGGACTAATTCCACTATACACTCAATCTTTAAAAATGGTTATAAGAACAGCCCCTCCAACTACCGAGGTATTGCACTGATTAGCAATGTATCAAAGCTTTTCACTTCAATCCTAAGATCAAGAATGCAGGAATGGGTCGAGGGAAGAAGGGTTATACCGGAAAACCAAGCGGGATTTAGAAAAGGAAGATCATGTATTGACCACATATTTACACTAGCTACTTTAATCCAACTATCATTAAGAAAAAAGAGGGGAAAACTATATGTCTTTTTTGTCGATCTAAAGAAGGCATTTGATACTGTACCTCACTCATTACTTTGGAAAAAACTTTACAACCTAGGCATAAGTTACCAATTCATAAGTACGATCAGAAGTTACTACGAACAAGCAACTATAGCTATCAGATGGAAGGGATCATTTACGGAAAGTATTAAGATAAACTCGGGAGTCCTCCGGGGAGAACCACTTTCCCCACTGCTCTTTATATTATTTATCACGGACTTAATCGGAATTTGTAATAATTCAGACCTGCCGAGTGTAAATTTGCCAGAATTTGGAGATATCCATTTATTGCTGTACGCCGACGACATAGCAATTATAGGTGAGTCTAGGATGAACCTCCAAAAGAAGATCAAAATACTGAAAGAATATCTCGATGAGAACTTAATGACACTAAATGAGTCCAACTCAAAGATTATGGTGTTCCGTAATGGAGGTAAACCCTCAAATAAGGATAGATGGTTCTGGAATGATAAACCCATAACAATAACTTCAAGATATACGAGTACATATTTGGGATTCCCTCTGACACCAACAATAACAACTACTTACCCGGCAAATTACTTTAAAGGAAAAGCACTTACAGCAATTAACGCCACACACTCAATATTAATAAAATCAAAAACAAAGTCAATAAATTTATCAATCAAACTCTTTGATACAATAGTGAGAGCTGTCCTGATGTATGCCGCTCCATTGTGGGCAACAGAGCATAAAGACTTACTGGACAGTATACAAGACATATTTATCCGTAGGTTCCTGAATCTGCCCAGATACACTCCAGGCTACATAATCAGATTAGAAACCGGTCGTATCTCATTGAGTGTAACAGCTTTAAAATTAACCCTGAAGTATTGGCTGCGGGTGTTGAATATGAGCAGTGACAGATTGCCGCGTATATGTTTTAATAGAAAACGGGAACTGTCTAATGCTTCGGGCACACCCATCGGTTTCATTAAAAAGCTCACCAATCTGCTTAACAATAATAGATCCCCTGCACTTGTTTCCTGTGATGATCCTGAAACGCTGAGGAGCGCGATTACAGGGCTCTTAAAAACAGCGGCAGACCAATCTATACAAAACGACCTTACAAGAATGGATAAATCTAAGCTATACTCTCACTACAAAGACATTCACATATCTTTCATGACGGAGGGATACCTTTTAGGGGATTTTCTTTTCCCGGTTGTAAGACTACTCGCACAAGTTAGAATACTTTCAAGTTTTTTTTAGAGGAAACCACACCAAGATGCTCTGCGGTGAGGACCCAATTTGTACCTTCAGTAATTCAAAACTAAAAAATGAAATCACTCACTATATTTTTGATTGCTCTGCTCTGAAAGAAGAACCCTTATGCTCAAAACTGGGCAACTCTGTGCTTCACTTCCATCAATAATTGACAATATGACCCAGAATAAGTATATTGCTACGGCGTTTTATGGTTTCCACAAGTCCATATCTCAGAAGAAGGCCAAGTGACACTCACTCCTCACTTTCTTACTGCTACTCTTTTTGTGTTGTTTTTCTTGCTTCCCTCTTTCTCTTTCTTGTTTTTTTTTTTTTCTCTTTTTTTTTTCTTTTTCTTCTGTCTATATCGTTTCCTTTGTCTCACTGCTTTGTTCTTATGCATACCTCTGGTGAATCCTGTATAGGGTCAGTGACCCTAAATAAAGGCTTTTTGTTGTTGTTGTTTGTAGAAGACATGTGGGACATACTCAGATTATAAGCTACATTGAACTTTCTACCCATTATGATCATCATGGCCTGTATATCATATGCACTTTGGATAATTATTCATAAAAAACGAAATTTTACAATCTAAAATGGGGAATTTCGCAGTGTAGTTAAACTTTTTAGATCTTTCAGACGAAGTAAAGCTATGAGATGATAAAAGAATGTGTGTAAATGTTGTTCATGAACTCCCAATGATGGTTCACCTTGAAGCCTAGTTTCATTTAGTTGAGAGCTTCTGCCATTTTGGTTTTATAACCTGTCAGGGTCATAACTTGTTAGTCGTTTCGGAAAGAGGTTAAGACAAAAATTGCACGGTTTTCTTAGAATGGAAAATTTGGCTTTTTATAATTTGCCATATATTCCCCTCTACCCTTGATCCATTCATGTATAAAACTATAAAGATGCCTGATATAATTATACAAACACCAAAACCTTTATTAGGGATCAAGCCCCATACAGGATTCTCCCAGTATAGCAATGGTTTTAATTGAACATAAATCAAGTACTGTATACAATTCAGTATTAACATGAGCCAAAAAAAAAAAAGAAAAGAAAAGAAAGAAAGCCTGATATAATTATGTAGTATAATATATTGTTGTATTCATGATAAAATTGTGAAAAAGTATTAAAATTACAAATATAATCTCACAATGAGTATCTTTTTTATTTAAAAAACGCTAGCTTTCAAGCGTTAATCGCTCTTCAACGGGCTTACTATAATATCGACTTGATCCCACCAGAAATATTTACAAAAACAAACGCGCGCAGCGTGGATCTACTTATATAATTGCCTTATTCTGTCTGTATGTCTGAAGCTCACGGATAGAACGCGCGCCCATTGGCTGCCGGCGAACACGTGTCCTCCCTGCCCCCCTCTAGACAACCCTGTTATCAGCAGTGTGTTACATCCACCTGTCTATAGCAGCCATTCTAGACAACCCTGTTATCAGCAGTGTGTTACATCCACCTGTCTATACAGGTCACCCTGTCTATAGAGGCCACTCTAGACACCCCTGTTATCAGCTGTGTGATACATCCACCTGTCTATACAGACCACCCTGTCTATAGCGACCACTCTAGACAACCCTGTTATCAGCTGCCTGTCTATACAGACCACCCTGTCTATAGCGGTCACTTTAGGCAACCCTGTTATCATCAGTGTGTTACATCCACCTGTCTATACAGGCCACCCTGTCTATAGCGGTCACTCTAGGCAACCCTGTTATCATCAGTGTGATACATCCACCTGTCTATACAGACCACCCTGTATATAGCGGCCATTCTAGACAACCCTGTTATCAGCTGTGTGATACATACACCTGTCTATAGCGGCCACTCTAGACAACCCTGTAATCATCAGTGTGTTACATTCACCTATCTATACAGACCACCCTGTCTATAGCGGTCACTTTAGGCAACCCTGTTATCAGCAGTGTGATACATACACCTGTCTATACAGACCACCCTGTCTATAGCGACCACTCTAGACAACCCTGTTATCAGCTGCCTGTCTATACAGACCACCCTGTCTATAGCGGTCACTTTAGGCAACCCTGTTATCATCAGTGTGTTACATCCACCTGTCTATACAGGCCACCCTGTCTATAGCGGTCACTCTAGGCAACCATGTTATCATCAGTGTGTTACATTCACCTGTCTATACAGACCACCCTGTCTATAGAGGTCTCTTTAGGCAACCCTGTTATCAGCAGTGTGATACATACACCTGTCTATACAGACCACCCTGTCTATAGCGACCACTCTAGACAACCCTGTTATCATCAGTGTGATACATCCACCTGTCTATACAGACCACCCTGTATATAGCGGCCATTCTAGACAACCCTGTTATCAGCTGTGTGATACATACACCTGTCTATAGCGGCCACTCTAGACAACCCTGTAATCATCAGTGTGTTACATTCACCTATCTATACAGACCACCCTGTCTATAGCGGTCACTTTAGGCAACCCTGTTATCAGCAGTGTGATACATACACCTGTCTATACAGACCACCCTGTCTATAGCGACCACTCTAGACAACCCTGTTATCAGCTGCCTGTCTATACAGACCACCCTGTCTATAGCGGTCACTTTAGGCAACCCTGTTATCATCAGTGTGTTACATCCACCTGTCTATACAGGCCACCCTGTCTATAGCGGTCACTCTAGGCAACCATGTTATCATCAGTGTGTTACATTCACCTGTCTATACAGACCACCCTGTCTATAGAGGTCTCTTTAGGCAACCCTGTTATCAGCAGTGTGATACATACACCTGTCTATACAGACCACCCTGTCTATAGCGACCACTCTAGACAACCCTGTTATCAGCAGTGTGATACATACACCTGTCCTATACAGACCACCCTGTCTATAGCGACCACTCTAGACAACCCTGTTATCAGCTGCCTGTCTATACAGACCACCCTGTCTATAGCGGTCACTTTAGGCAACCCTGTTATCATCAGTGTGTTACATCCACCTGTCTATACAGGCCACCCTGTCTATAGCGGTCACTCTAGGCAACCCTGTTATCATCAGTGTGTTACATTCACCTGTCTATACAGAC
>CP092864.1:64260461-64275668 GCA_030710605.1 Cordylochernes scorpioides
ACAGATTCACACACATGGGCTATTAAAGATATCCAAGAGAGACGCCGCTACATGGATGTCGGAAGAAAGAAGCATTTGTCGCCCAGCGAAGGGTCAGACTGACAGCCTAATTTCACACCCCACCGGCCTAAACTAATTACCAGCCCGATCCTCCAAAGCCGGGATTACTGAAACCTCTAATGAGGGACTTGGAGGATTTTTATTCTCGGCCCAAGACAATTAATCAGGTCCCACTGGCCACAAGACTGGCTTCAGCAGGCTGCAGGTGGCATCCTATTGATGGAATCCTCCTGGTCGTGCTGTGGACGGACGTCAATGGATTGATAGAATGCTTAATGTGGATTTTATTTACATATACCCCAAGTACATATTGTACATATATGGTACTGTAAGTATACCTAATTTTACAGGTAGAAGTACTCACTAGTGGGATTGTGAGGGTAAAAGGGGGATATCAATCTATTATTATTTTTTAAACAAAAATTGTGCTAAATAGGGAAACTCTAAACAATTCTGCTAATCTATGGAGAACTGATTAGCATAATGTTCCTCCAATTTACTCTATCCTGAACTATCCTTGGGGATAACTGAGATGGCTGTATTGCCGGTATTGGACCTCACTTTCTTCCTTGCGTCGTTGGCAAGGCAATGAAGGACAAACCAGCTGAAGTAAGGTGCAGGAGGTGTCTCAGAAGGCTCCAATTAGGAAATAAATGACATCCCAAAAACATAATTTACACAAAATATGGAAATCTCGCTTAAATACTTACAACACCAAATAAAGCTTTGCATTAGTGAAAATTAAGCCATATTCTCATACCTCTCCAAAATATAGGCTTGTGTACAGCTAAAATATTTCTAAACTTCATTGTATTTTTAGGAGGGTTCCTTGTTATGTGCTGATGCCAAGTACTGTTCTTAAAGCGGTTGTAAAAAAAAATACAATGACATTTAGAAATATTTTAACTGCATGCCTAAAGTTTGGAGAGGTATAAGAATATGGCTTAATTTCCACTAATGCAAACCTTTATTTGGTGTTGCAAGTTTTTAAGCGAGATTTCCATATTTTGTGTAAATTATGTTTTTAGGATGTCATTTGTTTCCTATCGGTAATGTTTTCTATAGTTTTAGAAATTTAATTGCCATTCATCTATAGAATTTGTACCCATTAAATTTTTGGTACAATGTGTTTCTTTGTTTTTAGATATTTAGTCTGACAAAATGCATGCCTTGACAAAGGTTAGCGTTCAGCTCCCACAACCGAAATATTGGCAAATAAATATTTTTATTCAATCCCATATATATTCCTTTTTATTATCTAATATATAGTATGTTTTGAGATTCTATTTGATGATATATATATATATATAAAACATTGCCAAAATTTTAATGGTTACAAATTGTATAGTTTTCCATAGTGTTGCGGAGATTAATGAAGCTCAGTATATGAAATTTCAACTTCTTCTATTTATTTCTGTTCCCATCTTATTTCTCTCATAAGATGAATAGATTATACTTCATATATAGGCAGAATATCGTTGCTGCTCTACATAGTTATATATTGAAAACTCTTGAGATCTTGATACTCTGGAATATATTAATAATGTTTCATCGGAAAACCTCAGATCACAACGAGGAGTTGTCTTCGAGAATCCTCAAATATGATTCCAAAGCTGTCGCCCACAATTCTGAAGTCTTTGACTATTATGAAGAGCTAGGAGATGTCTTTAACTTCTTGAAGAACACTAAGTAATTGTGAAGCTTTCTGATTCGTTTACGTTCATCAACACTTTGGATTTGAATCCCAACTCTATGGGATGCTTTTTATGTACTTACTATTATTTTTTACAAGTAGAGAGGAGTCATAGATGTTTTTAGTACGTGGAACATAGCCGGTATATTTATGGAATTCAAGAGTAATAATTATAAAAAAGTCTAAGTTACTATTAGGGCTAAATCATTCAATATATTAATGCATAAGATTACGAAATTAAATCATGATGGGGAAATTTGTGTTATTGGGAAAACTGTGTGGTATGTGTGCTATAATGTGGATATCTCATCGCTCAGATGAGGCAAAGGATCATCGGGGGATGTCGGGAATGGAGAAAGGCGCGGCGGTGCCAGCACCGCTGAGAAGATCTGTGGACGACGACAGATGGGAGGACAGCATGTCTCGGGTTGGTCGCGAGAGATGTTGCGGAGTGATGGCGTGGAGTTGAGACATCTCGGTGCGATGTGACCGATGTCAAGAGGTGACGGCGGTTATTGGGATCTACAAATTGGAGAGAACACAATGTGAGGAGCTGAGACAAGATGTCGCGGTGTGATGGCGGGTATCTGCGGAGTTGAGACATCTCGGGGCGATGAGACCGATGTCATGAAATGATGGCGGTTATTGGGATCGACAAATTGAAGAGAAGACATTGTGGCGAGATGTCGCGGATGATGGCGGGAGTTGACCGCAGTCGTCACCTGAGGCCGGCCGGCCGGGACGCCACAGCCGCCGGATCAATGGCGGCGTCGCCTCACGTTGTCCATCCGATGTCGCCTCCGTCGGCTAATCTCTCCTGGCCGCTTGTCTCCTCAGCTTGCCTCCCCTCATCATCATCTATTGCTTAGGTTATATAGCCATCAGTATACTTTTACTTTATGTTAAATATTTTGCAGCGCTATATTCAGTGTTTTTGTGTTTTCACCCACACTCTATGTATGTCGATTCATTTATCAGTTTAAACTCAGGGAGTTGTCAACTATCTTGAATAGAATATTTTGTTTATTTTACCCCATGTCATTCTGGTCTCTTGCCTGTCCACCTAGGCAATCCTGTGCATTCTAGCCACTTGGAAAGTTTACTATTTCTATAAATTTTCTAAATTCCCCCCGATCTTCTGCTGTCATTTGTCCGGGTATCATTTTAAAACTACAGTAACTACCAGACACCTCTCTTTTTTTTAAAGATTGAAAAAAAAAACCAACATATATATATCTTCTGCCCAAGTTAACAACATGCTAAATAAAATTTTCTTTTTTTCTTTGTTCTCTTAGACATTCCTACTGACCAGTCTCCACTCGTTACTTACTTTTGGTAGCTCATCTTAGAAAGTAGCTGGAACCGATCAAGTGGCAGGCGACAGAGAGCAAAGACATCTCTGAGGATAAATCCACAGAAAGACATATGTCATAGGCTACAGACTATAGGAGTGGTGCAGGAGCAATCTGGAAGCTTAGGACAGAAAATGGATACATTTCTAAAGACGACTTCAAAGAAAAGCAACACAACAGACTGAAGGAAAGATGGACCCCTGGGGATAGAGTTAGAAGAATACTTGAGGACCTGCGATATAACCTAGAGGCCTGCAGAAGTGCCGATGCTGACATGGAAACTGTGGAGAGACTCTGAAGAAACTTTGAGGATGGCTTCTTGAGAAAGGAAATGTCTCGACATGTCCAAAAGTGACAGAATTTAATATCTGAAACAAAAAGGATGGTGCCCACTGTATTAATAAGAATGATTCACTATTTTGCGTTATAGACGAGAGCAAAACAATTTTACGGGAAATATAGTTTTAATTCCAATTATGTATAAAATCATGATCATATCAGCAACCAACCTTTCTAGTTTTTTTTTGACAGAATAATCAATAAACAGCTCTTATAATCCGTTCCTATATCCTATTTTTTAACTTGAAGGAGCTAAACTTCTTTAAAAATGGCTATATCAATTTTAACTGGTACAGGCCATGATTATCTTGGTGGGTAGTAGATGGCAACTGCTGTGTGCACCCATGTCTACACATGTGGAAGCAGTTCGACTTTTACACCTAACAATTTGCCAGAGCACCGTTTGGTTTATTGAATTCAATAGTGGGGTTGAAATTTTGCAAGAATCGAGGACATTGGAACAATTTTTATTAGGAAAAATATGTCGAATGCGGGATTCGGTCCCAAGTCGAGGCTATCGAAAACCAACAGTTTAAATCACTCGTCCACAGACCCCCACAGTGATTGATTGTGAATAATCTGAGAGATAGAAACTGTGACCTCTTATGTTAAAAGTCACCTAAGTTGTTTTTATCTCGTAACAGATGACGTGTTTTTATAACGTTAACTTGAAACATAACAACTTGGTTATACCCTAACTTACCAATGTTCTAGCCTAATTTAACATTGTTCTAGCCTAACTTAACATTGGTCTAGCCTAACTTAACATTGGTCTAGCCTAACTTAACATTGGTCTAGCCTAACTTAACGGGGTTCTATCCTTACTTAACATTGTTCTAGCCTAACTTAACATTGGTCTATCCCAACTTAACATTGGTCTAGCCTAACTTACCAATGTTCTAGCCTAACTTAACATTGTTCTAGCCTAACTTAACATTGTTCTAGCCTAACTTAGCATTGTTCTAGCCTAACTTACCATTGGTCTAGCCTAACTTAACATTGGTCTATCCTAACAAACGGGGTTTTAGCCTAACTTACCATTGTTCTATCCTAACTTACCATTGTTCTATCCCAACTTAACATTGGTCTATCCTAACGGGGTTCTAGCCTAACTTACGATTGTTATAGCCTAACTTACCATTGTTATAGCCTAACTTACCATTGTTCTATCCTAACTTACTATTGTTCTATCCCAACTTAACATTGGTCTAGCCTAACTTACCATTGTTATAGCCTAACTTAACATTGTTCTAGCCTAACTTAACATTGTTCTAGCCTAACTTACCATTGGTCTAGCCTAACTTAACATTGGTCTATCCTAACTTAACGGGGTTTTAGCCTAACTTACCATTGTTCTATCCTAACTTACCATTGTTCTATCCCAACTTAACATTGGTCTATCCTAACGGGGTTCTAGCCTAACTTACCATTGTTCTATCCTAACTTACCATTGTTCTATCCCAACTTAACATTGGTCTATCCTAACGGGGTTCTAGCCTAACTTACCATTGTTCTATCCTAACTTACCATTGTTCTATCCCAACTTAACATTGGTCTATCCTAACGGGGTTCTAGCCTAACTTACCATTGTTATAGCCTAACTTACCATTGTTATAGCCTAACTTACCATTGTTATAGCCTAACTTACCATTGTTCTATCCCAACTTAACATGGGTCTAGCCTAACTTACCAATGTTCTAGCCTAACTTAACATTGTTCTAGCCTAACTTAACATTGTTCTAGTCTAACTTAGCATTGTTCTAGCCTAACTTACCATTGTTCTATCCCAACTTAACATTGGTCTATCCTAACGGGGTTCTAGCCTAACTTACCATTGTTCTATCCCAACTTAACATTGGTCTATCCTAACGGAGTTCTAGCCTAACTTGCCATTGTTCTATCCTAACTTACCATTGTTCTATCCCAACTTAACATTGGTCTATCCTAACGGGGTTCTAGCTTAACTTACCATTGTTATAGCCTAACTTACCATTGTTATAGCCTAACTTACCATTGTTCTATCCTAACTTACCATTGTTCTATCCTAACTTACCATTGTTCTATCCCAACTTAACATTGGTCTAGCCTAACTTACCATTGTTATAGCCTAACTTACCATTGTTCTATCCCAACTTAACATTGGTCTATCCTAACGGGGTTCTAGCCTAACTTACCATTGTTCTAGCCTAACTTACCATAGTTCTATCCTAACTTACCATTGTTCTATCCCAACTTAACATTGGTCTAGCCTAACTTAACGCAGTTCTAGCCTAACATACCATTGTTAAAGCCTAACCTACCATTGTTCTATCCTAACTTAACATTGTTCAGCCTAACTTAACATTGTTCTAGCCTAACATTGGTCTAGCCTAATTTAATGGGGTTCTATCCTAACATACCATTGTTCTAGCTTAACTTACCATTGGTCTATCCTAACCTAACGAAATTCTAGCCTAACTTACCATTGTTCTAGCCTAACTTAACATTGGTCTAGCCTAACTTAACGGGGTTCTAGCCTAACTTAAAATCGTTCTATCCCCTTAACGTGGTTATAGCCAAATTTAACGCTACTTCAAACTTAGCATGATTTTAGCTTATCTTAAGATGAGTCTAGCCTAAATTAACATGGTTTAAAACCTAGATCAACGTGGCTCTAGCCTAACACGACGTGGTTCTGACTTAATTTTTGTTCTAACATAAGAAAGGGGAAAAGCTTTCTTCAGCTTCAGTGGGAAAGAAAAATATTTATCTGGGCTCCAATCAATCCAATCACCATCACAGTCGCCCGATCAATCAGGAAGAAGTGGCCATTTGTCCGGGGACAATCCGACAAATTGTCGGCACTAATTCCCGAAGATGATGACACCCCTTTCTTTTTCTGTCTTTCTTATATATGTAATGTTCGTATTGATGATTGACGTTCATACTGGACAGTGATGGTGACACTGGATTGGACAGTAGGGATATTCGCTTTGGGCAACGCATGCGATGTTCACACTGGACAGTGATATTTACACTGGAAAAATCATGTGATATTCACAGCGGATAGTGATGTTTACACTGGACAACACATATGGGATCTTCACGCTGGACAGTGATCTTTACACTGGACAAGATATGGGATCTTCACACTGGACAGTGATGTTTACACTGGAAACATATGGAATCTTCACACTGGATAATGATGTTTACACTGGACAACACATATGGGATCTTCACACTGGACAGTGATGTTCACACTGAACAATATATGGGATCTTCACACTGGACAGTGATGTTTACACTGTAAACATATGGAATCTTCACACTGGATAATGATGTTTACACTGGACAACACATATGGGATCTTCACACTGGATAGTGATTATTACACTGGACAACATATGGGATCTTCACACTTGACAGTGATATTCACACTGAACAATATATGGGATCTTCATACTGGACAGTGATGTTTATACTGGACAACATATGGGATCTTCATACTGGATAATGATGTTTACACTGGACAACATATGAGATCTTCACACTGGACAGTGATGTTTACACTGGACAACAGATGGGATCTTCATACTGGATAATGATGTTTACACTGGACAACACATATGGGATCTTCACACTGGACAGTGATGATTACACTGGACAACAAATACGATACTGTATAACACATGTGGTGTGTCATACTGGACAACACATGTTGCGGTCACAGTAGGCGGCACATCTATTATATCTATGCAATCTCCAAAATGTAAAAATGTGAATACTTACGCTTAAGACAGGAGCCCACACAAAATAAATGGGTTAATGTATTATAATTTAGTATTTTTCCAATCTTTTGTTTTCATTTTACACTCACGTTAATGGTGGAAAATTCAATGTGCACGATCAACTAATACAACGAATTAAGTCATCAATGAATAAAGCTCAATGCTTATAAATACCAAAATATGTTTATGAGCCCAATTGTCTTAACTTGGGGTTTTCTTGCATATAAATTTCATTATTAATATTAAATGTGATTTGCTTTAACTTTTTTTTTATTCATTTGTAGAGACTCCGTGGCAAATCCATGTATTTAAAATCCAATATAACGCGGCTGATGATTGTAAAACGAAAATTGCAATTATACCGCGTGTATAATGTATTATAAGTTACTTTAAATATTATTTACGAACGGAAAAATACGTCCAGGGTAGCCTAGTGGACATGGCACCTGCCCGGTAAGCAGAAGGTTGTGGGTTCGATTCCCGCCCCTGGACACTTTTATTTTTCCGTTTGTCATTACTCTTCACAATTCATCCTATCATACTTCATCCTTAAAAGTTAGAAATAATCGTTATTTCTCTTTAAAATAGATTTCGATTTTTGTTTAAAAGAAACATTCGCGGTATAATTGCAATTTTCGTTTTACAAATCCATGTATAAGAAAATTATTTTCCTTCAATTTACCTAGAAGTCGTATTTAAATTTTCCTGTATATATAAATTTCATATTACCTTTAAATATGATTTGCTTTAAAAAATAATAATAACATTGCTTATTACAGGTATTATTACTGTTATTCCTGCATGTAACCTACATTTCTGTGTGTGCTTGGAGAATCATTATAAGACTAAGCGATCTTAATAAAGCTTGTTGTTGATTATAAATATCTTAAACATATTAAAAATATAAAATAAATATTTCACAATCTATTTAACAGTATAAATAGAGCAATAAAGAATAGAACAAACAGATCCATATGGAAAGAACAAAAAATAAGCGCGATATGTTCCTATATATGGTAAAGGCAAACACTAGGAGAAAGCCAAACACAGCACAAATATTATTTTAAAAAAAGGAGATGAAGGGGGTCAGGTCCCATTACCAGCAAGCAGCATATGCAGGATAAGGCTGCCGAGGAATAAAATGTGAAGCGGGTGAAAAGTGCGGCGGGAAAAGAACAAAATCAATCGCCACACCGACAGATTAGATTTGATGGGAGCTTTGACGTCCATTTCTAGACTCGAATCTTGTCACGTCTTGAGCGCTCCCGTTTGGTGGGGCTAATCCCCTCGGGAGATCCGAGATTCTATTACGGCGCTGCCAGCGGAGAATTTATTTGGGGCCCGCAATTTTCAAGACGAATTATGGTTTATTCTGGGGAGATTTGGTCGCCTGCCATTTGAATAAACCTGCCTTGACGGATGGCCTGAGGACAGTTATGGAATTATTATTCTCACCGAGTAATTACATTGCTGCCGTTTCTTCTCCTGCCTCCTCCTCCTCCGAGAAAGAGATTTGGTTGCCCTCGTTCATTAGAAACTATATTGCAGATATAGCGCACGCTGCTATAAGTGGAGAGAGGACCTCTCTGTCTTTGGCTTCTTCACGGGAAATAATTTCAAAAATATTAAAACTAACTTGTACAATAATAAAATATTGTACTTGTTCAATAAGAGTTCGCCTAAAATCCTGGACTATTTCTAGAGATGGACTCTCCTAGAGTAGGTATTTCTTGGAGATGTTCTCTTCTGGAGATGGGCTCTCCCTTAATTTGGTTCTTTTGGAGATGGGCTCTGCTGAAGATGGGCTCTCCTGAAGGTGTTCTGCTCTGGAGATGGGCACTCCTGGAGTTGAGCTCTCCTGGAATTGGGCTCTTCTGGAGATGGATTCTCCTGGAGTCTTGTTCTTTCAGAGATGGGCTCTCCTAGAGTTGGGCTCTCCTGGAGATGGGCTCTCCTGGAGTTGAGCTCGTCTACAGATGGGCTCTCCTGGAGATTGTCTCTTCTGGAGATGGACTATCCTGGAGTTAGGTTCTTTTTTTAGATGGATTTACCTGGAGATGTGCTATCTTGGAGACGGGTCCTTCTGAAGATTGGCGCTCCTGTGGATGAGCTCTCCTAAAATGGGCTCTCCTAGAGATGTGCTCTCCTGGAGATGTGCTCTCCAGTAGATGGTTCTCCTGGAAATGTACCATGTAGAAGTGGATAAGTGAAGACTTCTGTTTATATATAATAAATTGTTCATGTTTATTTGTATTTTTTTTTTACTAATGAAGCAACAGCCATAATTAATGAAATAATTATATTCCCACGTCATACACCTCTAACAATTCACGTACGTCTGTTTCATCCCTTTCTATTCCTGTCAGTATATCAACATGTCCATTATGCGGCCGTCTCATCTACCTATCAGATAGATTCTATGAAATTGGAAAGTTTTCTCAAATTCAGAGAAATAGGCGCATGGATTAAAATATTAAAACATTGTTACAATTAATAACACATCAGTTATACATCGATATAGCCCTCCCATTATTTTATGATTGTAGTAAGGGAAGTAGAAACTTGTTTTATTTTAAAAAGAACCATAAACGCGTCAAAAATAGTTTGAATATATTACAGTGTTCATGATGAAATTGTAAAAAAACTTTTAAAATTACAAAATATTTCCTCACAATGAGTTTCTTTTTATTTTAAATTGCTAGCTTTCAAGCGATAATCGCTCTTCAACGGGCTTAAAAAAATATTGAATATATCTAACAAGCTATACAATATAGTATATTGTATAAGATATTTTATGATGATACACCAAATATAGCTGTTGACAGAAATTGCTATATCTGTGTATATTGTCGTTGTTGATATGTTGGATTTCTTCATCTTTTGAAACCCTCAGTAATGGACAAGGAATGATAACGAAGTTATCGATGTTTCTTGAGGTTTGAGATAATAGAAATCAATGTATCCATATTGTGTCGCATAACAGACTATATAACAATTCTATTGGTCTGGTAGATCAAATTGGCGGAACAGCTGGGAGGGTTTACCACAGATGATCCAAGCTCTCAAAATTTTCAGCCTTTTTTATTGGTTGATGAAAATTTGTCTTTTATATATAAAGCAAAATATATAATTAGAAAAAACACACGATATTTATTATAATTTAAAATTTTCACAGCTAGATGGGGGTCTTAATGTCATTTCCAAAAAAAAAAATACTTCTCTCTCTCTTTCTCTCGGTCGTACGGCCACGCGGCGCGCGAGCTCCGCATTTTTCTATCTGGAGATGGAAAACTTCGAATTTTCCAACCCATATGTAGTACTGGCGGTGAGCCAGGATAAAGATCTACACGACGGTATTATTCCCATTGAGGTACCTGAAATGGAAGTCGATTTATCGACGATAAAAGATTCGACGAAGAATTGTTTGAATTCAGATGTGAGCGACGGACATGCAAATTCGTTCGTGAAAAAACGGCGGATATGTAAATCTGGCCGCGGGGGGAAAAAGTGAAAATTGGGTGGAGCAAGTTGAGCCCGCGGAAAAGGATAATAACACCGAATCTTTCCAATCTGTACACCGGAAAAAAAGGAAACGGTTTGACTCTAAAAGTCAGCGGGCCCAGATTGTGAGGCCGGACGCTAGCTCTCCAAAACCATCTGGACAGCTTCGAAGGACCACAAAAGAGTCTGTGACCCACGTCAGGAACACCAGACAGCAACAGACGCTTAAAAAAGCTAGATCAGCAGCAGCATCGTTCGACCAATGCTGCTATGTCGAATGGTGCGCGGATTTCCATCCCGTGCACTATATGAAGGCCTTGGAAGAGTTGCTGGGGAAGGAATCCGTCTACCAGCTGATGAAGATATCCGGCCATGTTATGGTCGGACTGGCCAGCATTGAGAAGGCGGAGCGCCTGGTGGAGAATAAACTCGCCATCAACAACATTTTCCTCAGGGCATTGCCGTACAGAAGGAAGGCGGAGAAGATCATCCTCGGGAACCTGCCCATCGCAGGGACGGAGGAGGACATCATCGAGGCCCTGCGACCTTACTGCCGGGTTGTCTCCCTGGCCTATGAAGTGGTGTCCTGTAACGGATACACATGGACCACCGGCAACAGGGAGGCCTTCGTCCTCCTGAATGAAGGACGCAAACTCCACCAGCTCCCTGCCAAGCTGGTGATCATCTCTAAAGGAGAGTCCACACCCGCCTACATCACCTACGGCATTAGGTGTAGTAGATGTCACCGCCAGGGACATCGGCGTGCCACCTGCCCCCAGGGCACCCGAAGTGGACCGGTGTTGACACCACCATACTCCCAGCCCACCCCCTCCCACAGCTTCACAGCGACTACATCGGCCGAGGGGAATTCTGGAACCATCCAGACAATCCCTGTGACACCTCCCAATCCTGCCGCGTCTTCGCCCGCTGAGAGCTGCCCAGTCCTTCCCCAGAACACTCCAGCCACCAAGCCTTCTGCTCCGGCGCCGAGCACCAGCGCGTTGCCATCTCTGCTAGCGCCTTCCTCGACCACTACTTCACCAACAGCGGACCCTGCCAAAGATCAGGCCAAGGCTGCACTAACAATGGAATCTTCCGTCCCCAAACCACAAACCATACAGCCTCCTCAGCCCACTTTACAGAAGGTTGAGGATCTGTTTAAGGTACTAGACGCTGATTCCTTCCTGGAACCCCTATATAGGGATTATTACAGGTGCGAAATAGAGAAGGCTGTTGTATGCCTAACTAGGAGGGAGGACGTCCTCGCATTTTTCTCGCCTGACCAGAGCTCTGCTCTAAATAAATTCCTTGACATGGCAATCGCCCATGTCGGGGACAAGGACTCCGACCTAGGCAAGAGGCTGTCCGACTTCAGGGCAGAATGCGACATTGAACGAGACGAATCCCAGTGGTATTCGTCTGATACAAACAATTAGAAATTCTGAATAGTTATTTTTTGTTATATTTAACTGTTGACTAGAGGTCAATAAACCTTTTTAATTGTCAATTCTCTCTCTCTCGTTGTTTAAATAGTCTCCTCAAATGCATCAATGTCTTGTACATGGAAAAATTGTCCGGGACGATATTTTGATATTCATTAAGAAAGTCTCTCGTTAAATTAGACAGTAAAACTAAGCGCCCTCTATTGAGCGTTTCTGCACCCTAGTAGACTCGGGGTGGTAAAATTGTCACAACCATCTATAGTTTGGCTAGGAGTTTAAAAGTTGAGGAGAAGAATATCAAGGTGGTATATAATATAGATTACCTTCTGAACATTGATATTCTGCTATACTTTACACTCATAGACAAAACTAAAGTAGGTGGAAAGTCTTTGAGGTTGATAGTTGTCTATTTTTGAAAAAGACGGTGACAATTTTTTTGTTCACATTTGGTTATCTTGTGTGTCTTCAATAAAGGTCACTGTGTATCAAATACCTTTCAGAGTTAATTTCTGAATACCAATATACATACTAAAAGGTACAACTTCCTTATGTTTTGCCCGTGACGTATTTTAAATAAAGTTATAAAATGTATTAAAAACGTATTCTCTTGATATAGAATACAATTACTTTTTAGTAATATGTCCCCAATACTAGAGAGAAACATAGTAAAAAAAAATATCAAAAAGGGATGAATTAGCTCAAGAACAACGATGGAGACTCGGAGTGATCTGAAGAAGGAAATTAAGGGAATCTCGTCCCCATGCAAAATAACGACGACCAATTATGAAGCTCCCAATTTTTTACGACTTCTAGCCCAAGACGTGCGGGTGAATAGAGAATCTCAATTATAAAGCTCATAAATACGCCCCCTCCCCATTTGGCCGAGCAGAATGTGGGAATAAAAAATATAAAAAAGAAGGGGAGATAATCGTTTAGCCTAGAAGCAGACATAGATAGATTTTTTTTTTATTTTTTAAAGTGAGTCAGAAGATGAGAAGGGGTTGTATCATCTTAGGCCTAACAGCTAACCCTAACTTCAGAGTGGGAACACTAAAAATTAATAAGGCGTAAAATCATAAAAATTTGTGAAATGAAGGTTTTGGCTGTTTCCATCTCCATCTATAATCAGTTTTAAATTACCACCCCTCCTCCCCCTCTTCGCAAAAATAAGAAAGGACAACCCTTTTCTTTCTTTTTTTTTTTTTGTCCCCTTTACCCCGAACTAATCAACTTTTCGATGAAAACAGCATGCTAAACAACAAAACTATGGCGGAAAAAAGTTATGGAATAAACTTTATTCTTTTATAGAGAACTCAATAAAAAGTTGATCATTTAAAGTTTTCTCCATTATGTTCCTTTTTTTTTTTCTTTAAATAGAGTGGCCAAAGTAGTTTTGATATTAAACTCTCTTATTCGGATTCATTTGTGTTTAAAATAGAAATTAAATTCTTTTGAAAACTTTACCAATATGTTTATTTATTCCATTTCAGATGTTTTAAAAGGAGCTCATTAGTTGGAATAATACTTTGTTTATATAAAAAGGAAAAAAAAATTAGAAAGATAATAATCTGGAGATTGAGTTTTTCAGCCCATTAGTGGTTGGTCGTCTGGGATATATTCTAACTTCAATTTAATACAGAACATATGACAAAATTTGCAAATATATTGTTTTCCCTTAATTTGGGGGTTATTTAAATTACTGTTCCATTCTCTATTGAAGTAATTGGGATTTTTTTACTGTTTTTATATCGTTTATTAGTATTTTAATATCATATCTTCTTTTATACATAAATTCCTTTTATATAAAATTTAAATTAACTAATTTGAAGCGAAATTATTTTTGGTGCTGTTGTATATATAAAAAAAGGATTAGTTCCATTTGATATATAGCTAGATTTTGTGATTATCTTATTAGCCGTAAATATTTAAATACAAAAATGCATAGTGGGTGATTGCATAGCTGCTAAACCCTATTTACATACACTGTAGTCTATATGTAAATAAATACGTATATATACAGACAACAGTAGTTAGTTTATTAGGAATTAGAAATGTACATTATAAGTTCCCATGAGAGGCTATCTAAAAACTCCTGGTCTCTCATTAGAGGTTTTCGAGTAGAGTCATTTTTAATATTACAAAAGTGGTTGCTCAAGAATATGGTAATTTATAAGAAGTTGAATGTAATAGAAACTAAAAAGGATAACATGGAATTAACGTATGAAGAGGGTATAAACAAACTGTGATCTCTTATATTAAACAATAAGAACAGTATTATCAGGTGAATTTTCCAGAGCAATTGCGTTATATCCTGAATCTTGTATAACCATCTATAAAAACGTAGATCGGGCCCTCTCTACTCACTCTTCGATTATTTAATTCTTCTCTTTGAAGAGTGTAAGCTCGAAAACTCGCAGTTTTGTCAATAATCTCTTCATTATAGAATTCAGTAAGTTTCTTATATCAAACTACGGCTGCTAAATATATTTTTGTTCTCTATAGATATATTGGTAACTAAATTATATATGATGATCTATTTTGGGGGTAAAGGGTATCTCAGATCTTCCAGAGAGTTCATTGGCCTAGAAACACAAAATAGAAGAATTCTTAACAGAGCAGATATAGCAAAACTATGCGCTATCTATTGACCATTTCTGCAAACTAGCACACCCGGTTGGTGACAAAGTCACAGAAAGCTGGCTTTGATTTCTTGAAATCTACAAGAGATTCATGGAATCTTCAGAATTTTCTAAAGAGATTCTGACAAAGTGGTTTGGCCAACTGTATGACTGAAATATAAATAGCTATTTTGTTGGAAGGATCTATAAAAAGAAGGTCACTTCTCCTGTCAAAACAGATCAATCCCGGTAAAAATATCCGTCTAAAAACTGGTAAATTACAGTTGAATCATCTTGAGAGAGTATTTGGAACAAATTTAAATAAATCGCTGCAAATCTCCCTCTTACAATATTTAGTTGTTAATTATGTCCATAGTTTGCTTGAATACCGTTTCTGAGATTCCACCCTTCAGTGTAGCATATATAAGAAAAATC
>CP092864.1:64275768-64322364 GCA_030710605.1 Cordylochernes scorpioides
ACACACAAAAACCTAATTAAGACACTGGTCTTATACAGATTTCCCGAAATAAGAAGTATGTTCACAAATTAGTTTTAAAAGTAAGTACATCTTAGAGCACGGAAGGAGCGAGTGTAGAGTCCCAGGCCACTCGGCAGCAGTCGTCGGATCCCAAGAACCCCTCCGGAAATTGATGGCAGCTTTGTGGAATTTGAAATATCTGGGGTAAAGATCAGTCAACGATATCCAACTGAACATTTGTTAATAATTGAGTTGTGGTGTACGCAGATCACCCATGAGTTATTGTCTGTGCTTCACCGAGAGAAAGCAACTGAATGCAATGTGCGTGATATATTTCGTCTTTTATAAAATTTGTGCATGGGTCACAGGAGGATCGGTCTTCCAGCGCCTTGAACGATTTTATGGGAAGAATATCTAGAGAAGTCCGAGTTGCCCTATATATATTTTAATTGTCAATGGAAGATTGGTTCAATTAAATCATTTATGAAAATAATAAATAGGTACACACAGTGACAACGGCTCTCCCTGTAAAACTCCTGAATATATTTCTATTGATTCAGTAAAGGAGTTATTCCACCGTAACACCTCTGTCATATTTGCATAGTAAGCTTCAATCAGGTTGACAAAACGGTAGTTAATACTATGTCTACCAATTTACTCCATAGTAGTGAATAAGGCACTGTGTCAGAAGGTTTTTTTCAAGTCAGCGAAGAATGCATAGAGTTTTCTTCTTTTTCGGCTTAGTGGCATCTGAATCAAAGATATCAACGTAAATATGTGATACTGAAAATATTAATTGCATCCGTAAACGACGATTTTTTAAAATGAGGATATCAAAAATTCTTAATATTTATTATTGTTGTTGTTGGGTCCAATAAAGAGCCTCAGATGTCTCTATGCATCTCTATCACAGAATTTTTTTTTCTATCACAGAAGTTGCAATGTCCTCTATCATTTTCATTATTAAATTTATCATACCCTTTTAGTTTTCAGACTTATAGCGAATTCTCTCCTCTAAATCCTGCCTGGTTCTCAGAGATAATCTCTCTTCTTTCGATCCAATTGCTTAGGCGGGTTACAATTATCAAACACACAGCTCCCGTCAAAGATTCCGTGATTACTCCAACGGTAACCTACCATCCCAATTACCCATCACTCGCTTGCAATCTGCTGATAAATCACCGGATTTCGCAATGGTTATAAATGGTATTTTTAGAGTTCTTTTAATTTTTGTAATCGCTACTTATCCCTTGTCTGCTCCCCGGGAAATTGACGCAATCGGGACGGTCTCGATATGATTGGAGTGGGACGTCGGGGGGATGATTGGTGCCAATTTGAAAAGATTTGCTGGAATTAAGTCTGGGATACTCTGCCAGGTGTTGGCTGTCGACATAAATGACACCCTCTTTGATAGCTGAAAAATATATTAATTGCATCCGTAAACGACAATTTTTTTAAATGAGGATATCAAAAAATTTTAATTTTTTATATTGTTGTTGTTGTGTCCAATGAATAGCCTCAGATGCCTCTATGCATTTCTATGACAGAAGTTGCAATGTCTTCTATCATTTTCATTATATTAAATGTATTATACCCTTTTAGTTTTTAGACTTCGAGGTGAATGTATATATGTGTGAACGTGAATATGCGAGTTACTAAGTGTCTTTTTTTTTTCATATTTTAATATCGCTGGTAGCCTTTTTTTTTTTTTTTTCAAGGAGACAGAGACAATTTTGTTCACACTTGGTTATCTCGTGTGTCTTCAATAAAGGTCACTGTGTATCAAATATCTTTCAGAAATATTGTCTGAATTTCGATATACATGCTAAAAGGTACAACTTCCTTAAGTTTTGTCCATGAGTGTATATACAAAAAATGTTTTTTAACAACAACAACAACAAACAACAAAAAAGCCTTTATTTAGGGTCACTGACCCTATACAGGATTCACCAGAGGTATGCATAAGAACAAAGCAGTGAGACAACGGAAATAGCGATATATACAGAGTAAAAAGAGAAAGAAAAAAAAAAAAAAACAAGAAAAGGAAAAAAATAATAATAATAATAAGAAAGAGGGAAGCAAGAAATCAACACAAAAAGAGTAGCAGTAAGAAAGTGAGGAGTGAGTATCACTTGGCCTTCTTCTGAGATATGGACTTGTGGAAACCATAAAACGCCGTAGCAATATACTTATTCTGGGTCATATTGTCAATTATTGATGGAAGTGAAGCACAGAGTTGCCCAGTTTTGAGCATAAGGGTTCTTCTTTCTTCTTTCAGAGCAGAGCAATCAAAAATATAGTGAGTGATTTCATTTTGTAGTTTTGAATTACAGAAGGTACAAGTCGGGTCCTCACCGCAGAGCATCTTGGTGTGGTTTTCTCTAAAAAAACTTGAAAGTATTCTAACTTGTGCGAGTAGTCTTACAACCGGGAAAGGAAAATCCCCTAAAAGGTATCCCTCCGTCATGAAAGATATGTGAATGTCTTTGTAGTGAGAGTATAGCTTAGATTTATCCATTCTTGTAAGGTCGTTTTGTATAGATTGGTCTGCCGCTGTTTTTAAGAGCCCTGTAATCGCGCTCCTCAGCGTTTCAGGGTCATCACAGGAAACAAGTGCAGGGGATCCATTATCGTTAAGCAGATTAGTGAGCTTTTTAATGAAACCGATGGGTGTGCCCGAAGCATTAGAGAGTTCCCGTGTTCTATTAAAACATATACGTGGCAATCTGTCACTGCTCATATTCAACACCCGCAGCCAATACTTCAGGGTTAATTTTAAGGCTGTTACACTCAATGAAATACGACCGGTTTCTAATCTGATTAGGTAACCTGGAGTGTATCTGGGCAGATTCAGGAACCTACGGATAAATATGTCTTGTATATTGTCCAGTAAGTCTTTATGCTCTGTTGCCCATAATGGAGCGGCATACATCAGGACAGCTCTCACTATTGTATCAAAGAGTTTGATTGATAAATTTATTGACTTTGCTTTTGATTTTATTAATATTGGGTGTGTGGCGTTAATTGCTGTAAGTGCTTTTCCTTTAAAGTAATTTGCCGGGTGAGTAGTTGTTATTGTTGGTGTCAGAGGGAATCCCAAGTATGTATATCTTGAAGTTATTGCTATGGGTTTATCATTCCAGAACCATCTATCCTTATTTGAGGGTTTACCTCCATTACGGAACACCATAATCTTTGACTTGGACTCATTTAGTGTCATTAAGTTCTCATCGAGATATTCTTTCAGTATTTTGATCTTCTTTTGGAGGTTTATCCTGGACTCACCTATAATTGCTATGTCGTCGGCGTACAGCAATAAATGGATATCTCCAAATTCTGGCAAATTTACACTCGGCAGGTCTGAGTTATTATAAATTTCGATTAAGTCCGTGATAAATAATATAAATAGCAGTGGGGAAAGTGGTTCTCCCTGGAGGACTCCCGAGTTTATCTTAATACTTTCCGTAAATGATCCCTTCCATCTGATAGCTATAGTTGCTTGTTCGTAGTAACTTTTGATCGTACTTATGAATTGGTAACTTATGCCTAGGTTGTAAAGTTTTTTCCAAAGTAGTGAGTGGGGTACAGTATCAAATGCCTTCCTTAGATCGACAAAAAAGACATATAGTTTTCCCCTCTTTTTTCTTAATGATAGTTGGATTAAAGTAGTTAGTGTAAATATGTGGTCAATACATGATCTTTCTTTTCTAAATCCCGCTTGGTTTTCGGGTATAACCCTTCTTCCTTCGACCCATTCCTCCAGTCGTGATCTTAGGATTGATGTGAAAAGCTTTGATACATTGCTAATCAGTGCAATACCTCGGTAGTTGGAGGGGCTGTTCTTATAACCGTTTTTAAAGATTGGGTGTATAGTGGAATTAGTCCAAATTGCTGGGTATTTTCCAGTCGTCATAACACTATTGTAGAGTTGTTTCAACAGCAGTATGTACGAATCAGGGAGTGTTTTTAATACTTCATTGGGGATGCCATCGGGCCCGCATGCCTTGTTACTCCTCAAACCAGCTATCTCCTTGTATATGTCTGCATTGGTTATCTCTGAGTCCAATATAGGATCGTTCTGAGAAATCACATTATGTAAATTACAAATTCTCAAATTTTTCTCTGTAGTCATTAGTTCGCGGTAAAAGTTCAGCCAGTCCTGTATAGATATTTCTCCTTGGATTATAGATGTGCTTTTGTAGAGCGCAATAGTTTTCCAGAAGGTCTTTGAGTCTTTAGCATTTCTGAGTATTTCCTGTTTTTCATTATCAAAGCCTTTCCTTTTTAGATCCAATAAAGCAAGGTATTTCTTTCTGGAAGAAGCATAACATTCTCTGTCTTCCAATCTATTTGTTTTACGATATTTCTTCAGACTTTCTTTTGCCAGTTTTTTCATATCATAGCAGTCCTTATCGAACCACGGCTTAGATTTCCTGGGGCCGCCCTTAATTGAGTAGGTTATTTTTGCAGATGACATTGCTTCCAAAATTCGCTGATTGAAAGTGTATACAAGGTCATCGGAGGCTGGTATGTTTTTTTCCCGCAATTCTTCCAGTTTCATTTTAAACGTTGCGAGTCCATCGGCTGACCATCTATATCTCGTAATATTATAATCTTCCCGTTTGGTTTTTTTCTCATTGAAGTTTTGGCCTTTTATCGTTAAAACCAAAGGATGGTGGTCTGAGTACAGTTGGTCATCGACTTTGAAGTCCAGTAAAATTTGTAGTGAACCCTGTGAGAGTATGCAATAGTCAATAGTTGAAGAGCCTCTTTCGGATATGTATGTAAAATCTCCATCTTTATCACCTCTAGATCTTCCATTAACTATTGTCAAAGAATTATCTTCCAGGAAATCAAGAAGTTTATTAGACAGAGATGATATTATATGATCTTTAGCCCTTCTTTCCGATGTTAGGGGGAGCTGGAAATTAAGTGGATTGTGTAGTCCTCCCAACTTCCCAGTTCTGATGTTTAAATCTCCAAGTAAAATAATTTCTTTTCCATCTGCTATTTGCTTTTGAATGTATGTAAACAGCTTATCTAAGTTATGCAGCTGTATTTGGTTTGGAGGAAGGTATACAAATATTAAACAGATAACATGTTGGGGGGCTCTTGTGTTTGTTGATAAGAAAATAGATAACCAAGTGCCATCCTTTTCAGAACTCTCTACTCTATATTTCCCGCCTTCCCTAAAACCGACAATTATACCCCCTGACCCTCTTCCCCTTCCAGATTCTTTGGTGGCAGGTAATTCGATAATTTGATAATCTTTTAGTGTTATGTTAGTCCTGTTCAGGCACCATGTTTCAAGTAGAGCAAAAATTTCGTAGTTCTTTATGTGCTCGAGGAGTGGAAATATCGAAAGAATCCTATAGAAACCATTTATATTCCAACATATTATTTTTTCGGCGATGTCTCGCGAATTTTCAGAAAAATTTGCATTGTCATCGTCTTGAGAATCATATTTACATGTATTTATGTCGTAGTAACTTTCCGTTATTTGATTATGGGGCGGAGAATTAATTTGTGATTTTGATGTCGTATTTCTTCTATTTACACAATTGTTTCTACAAGGTTTTTGCTATATAGCAACTCCTGTGCTATCAACAACTTGGCCATTCATCACTTTACAGACTTTATCATTTACCAAAAGCTTGTTATCTCTCAACTTCGATTTTATTCCCCTTTCACCCAATTCTTTCCTTTTTGCAATTAGGATGCGCCGTTGCTCTCTAACATTTTTACTATAATCTTTACTTATCGAAATTTTAGTATCTCTGAGTTTGTAGGCATTTTTAAATATTTTTGCTCTATCAGCATAATCAGGCACCACAACAAGAACTGGTGCATTGGATCCGCGTGAAAGTCGGTGACATTTTGTTATTTTTAAATCATCTCCGATTTCCATTTTATCTCTAATTATGTTTTGAATCTTTAAGTTGCAATCTGCCTGATTTTCGTCACCCTCCCTCTCAATACCATAGAACACTAGATTGGGCTCACGCAGTCTCGTCTCAAAAAATTCGACTCTAGCCTCCAGTTCATTTACCTTTAACGAATTACATGAAGCCAGTTTTTCGGTAGCCTGTTGAGACTCTATACATTTGGTTAGCTTCTCCTCTATATTGCAGAATCGCTTATCCCAATCGTCCATTCGAGTCTCTATTTTGGTAAGTCTGATGTCAATTCTCTCTCCTAGACTCTTTATTTCCGTCGCCATGTTCAAGATTAGCATTTTTAGCTCGCCATCTATTGATTCTCTCTCTCCTGAGTGTAATGTTTTTTAACTTTAAAAAATATATTCAGAAATTTATGTATTGCATACGTTATTGAATAAAATATGTGAAGTGCATAGGAGAAAACAGGATAATATACATTCAAAATACCGTCAAGCTTTTTTTAAACCCTTCACACAGTTTTACCTATATAGAGAGTTAGTGAAAGTTTCCTTTCGGTCTTCTTGAATATCAATTTAAATTTTTAAATTAGTTACCAATTATTCATGGGCTATATCTAAATGGAATACTGTATACCTATGTATCCGTCTATCCTTTAAAAAAATATTATTTATACAAGTTTATTTTCTCCATTCACATGTTAAAAACAAGCTTTCTTCATAAGTATTCCTTAATAAAGTTTACTTCCTACTTATAGGAAGAAAGAGTTTTCATTTTATATTTTTATATCATTAGTATGTGTGTACTTTGTTGCAAATCTGATAATTACTGATATTGAAGCTTCGATCGTAATTCTAAAATATAATTTATACTTCTTCAGTCCAAATTTTGGTTTCCAAAGTGCCTAACGTGGCATAGGCACCCATTTTACAATGAAAAACATTGCGACTGTTGTGATAGAGATCCACGGAGACATCTGAGGCTTTTCATTAGACACGAAAACAACAACACAACAACTAGGCTATAAGGTACATTTTGGATTATAGATTATAAACACAAGGTAATAAGACCAAATCCAATGATTATAAACACAATATAATAAGACCAACTCCAAAATAACTTCTTAGGTTCATTGAAATTGGTCTTATTGGATTTTGTCTATTGGATTTGGCCTTATTACCTTGCGTTTAAAACAATAACAACTTCGTCAATTTAAAGACAATTCTTCAGACTTCGCTCTCCTCTATGAATTTATTCTAACTTGCTCGTACCATAGATTATCTCCCTCATAATCAATACCATTTCTAAGATTCCCCCTTCAGTGCAGCCTATATAAGGAGGAAAAAAAAAGAATCATACACGTCAAAAATAGTTCATATATATAATACAGCCTACTCCACTCCACTCCAGCTGACGAGCGCCAAAAGCGCGAAACGCGTTCGTAGATGGCTTTTCTTGATTTATCAAGAAATTGAGTTGGCCAAATATCAGGGAACAGGCTAAATCAATGAATGGTTGATTTCTGTTCCACCAGATGGCGCTCTGCCTTCCGAAAAGCACATGTGCTCCTGGTCAGGATATGCAATTTTTTTATTTTAATATATAATACCGTTAAGAGAATTTCAAAATTTATATAAATCGTTATTTAGTTTAAACATATTAGGTTTGTTTTTGATATATGTAAAATAAATCAAAAACAAGCCTCACATGTTTAAACTAAATAACAAATTATATAAATTTTGAAATTCTCTTAACGGTATTATTCGATACATAATTAGCTTGCTGTTCAGACTCAAATTTAAATTCAAAATCTGTATTTCTTATTATTTTACTTTTCTCTATTTTCCAAAAAAAAATATATATATACTATTAATATATATCTATGGCGCCACATCTAGCTGAGAAAATGTGCAATTAATAGTGCTATTTATTTTGTTTTGAAAGACATATTTCTACAATCACTAAGGATGATAAATGTAAATTGAGAGGGTTGACTACTGACGAGACTAGATCTCCCAATATACATTGTTCATTCTTTCTTTTAGTGCTTCCAAAAAATGTGTACCATGAAATTGACTAGAAAAAATAATTAGTGGGTTAATAACGATTATAATTTCATATTCATATTTCCGATTTATTTCCCCCCCTTTTTCTTACATTTCCCTTTTCTTCCAGCATGTTATAACGTATCTGAAATTTTGGCAATTGCGGGATATGTTGTGTTAACTCAAAATTGATTTTAAAAACTTGCAATAAGTCAATTATTTAATTTTTGTTAATATTTTCAGCGTATTTAGGCAAATTTGACCTTAACTACCGAATTATTATTTTTTTTTTTTCACAAAGTTTCTAGGATATACTAGCTTTTTTGATGTACCATGCTGATGAGAACCAACAGCCCGAAACGCGTACATAAATAGTTTTCTTTATTTATATTTAAAAAAAATGGGTTAATCGATATTATGGAATAAACTTTAAATGAACGTTTAGTGGATATTTATCCTAATAGATTGCACTCTAATATCAAAATTACTAATCAGGATATGCTTATTTAATCCATTAATCTTTTAAAGAAACTAAAAACCCTAATTAGCTAGCCATTAATGGTTTATCCATGTCCTTTTTTTTTTCAGCGAAAGCAAGCGTGCGCTAAGAGCCCCGTTAACACGCGCACGTAAGAAGGATGATATCGGGGCGATATGGTGGAAAAAAATGCGGTGAAGAATGGTCTGAAAGACAGTCCTAATTAGAGGCTCCGCACCTATAAATTTCTTCAGCCGAATATTGTTTTTAACCCTCGATTTCTTCCTTTTTTTTTTTAATCCGGGTCTCGAATCCTGGGAATTATGAGCGTTTGGCGGTGCCGATCACGTAGGCCCAGGCCGCACGTGCGCCGCATGCCTCCCGACCCGGGGAATCCGGAGAAACCAGGAGAAAATCAATTTGAAGTCCGACCGAGGACTGTTATTGGGTCCTAGAAATATTAGAGTCAATACAAGACACATAAGGTCGGGATTAGGGCGTGTGTTTTGGCATGAGATGGATGAGTGTAATGGCTGACTGAGGTGGTGGCCCCTGCAATATATTGCTCCATTTGTATATTCCTCACAGAACATGGGTCGCCATTTATTTCTGCGTGTTTGCTGGCTGGAGCTCCAATTTATCCCTACACATATTACAACTCTCTCTCTCTCTAGATCTATTGATCAAAATGAAAACTTCCCAGTACTGCTCTTTCACCTAAACAATTTTGATAGAGTTCCTACTGCAATGATAGAGTGATAGGGTCTGGCTCATCAATATTGAACCCTTCCAGCGACTTGGCCAGTTTAATCTACTGTTTGGAGTTTCCATTATTGATGAGAGATAATATCACATACACTCATTGACAGAACTTAAGAAAATGGGAAGTCTTTAATATCGCCGGTTGTCTGTTTTTTTTTTTTTTTAGAGATTGATGCAATTTTTTAACACTTGGTTATCTATTATGTCTTCAGTAAAGGTCACTGTGTATCAAATATCTTTCAGAGTTATTGTCTGAATCCTATATTTTTGATTGCTCTGCTCTGAAAGAAGAAAGAAGAACCCTTATGCTCAAAACTGGGCAACTCTGTGCTTCACTTCCATCAATAATTGACAATATGACCCAGAATAAGTATATTGCTACGGCGTTTTATGGTTTCCACAAGTCCATATCTCAGAAGAAGGCCAAGTGATACTCACTCCTCACTTTCTTACTGCTACTCTTTTTGTGTTGATTTCTTGCTTCCCTCTTTCTTCTTCTTATTATTTTTTTCCTTTTCTTGTTTTTTTTTTCTCTTTTTACTCTGTATATATCGTTATTTCCTTTGTCTCACTGCTTTGTTCTTATGCATACCTCTGGTGAATCCTGTATAGGGTCAGTGACCCTAAATAAAGGCTTTTTTGTTGTTTAATTTATTGTTGTTATTGTCTGAATCCCAATATACATGCTAAAGGGTACAATTTCCTTGAGTATTGTCCATGATTGTATAGACGAATTTTTTATTTTGATATATTTATTAAAATAGATGGAAAAACTGCCGGGAGGAAATTGATCCATAGAAGCATAGGGCGCTTCTCCTATCAAAATAAACGTCAAAAACTGACGCCATCTATTGACCGTCGCCGCAAACTAGCGGCCTCGGGTCGGTGACAAAGCCACAACACCAGCTTTGGCAAATTGAGATAGACTGACGAGGGCCATTAGCCCGAAACCATGGTCTCTAGGTGGACGCTTCTCAATTTGCCAAAGCTGGTGTTATGGCTTTGTCACCGACCCGAGGCCACTAGTTTATTAAAAGGAAGAAATGTCTTTATTGAATATCTTTACACCACACACACTTTAAAAACATAGTTGATTATGTAAATAGAAAGATAACTCAGTTCCTTCAATACGCCGACTAACCGGGAATATAAATATACATATATTATAAAAATATAAATTTTGACGGGAGGGTATTGATCTATAACAATAAAGGTCGTCCCTACCGCCAACTAGCGGACTCAGCTCGGTGACAAAGCCACAGTACCAGCTTTTACAGGCTGAGATACGCCCGTGTCCGTTACTTAGTTTTAGCGCTTATTTTGACGGGAAAGGCGACCTTTGTTGGTTTACATCATATATTATATATATTTTTGAAATAAATAGAGGAACCTACTTTAGATTAAAGATTTATAATGTAGAGATAGGATGGTGTTCTGGGTTTATTTCACTACTCTGTCTATGAATATGTTGTTTAGCACACAGAAAGAATATATTGCGATAAATATCAGTTTACCTTCTGTGTCACACACAGGGTAATTTACCTTTAGAATAGAGAGAGCTATATCTCGGGGTTAAACATCATTTCGCATTTGAAAGAGCTGTGTAATTGTTGTTTTGTATTATTAACGCACTTTTTGTAGGTCTCTCTTTGATTGTAAATAATAATTGCATCATTCAAATAAATGAAATCTGGGCGTGTTAGCAGCGGAATAGATGCCATCAACTCTAGCATTAATGACATGATGGTAGAGATGGGGAAACGAACAACACCCAAATAAACATGACACGGACAAGTACTACCTGGAACATGGGCCCATTAATTCATAAAAAAAAAGAACAAGTAGATAACACTACGATGAAAGAGCAAGGACAAGTATTAACAAGACCAGCGAATGATGTCTTATCATTCTAGATCTCACCGAGCAAGCTAAGAAGACTGCGATAAGCATAATACAGACAAGTACTGATAGGCACGATGGCCCATCAATCTAGATCTCACCGAATCAACAAAGAACACGGCGATGATAGAACATGGACAAATACTGACAGTAACGATGGCGCATCAATCCAGATATAACCGAACAAGTAGAGAACACAGCGATAAGCATAACATGGACACGTACTGACAAGAACAGTGAAGGATGACCCATCAATCCAGATATAACCGAACAAGTAGAGAACACAGCGATAAGCATAACATGGATAAGTGCTGACAAGAACAGTGAAGGATGACCCATCAATCCAGATATAAACGAACAAGTAGAGAACACAGCGATAAGCATAACATGGACACGTACTGACAGGAACAGTGAAAGATGACCCATCAATCCAGATATAACCGAACAAGTAGAGAACACAGCGATAAGCATAACATGGACACGTACTGAGAAGAACAGTGAAGGATGACCCATCAATCCAGATATAACCGAACAAGTAGAGAACACAGCGATAAGCATAACATGGACACGTACTGAGAAGAACAGTGAAGGATGACCCATCAATCCAGATATAACCGAACAAGTAGAGAACACAGCGATAAGCATAACATGGACACGTACTGAGAAGAACAGTGAAAGATGACCCATCAATCCAGATATAACCGAACAAGTAGAGAACACCGCGATAAGAATAACATGGATAAGTACTGACAAGAACAGTGAAGGATGACCCATCAATCCAGATATAACCGAACAAGTAGAGAACACAGCGATAAGCATAACATGGATAAGTGCTGACAATAACAGTGAAGGATGACCCATCAATCCAGATATAACCGAACAAGTAGAGAACACAGCGATAAGCATAACATGGATAAGTGCTGACAATAACAGTGAAGGATGACCCATCAATCCAGATATAACCAAGCAAGTAGAGAACACAGCGATAAGCATAACATGGATAGGTACTGACAATAACAGTGAAGGATGACCCATCAATCCAGATATAACCAAGCAAGTAGAGAACACAGCGATAAGCATAACATGGACACGTACTGAGAAGAACAGTGAAAGATGACCCATCAATCCAGATATAACCGAACAAGTAGAGAACACAGCGATAAGCATAACATGGATAGGTACTGACAATAACAGTGAAGGATGACCCATCAATCCAGATATAACCGAACAAGTAGAGAACACAGCGATAAGCATAACATGGATAAGTGCTGACAATAACAGTGAAGGATGACCCATCAATCCAGATATAACCAAGCAAGTAGAGAACACAGCGATAAGCATAACATGGATAGGTACTGACAATAACAGTGAAGGATGACCCATCAATCCAGATATAACCGAACAAGTAGAGAACACAGCGATAAGCATAACATGATAAGTGCTAACAAGAACAGTGAAGGATGACCCATCAATCCAGATCTAACCAAACAAGTATAGAACACAGCGATAAGCATAACATGGACACGTACTGACAAGAACAGTGAAGGATGACCCATCAATCCAGATATAACCGAACAAGTAGAGAACACAGCGATAAGCATAACATGGATAAGTGCTGACAAGAACAGTGAAGGATGGCCCATCAATCCAGATATAACCGAACAAGTAGAGAACACAGCGATAAGCATAACATGGATAAGTACTGACAAGAACAGTGAAGGATGGCCCATCAATCCAGATATAACCAAACAAGTAGAGAACACAGCGATAAGCATAACATGGATAAGTACTGACAAGAACAGTGAAGGATGACCCATCAATCCAGATATAACCGAACAAGTAGAGAACACAGCGATAAGCATAACATGATAAGTGCTAACAAGAACAGTGAAGGATGACCCATCAATCCAGATATAACCGAACAAGTAGAGAACACAGCGATGAGCATAACATGGACACGTACTGACAAGAACAGTGAAGGATGACCCATCAATCCAGATCTAACCAACACGACAACAACCATCAATCTAACCAGCGCCGACCAACTTGTCCGCGGCGATGTAATGAAATCACCTTGGTGTGTGCAAGTGAAATGAAATCATCACCCAGGTACACGATCCCTCAGCATCTGTCCGCATCATCTGCCCCTTTTCCATGGAGCGATGACTAATGGGGCCCTCGATTGAGCCGTTCCCTCATGATATATCATCCGTCGGCGCTGATACCACCGAACCATTTGTTCCCCTCAAGACCTGTTGGTACAAACCCTCTCCGTACACCACCCACTCTACCATTGATGTTCTCAGCCAACCTCTCTCTCCTCTTGTTTCTTATATCTTATTGGTTTCATCCGCACGCACATTCACATATTATAATGCCATTTTAATCTCATCAATTTATACCTCAAGCGTTCGAAAATTCCGTTTATCAAACATTAATCAATAGTAATTCGTAATTTTTTGATAAAAACAATTGATATAAATGTTGTTAGGGATGAAAAACATCAATTTTTATGCGTTGTATTATATCACACTAAGTTACAAAAGTAACCAAGCAACGTCAAATGATCAGAAACTCGACTTGTTTTTTAGAAATCTAAACAAAGATCCTACAATGGAATCATAACCGGAATGTGAATTTTTATTTTGGTTTTTACATTAATATGCAAATGAAAGAAAGAAATATTATTTAATGTGGACTTTATAGAACATTATCACACATACAAAGTCTTTATTAAGACACCAGTCAGATTCTCCTCTCTCATTGCTGGCTTGCAACGATATCCTCACGATGCTCAATCACCATTATATAGTTGAGAAGAAAACGATGAATCTCTAAGTTATTTTTCCTGTTCACTGCTTTGTAGAAGATATATAGAGACAGAGCAACTATTCGACTTGATATGACGCTGGTTAAAATACTTTGTACTGAGGTAAGTTGGCTGTCGTTTACTTTTGAGAAGAACGTTTCTCTTTCTTCACTAATATACTGGCACCCAGAGATGTAATGAGTTATTTCAATTTCTATTTTTATTTTTGAATATGGCATATTGTATCCCCCTCACTAAAGATTCAGGTATGGTTTTCCTAAAAAAAAAAACGAATGAAGTATTCTCTGTTGGGCAATATATAGTGTTTTACTATAACATTATCTAAATGTGGAAAAATAGTACAAATGTGATATTGCACTGGGATAAGGTGCATAAATTGAGAAAAAAAAATTGCACGATAAGATGCCCCTTTCTTTTTTCTCAATTATCTAAATGTTTTTAATACTTTTGGAACATAGTATAAATGTTATCGAAATTTTTGAAATGTCAAGTGTGGAATTGGTGAAGATTAAAGATAAAATGATATTGTAACGAATTTTGATAAAAAGAGACTCTATTTGAGAAAGTTATCAAATATTTTATTTCACTTCAAGGTTCATTTTCATAAATATTCATGAATATAAAGCTTCATATATTATTGCGATATTACATTGTGTTGTGAATTATAAGTTGAAAGCGCGAGCCATCTATAGAAATACATAATATTAAGAGCAAATCTTTCTTTTTTGTTAATGGAAATGTTTTTGTTTCTGTCAAAAAATAAATAGCCATAGTAATTAACTCAAGAAACTATCAGCATACTCACTAACTGAATGAATCAGGATTTATCTGTGTGTCTTTTATTTTTAAATATCATTGCAGAAGCGTTTTAGAAACTAAGAATTGTTGACTATATTAAAAAGATTAACTTGTTTAGAAGACACATCGTAAACAATACTACAATAATCTATAGAACTCATCTCCCAAAAAAAAATAGAAAGACAAAATATCACCGAAAAAACAACAATGTGGAACATTTGATTTGAACTGCCCTAACGTAGGACCTAAATGGAGGACAATGCATTAACGACAAGATGGATCTAACTGAATTTATATCTCTGTAATTTAAAATATAAGTGTCATTATTTTATTAAATTATGATATTTAAAGAATAAATAGTACAAAATAAAGCTGGAGAACTACTAAAACTAGAAACTAATTTGAAATATTGAAGCCTAAAGAAATCATTATTCAAATACAAAAGTTCTAGGTAAAAAATTTTACATATACATATTTACATAGTCAATATTAGGATTTTCGTTGGTGGTGAAAATTTCTAAGCCAATATATTATTATATTCATATAGGTAAAAACTTAACTAACATTGTAGTAATTGTTTAGGTAAAATTATTGCTGATATCTACATGTAAAATAAAAAGAAATATCTGTATCAGGTTTGCGGAAAGTTTGGCTAGCATATTCAATTCAACTGGATTTTCTTTGTTGATTCACTGCAATGATATAAGCATGATCCAGAAGAAAATTCCATCAATAGTCAATATAGCAATAGAACAATCTATTCAATATATATATAAAATAAAATGGTAGGTAAAAATATTTTCAACTTAAAACCATTTATTATTCAAAATAATATTTTAATTTTGTGACTAAATGTTAAAAAAAAATGGTTTTCATTCCGATAAAAAATCATATTTAGAGTTCAATTCATTTTGTAAATACATTCTAAACTTTCTACAAAATCTGGATCTCTAATGTTTTCATGCGTTATATAATGTAAATAACTTATGTAAATAAACTTTTCTCCTTGTTTGGCGCAAGTATCCCTTGCGGGATATAGCGCTTTGGAAATATAATAATTGGTAATCTCGTATTAGATTCACATTTTTTTCTAGCTTTCTTTTTTTTTTTTTTGAGTGAGGTATCTCGGCCTTGACTAAGATACCGCCGATGCTAACTATTTGTTCTGTCCCTAGAACATCAAATTGTGTGGCGTAATTTGCAGAGTGAGGTCCAGTAGGGAGATGTGTCGGGTGGGCGACAAGTGTTTTTGTCGATGAATCAGCAGCACAGGGATGCAATTAAGGAGGTATGTAAAGATTGCGATCGCTCTGACAGGGATAATTGTTTGTGTGATGCATTCCAGAGATGTGCCCGGCAACAAGGGGACATCGGCATCCCCGCTCACACGGTCTTCTTTATCAGACCTTGGGATTTGCATAATATCTCACTTACATATTTCCTCTATTTTCTTCTTCAACAGACTGATTTGTATAATATACCCGCTTTTTTACAAATTTGTTTATATATATATATCTTATATAAAAGAAAAGAGATGAGATTTTCTGCTTGAATTTTGATCATGTTGAGGATTATGGTAATATGGTGCAGTCGTGGTTAAAATCTTGAAATTATGATAATAAAAATAGTAAATATTGAAAATAGTTTTAATTGAGCTTATAGAATATATAAGAAAACATAATTTGATAAAAGTAATGCCTGGCTTAAGGCGAGAAGAATAAGGAAAACAAAAGATTATTTACATAATGTACAAAGATTGTAGCCGGCCATCGGGGAAGCATGACCTCTGGCGGTCGATTTAACAGAGTATTTGGATCTATTAAATATAATTTTAATTAGAATAATATTTTAATATAACATATATATATTTCTGTATAAATATATAATACCTTTTTTAATATTTGAGAACAATTTGAAATCAGGTGGAGACAGGAGTGGCTAACAAGGAAGTGTCCTTTAGCTCTTGGAGTCATCATAGGAAACATTTTTTTAATATTAATTAACATAAATACATGTGAGATACTGATTAACATATTATTAGGATATATAGATATAGAATATTGTCAGGTAGAAAATTAGGAAAGACAAACTTCAGAATGACACGGCAATTTATTTAAGGTAAGAACAAAAATCAACATTTATAAGATACAAGATAAGCAATGAGGGAAAGTTTCCAGAGTAATAAATATATAAATAATATAAATATCAAAATTAATAATATGTACATCAAATATAATAAATACTTTGCTACAATATAGAAACTTTTAATACATTATAAAGGACTGCGGCGTGTGATTATAAACAATACTTAAAATTATACCGCATAAGTTTCTTTTTTATGAAAATCTATATTTATTTTAAAGAGAAATATTTACTATTTCTAACTTTTTTGAATGAAGTATGAGAGGGTGAAAATATGAAGAGTAATGGCGAACGGGAAAAATAAAAGTGTCCAGGGACGGGAATCGAACCCACAACCTTCTGCTTACCGGGCAGGTGCCATGTCCACTAGGCTATCCTGGACGTTATTTCTCCGTTCGTAAATAATACTCAAAGTAACTTATAATACATTATAAAGGACTGCGGCGTGTGATTATAAACAATACTTAAAATTATAAAAAAGAAACTTATGCGGTATAATTTTAAGTATTGTTTATAGAAACTTTTATTTTCTCTTTCATTAGGCGCCAGTATCCTTAGCACGACAGAACGCTTTGTTGTTATAGTTGAACAAAAAAGTTGATACAGATTTGAATTCTCAGGAGTATTATCAAAATACTCTGTACAGTTCCACTGTATTTTGATGCCTACGATTTCCATACTATTTATATACAGAGTATATTTGAATTATTTATTACTCAATCTAGAGAATTTTTTTTCGAAAAAACAACATTGGCCCCATTATTTCTATCTGAAAATCATTTTCATTTTTTGTAAATTTGAAAAAAAATAAATCGGAGAGATGGCACCACAGAAATATTATTATCATAATAATATATAATCAAATATTATTATATATAATAAAGGAAAGGAAAATAGTTGAGACCTGATTAAACTATGCTACATTAGATACTTTTAAATCTCCCAAGTATTCAAAAAAATATATATATATAAAACATTTTTATTGAAATTGGCCAAGCTCCTATATTCGTAAAGCAATAATACAGAAAACTAAACTAAAATATTTTTCGATTTTTTTTTTCTCTCGAAAACAGTTCATATTGAATACTCTCAAACAATTTGTTTTTGTCCAATTATACATAACTGCAGTTTGTATGTATTCGATAAATTATCTTTGATCATCTCAATTTTTTTTTGGTCAGTTTGAACAAGCTACCCCACGGTGGTCAGCCAAAGAAGGGCACTGTTGAAGTTGCCTAACCACTTTAGCCCCGGAAGATGGTGTTCGGCAAGATGGGCCTCTAGGTCGTCCGCAGATTGCATCTGAGTCATCATCCTTTGATTGATAGATTGGGTGGGCAGGAATTCCCAATAAAATCCTTTTAAGGAAGAGGATTAGGATTGAGGGAAGTTCACGGGAGGCGAACAATGGCCAGCTTTGGTCATCTTAGAATTCTCAACGTGGTGGTGTATGTTAAACATGGTCCACAATAGACAACATTGTTATATCATCTTGCCACAGAGATTCAAATAGTGATGATTATTTACAAAATGAAATAGGGTACAGATGTAAGTTTCGTATGTTTATTTTCAAATTGTAAATTGTGGATTTTTAAATATTTTATGCTTCTTAGTATTTGCTAAGTCGTCAATCTTTCATTTGGCAAGCGAAATCAATGGTCTGATGAAATGTTTCCAAAAAAATAATAATAAAACAGACAACCTACATAAGTTTTGTTTATGAGTATATGCGCATCGCATTATTTATAAGTCCACAATGTATAGCATCGCAGTACAGTTTACTGAAGTCGTTTTTGGTGATTTATTTGAAAAGAAGCATTACTTTCAAATATATATATATGTTTAAAACTCATAATATTTACAAGTATTTAAAATATGTTTAAATTAGTGTTTATTAGGGAAAAATCGGGGAGATTTTCTTTGCTATCATATCAAAACTAAACATCGAAGCGCTTCTATTTTGATAAAAGCAAAATAATCCACAACAACTTATAAAAGAACACAAAAAAACAGTTTGAAACGTCAAGTTTCTGTGAAGATTGCCCTCACAAAGAAGGTTTCATCGATAAACAAAATTGCCAAGCGAGCGGGGGGTGGACGACATAAAGCTCTCAGAAGAGAAAGGGCTTTCATCTTGTTGACAAATTCCTAGGGACCCTAATAAATGTAAGTATTTACATCAAATATATTTCATCATTTTCTGTGAAAGGAATTTTTTAATCAATTTTTTTCTCTTCCGCCGCGGCCACTTAGTATTATTAAAAATTTTCTACATTATCCAAGCAATTAATATCATTGGGGAAGAGATAAATGGGGTCCTTGCGGCTGGACATGTTGCCGGTCGATGGGCCAGATCGATGCCAGCGAGGGGAGCATTGTTCATGCACCAACATCCATGTTTTTCCTCCCCTCATTTTCTTAATAACGATCAGCGTTCCATTAAAAAACAATGTCTTAATGAATCCTTAACATCGTTTGCCACGCTAATTATACAGGGCAGCAGGGCTGGCCATTTTTCACGCCGTGGCCACCTTTACTTTCTCTTGCTGGGTGAATGATTCATTCTGCTCTTAGCAAAGTATTCTGTTCAAGGCAATGGTGGTGTGCTATGGATAGTTTCTCTCTTTATACAATATATGTTTATTGTAATAGCATAAAAATCTATAAACTCGAAAGTTACAATTAAAATATTCTATTATAGATATAAAATCTCTTCAACGGAGAATTTTTTCTGTCATAAGACAAAAAGGTTCGGCAAATATGGTAATATAAAGAGTTAACTTCTCGTGTAAGCATGTGCGGCGTGAGTTTGGTGTAAGTTTTGGTGATCTTTGAAAATATATTACATATTGCTATTAATAACTACAAAAATTCTAACAATGGTTTCTTTTTATTCGCTTTCAAGCGATAATCGCTCTACAACGGGTTTTATCATATTAATCTCTCTCTTTTCGTGATTCAAGATAAAATTGTGAAAATCGTTTTAAAACTGAAAAACTACAAACTACGTTACAAAACACTTAGGTATTCAAATGTGCTTAAAATGAAATTATCAATCTCTATTTCCCATCGATACTATTCTTGTGTGATAGAAATGCTTCAAGAAGTAACCTTTGGTATTATTGAGGATGTTACTGTAATTCCAGGTTAGAATCATGGCCGATTTCTGATATCTGGTTATACATTTTCATTTGATGTGTCTTATTCATAGTATTTCGTACATGCTCAATTTGCTGAGCTTTTTGGTCTTATAATAGATAAATAGGCTCGTTGAAATGCTTATTGCCCGAAAGCGAGTCTTTTAAATGTAAAAAAAAAAAAACATTACTAATTGTAAACTTGTTTTATGGACTCTTGATGGTATTGTGCATAGAACTATGATTCTTTCAGACCAAGAAATCGAATTCCAACTAGATTCTATGAATATATTATTATATATTTGGTTAACCCCCACAGGTTCATGGAGATCGTACAGAAGTCGCCAACTACCAGGATTTATAAATATAGAAAGATATTGGGCACAGTTACCTCTTTTATTTGAATTCATTCTCCTGGTATATTAGATTGGAACTATTAAAAAAAACTTAAGATTGTATTAATTTGGTTCTCTATTCTGACTTTCAATATTCTTTCTGATTTTTAACAACCCTTTTGTAAAATTATATTCTGTTGTAGGCCTTAAATTGTCTTGTTAATAATAATTTGACCGTATATTTCAAGTCTGAACTATTATCTAACGCATTTCTTTTTATTCCAAACATAACGCAATAAAGCACCATCTCTTCTTTATAGATATATTAAAACAAACGACGTATATATTTTTTGGATTAGTCGTATTTTTTCAAATAAAATTCGATATTTCAACAAGACGCTGTTCGCCTATCTTCTAAGATTCAAACTCCTTATAAGCTAATCATCCGCATGATACACCAGAAGTATTGTTTACATAAAATAGGTTGGTGTGTGGCCAACCCATTTAAACTGAATCATTATATCTTTAGAAATAAAATGCTTCTATAGATGCCCAACTCTCCAGAAATAAGCTTGTGTGTTCATCTTTTGTACGTTGCTGCATATACCATGCTGTATATAACCATCAAATAACAAATTTGGAATTTTCAAATAAAAACAAATTTATATTGTCCTTACTCCGATGAAAAAAATTTGGAAGACCTTTTCTAATTAGTGGTGAACCCTCCCAGAGATGTTTCCATTTTAATCCATCATAACTTTTTTTAAAGCTCTAATATTTTATTGGGAAATTCTTCTGGTATATCTGAGACTGTGTAAGGCTGAATCTTGGTTATGTTATTTAAATAAACTATGAACATTAGCATTTATAGAAGAAAGAAGAATTGCATGCGAATATTTGCATCGAGCAATTTCTCTTCCGAAAGTAATTTATACAAAGCCAGTTAGGTATAAATTAAACATAAGACAATAACACGACATCTATATATGAAGTAAAACCATTTTTTTAAAGCGCAAATTTTTATATGACAAATAAACAAACTATAAAAGATTATATTAGGATGGTGCTATTCGACATTAGAATTCTGGTCTGATGGTATTATCTGACATTGGCTTTCTAGTCTGATGGTGTTATTTGATACAAAGATCCTGGTCTGAATAAATCATAATAAAGATGTCATAATCAGAAACATATAAAATACACATAATAAAAGAGAGAGAATTATTTACATTATATTTGTGCACCCATGTAAAAATGAGGTGTAATCAGGAAAACATAAGACTCTCAATAGGTTTGATATCATTCTGAATATATCTAATAAAATTGAATATTGGTAAGAAAGGAATTGAGGAAATATATATTTTGCTTGAAAGTAACTTAGTCATATGAACCACTATGGTGTTTTTATGAGAATCCCATTGTTTCCAAATGTCCCATCTATATATCCTAGGTTTTTGTGTACGAGGAGAAGCCTTGTTAGGATGAAGAAGCCTTAAAGCACAAATCAACAAGTGTCAAACATTGCCAATGTTATTTGAATAGCTTGGTGGGAATATTTATAATGTAAAAACTAAACCAAAATAATCTTAAATAATGGATTTTCATAAATAAATGTCTCAGCGACAATTGATAGAGAAATTAATTGTAAATAAACATTTCAATGAGGGGGAAAGACGGTGAATTACGGATGATATGGTTATTCGCATTTGGTTCTTGAAATATACCAAATATTACAACAGCGAATCTCAGAAAGCTCCATTCACACATTTTGAAAATTTTCCGTCACAAAGGAAAATACGGGCGAAATTATAAAATATCTAAGAAACAAAATGTAATTTCTAAAATTGCCATCTCTATGTAGAGGAACATCTGAAGACCCTTAGTCATTCCTACATTCAATAACTTCCTCTCTCCCATAACTTACAGGAATTTGTGTTTAAAGAGAAGTGCAAGAGACTCTCCCACATATATATATAATATTATATATTTAATTCAGAAAACCTCATTAGCCTAGTTATACCTGTCGAAGGGCTGTTGAGCCAGAAAACTTGTATTGCCGTCATATATAAAAAGAAACTCTTTCCTCAGAGAATAGTCTTTTATTTAGATTAATATAATAAAATAATTATAAATGCATATGTACACATTTCCCATATTTCTTTGGAAACTCTATTTCATTCTCTCTCTTATTGTTCAATTCCAGCTCTTTATCTTCCAGGTGAATCTGGTTGTAAGATTCTAAATGTCATAATAGAGGTACGTGATTTATATTTATTATTGAACTGTGTAGAAATATTTTTTCTTCACAAGATGCAACCATTTACTCAATAGAGTCTACTTCTTCACTGTGTTCTATGCACGAAAAAACGATGTATATAGTTTCAACTTTTGTACATATATATTCTTTCCTTTTCTTCTTTTACTCTTTTTCTGAGCGAGGATTCGGTTTCTTCCCCTGATTCTCATTTCTTTTTTTTAGATTCATTTCTAACAGGAGAATCGTCTGTATAAGACGGAATGTCTTAATAAAGTCTTGTGTATTTGATACTTCTTATTGAAAGTAGCGTTACTCTTTTCTAAAAGTGTTCTCCCTACATTTATAAAATAAAAATTAATATTCAAAATGAACATAACTGTTTTCAAAAGAGTACTTATAGAAATTGTTTAATGATAAATAATATATATTAACTCAAATATTGATTCTGTTTGAGATCGGTGGTCTTAATAAAGCTGTGTGTGTATATTCACTCAAATAGATGTTTCTTTTAAAAGAGAGATAAATAGACTTATTTCAACGTTACACAAAGAAAATGTATATTTAAAGAGAGCTACCAACACATATAAAGGATAATCAAAGAGATATTTCCTATAATGTGAGTTGTACATAATAGAAAAAGCTCGAACATAAAGGTTGTGTTAGTGGAAATGACGCTGTGAAGCAGCTCTACAGAATTAATCACATTTCCAGAAGTACGGCGGAGAGTGTGGGGGGAGCTTGCATCGATCGAGCAGCGCCCCCTGGCCATCAAACCTCACAGAGTGCCTCTAAATTCAAATTAGACGTAAAGAGATGGGAAATCGTTTTCAACAAGTTACCTTTCTTTCTTTTTATTGTTGCCTGCTTCTGACTGGAGGGCTTTTGGTTTTGTTTTCTTACTCTCTTTTTTTTTTTCGGTTTAAATGTTTTCGGTGTACGTTGTTGATTTTTATGAGGCTTGTGTTGTCGTGCTGGAAATTTGATGATCGTTTGTAACGTTGTGTTTGTTACATTGTCTTGAATGGTGACTGATATTGAGGCTTCAACATTTCTCTATTTTCAATCCTGATTTTAATTTTCACAATTGGAATTTTTATAGTTATCTTCCGAAAATTTTCAATTTTTTATATTAATTTTTTCTATTTTTCAATAAAAAATATAATATACAATGAACATTATTATTGTATTTTGAAATTTTGTATTTTACTTGTGTGTCTTTTTAAATAAAATCTGTTTTTTTTTTTGCAAGCAGCACAGGTCCACAATTAAGACAAGCTCTTCCAGACTGTAAATGGCACAGGTCCACAATTAAGACAGCCGCTGTCAGGCTGTGAATGGCACAGGTCCACAATTAAGACAGCCGCTGTCAGGCTGTGAACGGCACAGGTCCACAATTAAGACAGCCGCTGCCAGGCTGTGAACGGCACAGGTCCACAATTAAGACAGCCGCTGCCAGGCTGTGAACGGCACAGGTCCACAATTAAGACAGCCGCTGTCAGGCTGTGAACGGCACAGGTCCACAATTAAAACAGCCGCTGCCAGGCTGTGAACGGCACAGGTCCACAATTAAGACAGCCGCTGCCAGGCTGTGAACGGCACAGGTCCAAAATTAAAACAAGCTCTGCCAGGCTGTGAACGACACAGGTCCACAATAAAGACAAAGCTCTGCCAGTCTGTGAATGGCACAGGTCCACAATTAAGACAATCTCTGCCAGACTGTGGACAGCACAGGTCCACAATTAAGGCAACCGCTGCCAGGCTATGAACGGCACAGGTCCACAATAAAGACAAAGCTCTGCCAGTCTGTGAATGGCACAGGTCCACAATTAAGACAAGCTCTGCCAGACTGTGGACAGCACAGGTCCACAATTAAGACAACCGCTGCCAGGCTATGAACGGCACAGGTCCACAATAAAGACAAAGCTCTGCCAGGCTAAGAACCGCGCAGTTCCCCAATAAAGACAAGGCTCTGCTATGTGGTGAACGGCACAGGTCCACAATTAAAACAAGCTCTGCCAGGCTATGAACGGCACAGGTCCACAATAAATACAAAGCTCTGCCAGGCTGTGAATGGCACAGGTCTACAATTAAGACAAGCTCTGCCAGGCTGTGAATGGCACAGGTCCACAATTAAGACAACTCTGCCAGGCTGTGAACGGTACAGGTCCACAATTAAGACAGCCGCTGCCAGGCTGTGAACGGATCCATGCATATTTAACGCCAGCTTTCATCGCCGACTTCCTAAATAATTTATGAGCGGCTTAAATCCAAGATGGATGATAATCAGGCCAAGCGCTCGTAAAAAAAACTGATCGCAAGATTTTAATAAATATCTTCAGGATTAATCTCTTCCCTACTTTTGTCCGGTTTCTCTGCTTTTCCCACGCCGATTTAGAACGATCCCGAACTGCCAGGGTTCTCTAATTATTCCACGTTGGCTTAACACTATTCCGCACTGGAAGAGATCTCTACTACTTCCACGTTGGTTTAACACGATCCCGCACTGGAAGGGATCTCTACTACTTCCATGTTGGTTTAACACGATCCCACACTGTTAGGATTCTTTACACTTCTACGCTGGTTTAACACGATCCAGCACTGGAAGGGTTCTTCACTACTTCCACGCGGTTTAACACGATCCCGCACTGTCATGGTTCTCTACTTCTTACACGTTGATTTAACACGACCCCACACTGTCAGGGTTCTCTACTACCACCACGTTGGTTTAACACGATCCCGCACTTCTAGGGTTCTTTCTCGGTTACCTCCACTCCAGTGTAGCACGATCCATACTGGGAGGATACTCTAATACTTCCACGTAGTTTAATTCGATCCCACATTGTCAAGATAGTCTACTAATTCTACGCCGGTGTAACATGATCTCGCACTTTCAAGGTTTTCTGCTACTTCCACCTTGGTTTAACACGATTACTAACGCCTTTCGGGTTCTCTACTATTTTCATGTTGGCCGAACACGATCCCAGACTCTCAGGGTTTCTAACATTCACACACTATTTTAATACAAGTTTGGGCTTCAAGTTTTTAAAAATTCTAATCGATTAAATGTATCCTCACAAGGAAAAAAATAGGTTACAACATAGAGTTTTTCTACTTACCCTCGCCAGGGTGTAACTCAGTCTAAACTCCAAATTTAAACAACCGCTGTCGTTTCTCAAGTTGACATACCACTGACGTCAACCTTATAAACGTTGTAAATGTTTATCTACCTCTATTATCTTATTTAAATAAAGAGAAGGGTAACTTACAAGCGTGTCTTTAGGTTTCCCAACTTTTTTATGAAGGGATAAGATCGTAAAAGTTATGGTCCGATAAACGAGCTACTTTTCTCTCACTTGAATAAACTCCTATGTAGAGGTTTCAGTTCAGTGTGACTTTGGGATGGAATGTACACTGGACTCTTCTTGATCCAGATATCGACTTGTAGGCATACTGATGCCTTCGACACTATTGGTTTAACACGATCCTGCACTGTCAGGGTTCTCTACTATTTTCACGCTGGTTTAACACGATCCTGCACTGTCAGTGTTCTCTACTACTTCCACGTTGGTTCAACATGATCCTGCACTGCTATGGTTCTCTACTACTTCCACGTTGGTTTAACACGATCCTGCACTGCCATGGTTCTCTACTACTTCCATGTTGGTTTAACACGATCCCACACTGTCAGTGTTCTCTACTACTTCCACGTTAGTTTAACATGATCCTGCACTGCCATGTTCTCTACTACTTCCACGTTAGTTTAACATGATCCTACACTGCCATGGTTCTATACTACTTCCACGTTGGTTCAACACGATCCCACACTGCCATGGTTCTCTACTACTTCCACGTTGGTTTAACACGATCTCGCACTGGAAGGTTCTCTACTACTTCCACGTTGGTTTAACACGATCCTGCACTGCCATGGTTCTCTACTACTTCCACGTTGGTTTAACACGATCCCACAAGCCATGGTTCTCTACTACTTCCACGTTGGTTTAACACGATCCCACACTGCCATGTTTCTCTACTACTTCCACGTTGGTTCAACACGATCCCACACTGCCATGGTTCTCTACTACTTCCACGTTGGTTTAACACGATCCCACAAGCCATGGTTCTCTACTACTTCCACGTTGGTTCAACACGATCCCACACTGCCATGGTTCTCTACTACTTCCACGTTGGTTTAACACGATCCCACAAGCCATGGTTCTCTACTACTACCACGTTGGTTTAACACGATCTCACACTGCCATGTTTCTCTACTTCTTCCACGTTGGTTCAACACGATCCCACACTGCCATGGTTCTCTACTACTTCCACGTTGGTTTAACACAATCCCACAAGCCATGGTTCTCTACTACTTCCACGTTGATTTAACATGATCCTGCACTGCCATGGTTCTTTACCACTTCCACGTTGGTTTAACACGATCCCACACTGCCATGGTTCTCTACTACTTCCACCTTGGTTTAACACGATCCCACACTGTAATGTGGACCGTCCTCTGTCTTATATCACGGTTAGTTGGCCCACTCGTATAGCCTGACAGTTCGTATTCTCAGATCATCTTATGTACAACATATAAATTAACGCTAATTTCACACGTATTTATATTACAGTGTGCTCTGATTATATAAGCGTGCCTCAATGTTTGTATTTCTTATATATATATGGCGCGTTATTGCCTATTAATTTATGCCTAACTGGTATTTTACTTATTGTTTGTGAAAGAGCATTGCTCGATGCAAATTTTATACGTAATTCTGCTCTCTTATAAGCTTATGTCCAAAGTTCCACCCTTCAGTTTAGCATATATAAACAGAATCGTCTAATACAGTATTAGAGCTCTGAGAAGCGGCCTGGTAGAAAAACTCTGATTATATTAATGTGCTTTCTTACATTTAGCAAATTGTGATCAGAATGTACGTGAACATACATGCGGAGGAATTTCTCAATTAGGAAAATAATTATTAACGTTTCCCCGCAATAATGTTCATTCAGGAAAATTTTGATGCGCTGACTCTCGCCATGTTTGTCATACCCGGTATATGGGACATAGGTAATATGCAAATATGGCTGTACTTATCCATCGGAGCCATGTATTTCTTTCAAATTCAATTGTTTCTTTGAGAGAGAGAGATTGAAACAACTTTATTACAATGTCCAAATAAGGTTATATAAGGTTAAATACAGAATAAATTAATATATGAATAAATAAGATAATATATTGATGACTATATGAATAAATAAATGTATATAAATATATACAAGACTTGTATATAATATATACAGTCTTCATTGGTGGCGCCCACCGCGGGAACGACTCCGCCACCGATGGACTGCCAGAGAGAGAGAGAGATTGAGATTGAAACTGATTTATTTCAAAGTCCATATAAGATTATATAAGGTTAAATACAGAATAAATATAAAATATAAAAATAAAGAGAGAGAGAGAGAATAAATATAATTGATAAATATATGAATAAATAGAGAGAGAGCTTTTTTGGTTCTCTCATCTCATTGTAAAGCTTAAAAATCCTATAATCTTCAACTTATATATTGATTAAAAAATTGTAGTATATTTGTATTATTTCTGCTATACTTAATTAGCAAATAGATCAAATATTAGTACTAGAAAGAGCATGTATTTTTACCATAAGAATTTTCATAAGGAATGTCATAATCATTTTCTATTTGTATAATCGTTATTAAAATGAATAAAATGTTATATGAAAGTGTGTGTGTGTGTGTTATTGGCCGCTAAGATTGTCTCCTGAATCCACAAAAAAATCCTATATAAAATGTATTTATTAACTCTACTGAAGCAACTCAGAATATAGTTGAGGGGTAAGACAAAATTGAATGAATTTAGCAAATGAGAGCAGAACTTTGGCTGGTGACAAAACCAAACAAATGACATCCTCATTACCATGTGAATGCTGCATCGTGACAGCGCCCACATTATTTATGTCGCCATTACCCTACATTAAAAATTCTATTCCGGAATCACATAAAACCACCAAGACCTTACTAAGCTCCTTCAAAAAGTAAAAAAAAAAAAAGAAGAAACTTTCCATTTCTCAGGACTTCACTAATCACTCCCAAATTTAAATCCCTTGACGAATTTCCAAGGATGAAGATGCATCTTTATTATAACCCAGGCATAGGGGCTTAGCAGACGGAAGAGCTGCCATAAATGGTCGCGCAAGCGAAAAAAGAAATTTAAAGAAGTTTAAAGAAGTGCTTCAAGGCATCAAGAAAGAAGTTGGTGTATTTAAAGAGGAAGTTCTTGTCCCTCGAGAGGTATCAGTCCAACATTAGGACTTTTTCCTCAGGCTGGGATTAACACAAGTTGATGGATGCCTTAATGAAGCGGACTTTGCGGCTAATGACCAGGACCCGGATGATTTCCATAATTATTGGCGCAGGTCCCAATCAATGGGAGCGAGCAATTACACGAACCCTCCTTAAGAAATCTAAGGCTTTGTGACTGTGAACTGTGGCCATGGATAATCCTACGAGCTTCTTGGATTTGCTTCGTAATTATTCAGTCTGAAATTGGAATGATGGATTGACTCTAATTGAAATTGGTAAAATGATGATGACTTTTTCTCTCATCTTCTTTTAATGATTTTTTTTTGTCTGTGCAGGAGTTGATGAATATATATACATCTTTAAAAGTTAAATGTGGTTGTTTAAATATATTTTTTGTTGTTTCCAAGGGGGTCGTTAACATTTTTAACTCATTCTTTTTCTCATTTGTGGTTTTAGAAAGAGTGGAGAGCCCCTTCAGTGTAACTCATTAGTCTTTTTTAAAATGATATCTTCGGCGTCTTTAATAATTCAGTATTTTTAATCATTTCAGAATATGAAATATATCTATATAAACCTATCTATAAAAATGATATATCTAAAATATTAATATGTCTTGATTTTAATCATGATTCACCAACAGTCTGGTTTTATATAATAAGTCTAAATTTGTGTCTCTGATTAAATCTTTGATTATTTCAATATTTTTTCTTAATTCAACCCAATGGTAAATTTTCGTATTCACAAGAGATGTTAATATGTCTTTAAAGCATTAAACACTCTGTCGTTGTTTTTTAAAGCCTAACTGATTCAATTTAACCGACAGTTATTCTTATACGCCCTGTATAGAATATGAATCTTCATCTCGAAAGATTACAGTAGCCAATTCTGTGCAGTTCGAACTCCAGTTTAGTGAATTGTCTTAAGAAGAAGCTTTTTCTCAATTCACAGGCCTTTGTATATATTGCTACTCTTCTCAAGGCTGATTTTCATAGTTTTATTGAATACATCCGAGATTTCCATAAAATTGCCCGCAAAACATCCTATCACAATAGTAGAGCGGTCTGGTAGATTAAACTGGAAAAATCATTGGGCGGGTTTATTACTGATGAGCCAGGGGTCCTCACAATACTTTTCAATTACAATAAGAATTAGAGTAAGTTATTTTATATTTGGAATACGATAGCGCTAAATAATTTCGATTCATAGTTTTGACACTAGTTATGGTAGTATAGTTCAAATATATAATATCTTTGAATATACATTTCGTCTAACATTTCTATCAATATTAAAAATGGCATATCCTGACCAGGAGCACAGGTGCTTTACAGAAGGCAGAGCGCCATCTGGTGGAACAGGCTAAATCAATGTTTAGTTGATTTCTGTTCCACCAGATGGCGCTCTGCCTTCTGTAAAGCACCTGTGCTCCTGGTCAGGATATGCCATTTTTAATATTGATTTCATCACCTGATCTTTTTATCTTTTATTTTTTCTTTCGTTTTTTAATTTCTATCAATGTGTCAGATAATGTGACTCAAAGTTTTAGCACGCCATCTTTAATCAAGAATTGAATTAACTTTGGCTGAAATAACAAATGTATACTTCATTCCTACTTCGATGAGAAAAATATTGTGAGGGCCTAACTTAACATCATCTGTCTCAACAGCTTCTCCTGATCCAACCCGTATTTTACTTGTGTTTTTCTTATGTTTACCACCAATTTAGATGGATTCTTGGAGATGGCATTTAGTGAAATTGTGAACAAAAGATTTAGGATCAGCATAAAATATACAAATATATGTGTGTTGGGGCATTGCTCTTTCTCAGAAACAATTATTTTTTAAAAACTCAAACAATATCTTTCAAATTCAATTCGTAATTCCAAGTATATAGGCTGCAAGAGTTACCTCTTGGGTAATTTTAATATATGCAATATGAGATAGAGTTAATTTATATTTCAGAAGTGGTTCATACAATTAGAACTGTGAAAAAGGTTTTTTTTTTTTTTTTTTTTTGACTTAGCAATACGTTGAGAGATATTTTTGAACTATTAATAAATAAAAATTTGCCTCTTTGTAAGTTAAAACGCAATATTTACATAAATCGACTTTTTAATTTTTCTTCAAACACCATCTTTTTACTGGTTAGATCACCCCCCAGCCAAGTATTGTATTAGAACATGTGTGAAAGCATTCCTTCTATAAATTTCGTATTTTATCAGATAAGTATCTCCGGGAGATCACGATTGTAAAAGCCATATCTGTATTTTGGTGTCATACAGATAACCCAGGGTAATTCTAAATTTCACTGTGGCGTCACGTTTAAGAGAAGGCGTACTATTGTAAAAGAACACACAGGTATTCATATCTCGCCACGCCATTAATAATGATTAATAATTACTGAAGTGTATTTGTGTCTGCGTTAACATAAAATAAAAACTTGATAGAATCCAGAACAGAGATCCCAAGACGGACTAAGTAAGTTAAGAGTCCTGTGGGGGCAGGACTAGGAGATCCCCACCAGGGACGTCAGTGAACAATGTTGCCCAAGGACTCTCCATTCTTCATCTGATTAAAAAGGACATAAATCCCAGAGCTGTCCGCTCCTGAGGCAAATTAGCAAGCCGTTAGGTCTGGTCCCCGGTCGCCACCAAATCTTCATAATGGCTGAGGAATGCCTGCCATTCTAATTACTGGCCATTAGAAGCCCCAGCTGCTCGATAAATCAATTATTGACTGATAGATGGCAACTCGAGAGAAGTTCGGGGAAATAGCTCATTGGTCTCTGGGGGATGTGGCTTGTGTCGGCTGCAAAAAGCTAAAACGCCGAAGTCGCAAATTCGATGTTTACCTGAGTGTGACATGACAAATGTGATGTGCTTTACTCGATGGGGGCCTAAAAAAAGTATGTTCACCTCTATAGAATGATCCATAACTTAAGAACGCAGGCTTATTTGCATGAAGAAGTACGCGGATTGCTATGGAAGGAGATAAAAGAGATAAGTGTTTTAAATTTCAATATCTCAATGAAAACAAATGCGAAGGAAACTTCAAGTTTAAAACTGTTGTCAAGAGGAAAGTGCGGAGGAAAACATGTCTCAAATTCTAGTAGAAAATATATTCAAGGATTGTTCAAACTCTGAACTCTCTAAGGAAAATATGAGGGGAACAGCTCATGCTCCAAACTGTAAACAGGGAGCAGCTTAAATTCCAAACTGCCCTAAGAAACAAATAAGAATATAGTTCAAAGCAAAATTTATCTACGGAATAATGCGTAAGACGATCCAATGTCCAAACTGATATAATAAAAATGCGGGGGAACAATTTAAGGTCCAAGGAAAAATGCAGTGCCGAGTCCACGCCCTATAATTGCTCTAAAAAAAACAGATGCTTTCGACAATTCACGTCATAAATGATCTAAAGACCAAATGCAGTGCACAGTTGACGCCACAACTTCTCTAAGGAACAAATTTTGTGGACAAATAATGCCCTGACTTCTCTAATGGACAAATGCTGTGGATAGTTCACGCCATAAATTCTCTAAGGAACGAATGCTGTGGACAGTTCACGCCATAAATTCTCTAAGGAACAGATTCAGCGGACTATTTAAGACCCTATTTTCTGAAAAACAAATATAGGGTAAAGCTCAAGACTTAAACTAATCTAGGTAACAAATGCAAGGACAGTTCAGGGCCCAAAACGCTCTAAGGATCAAATCCTAGAGTCAGTCCAAGGCTGCCCTCAGGACAAAATACGAGGAGACAAACCTAGAGTATACAAATGCTGCGGTCAATATCCTCCTGCGCCCCACACGAAGATACAACGAGAAGAATGAATTATTCCGAGAAAAAATTGTTTCTCATCCCTCACCATTAGATCTTCAATTATTTGATTACCGATTCGAGCCGCGTATTGCACGGCGAACAATGGCACACACATTTAATTGCATAGGGTATGGGAATAGGGAATGCCAAGGCACGCAATTTATTTGCAACCTTCATGACTCTGCCCTATACGAAAAAAAATCTGTTTCACGACAGTTGCCGTTCAACTCTGCGATATTAAAATTCTAAAACTGCATTTCTTTTGTCCGTCAAAAAGTCCCATCACAATGGATTTCCTAGGAATGTGCCCCTGCACAAGTTAAGCAATTGGTAAACTCTGATTTGACAACAATTTAGAAAGAGAGAGCGATTAAATGCACTCAAAAACAAGAAGGTTAATTAGATAATAAAAGGCATATATTGGATTTGAAAAAAATTATTTTGCCAATATTTCGGCTGGCTGAACGCCAACCTTTATCGAGGCATTACATTTTTTTTTCAAATCCAATATATGCCTTTTATTATCTAATGAATTAAGTATGGATTGCTCTATTTTCAAAAAGAAGGTTAATGTATTTTTATATTCAGAATGTTTTTTAAATAAATATAATTGCGCTATTTTGACTTATTTTTCATACGCGAGAGAAATAAAAAACTAATATATTATTTATTTTCAAATAAAAAGACATATATTGGATCAAAATGTCATTATTTTACCAATATTTCAGTTGGCTGAATGCCAACCTTTATCAAGCTGTTATTTATTTATTTTCCAGTAACTTTTAACAAGGAGCTCTCGATGGGGATTCGGAAAGGGGAGATTTCTAATGAACTATTTTAATGAACGATTTTCAAAAAAATCGAAAATAGCTAACATGTAACGTAATAATAATTATTGAATGTTCTGTTAAAAGATATTCCGAAATATAATGGATCCCCTACACTTGTTTCCTGTGATGACCCTGAAACGCTGAGGAGCGCGATTACAGGGCTCTTAAAAACAGCGGCAGACCAATCTATACAAAACGACCTTACAAGAATGGATAAATCTAAGCTATACTCTCACTACAAAGACATTCACATATCTTTCATGACGGAGGGATACCTTTTAGGGGATTTTCCTTTCCCGGTTGTAAGACTACTCGCACAAGTTAGAATACTTTAAAGTTTTTTTAGAGAAAACCACACCAAGATGCTCTGCGGTGAGGACCCGACTTGTACCTTCTGTAATTCAAAACTAAAAAATGAAATCACTCACTATATTTTTGATTGCTCTGCTCTGAAAGAAGAAAGAAGAACCCTTGTGCTCAAAACTGGGAAACTCTGTGCTTCACTTCCATCAATAATTGACAATATGACCCAGAATAAGTATATTGCTACGGCGTTTTATGGTTTCCACAAGTCCATATCTCAGAAGAAGGCCAAGTGATACTCACTCCTCACTTTCTTACTGCTACTCTTTTTGTGTTAATTTCTTGCTTCCCTCTTTCTTCTTATTATTTTTTTTCTTCCTTTTCTTGTTTTTTTTTTCTTTCTCTTTTACTCTGTATATATCGTTATTTCCTTTGTCTCACTGCTTTGTTCTTATGCATACCTCTGGTGAATCCTGTATAGGGTCAGTGACCCTAAATAAAGGCTTTTTTGTTGTTGTTGTTGATATTCCGAAATCTAAATAAGAATTTTGAAAAGTATCAATCTGTTTTTTGCATGTTTTTTTTTCTTTATATATACTACAAACATAAAATCTATAACACACTCATTAAAATGTCTCTCCATTAATACACATAGATACACATGTAACTATAAAATAATTGTTTATTGAAATCATACTCGCGAACGAACTCATATGGTATCCTTATATATAAATGTTCTATTAAAATATTATTTTATTTAAAAAATATATATTTCATAGATTCAAATATTCTGTTTAAATCTACCACCAGATGTCGGGACTTTCCCTATAAAAGCTCATTGTTGTTGTTTCCCGATGGCCGGCTCAAATCTTTTGTACATTATGTAAATAGGGGTTTAATTTTTTAGATTCTTACGCCTTAAGCCAAGCATTACTTTTATTGAATTACATTTTTAATATATTCCTTCAAGCTCAATTGGAGAAATTAATTATCTGAACTATTTTTAGTATTTTTAATCACGCGACTGCATTACCATAGCATAATCCTCAAAATAATCAAAAATCAACAGAAATCTCATTTTAAAAATATAATATATATATGTGTTATATTAAAGTATTATTTTATTTAAAAAAAAAATAAATTTCATAGATACAAATACTCTGTTAAATCGACCGCCAGAGGTTATGCTTCCCCTATAAAAACTAATTGTTGTTGTTTCCCGATGGCCGGCTCAGCCCTTTTGTACATTATGTAAATAAGTTTTTCATTTTTTAGATTCTTAGGCCTTAAGCCAGGCATTACTTTAATCAAATTATGTTTTTATGTATATTCCATAAGTTCAATTAAAGCACTATCTGATCAAAACTATTATTATAACTATTATTACTATTATTATTACTATTACGACTGCAGAACAATATCGTAATGTACTCATGGATACCACGATCAAATATCATACATGTATACTTCTAAAAATGTGTGGTCATAAAAATATATTATAATTATTAATATAAAATATTATAATAATTATGAAAGTGCATAAATTATAAGTACCACTAACTTAGCAAATCTTACAACCATGAAAATATCTGCCCAAAACCATTATACTCTCACAACGCATCGTAAATATAAATCAAAACTCCAAATAAAATATGAAAAGGAGAAATAACTTATCTCCAACACGATTAGGGCGCACGAAATAAAAAAGTAACCAAAAGACATAAATAAAAGTTTTTTTTCGGAATGACAAATAGGAAGTGTCTAAAACCACAAGGAAATAAAAAAACAAAGTTTACAAAATAAAGAAATTATGTGAAGGGAGAAAAACAATTTTTTCGAGCCATTTACAAAGATTAAAAACCAAAGGATCGTTCCAAAAAAGGATCATCAGTAGATGAGGTGGAGTTGTCCAAGAGGAATTTGATTAGATATGTCCATCAATTGTGAATTAACGAAGAACACCGCGGCTAGGAATGGAAGGGTCTTTATTTGATTACCACAGCTTCCCCAGCGATGATCCAAGAAGCTTCCAAGCTTCATTAATAAGTAATCCACTTTTCAAAAGCAATTTTGGGACTTTCTCCCCGTATGAAAATTAGGTGATAATGCTCGAGCAGCCATATTCGATCACTGCCCTATTAGATTAGAAGAGCATCGCCGCGGCCCGACGAACTATTAAATTTAAAACGTCCCTGCCAACTTGTTTTTGTCCCCAACAGCTAATCTGCCTACATAATACATGCCCATCTACCTGATGGTGGTCTCCGACAGATTGGAAGCTGTCCAACAGGGAGGGTCCCTCGAGACAACCTCTGCCAGCTCCTGAGGGAATGCTTTGCACAATGGGTACGCCGCAGAGATGATTAGCATGATCCGCTCTGAGCATGCCTCTGAATACACACACCCAATATAGCTAATATACCAGAAATATTAACATATTAATAAAACCATGAAGCCTGCCTATCTCTGAAGGCACACAGACCTAGTTTAAACGCTAATGTGAAGATTAACACTTATTTTTTTTTTAAATCATGAAACACTCTTTGGTATCCAGATGTAGTACAACTGCGAAAATAGAAACGTTAATGTAAAAATTAACATGGTCATTATAAATTGATGGATTGTGCCTTTTAGTTTACACGTAATACAATTACTATAATTGAAACGCTATTGTGAAGGTAAATACGGCCTCTGTAAATGCAAGTGTAACTCGGAATTCACACGAAAAATACAGATTCTATAAAAGATAATGTAAATATTAAAACGGCTACTGTGAAATCATGAAGCATGTCTCTGAATGCACACGTAGTACAAAAATGCCTTAATAGAAACGCTGATGTGAAGATTAACATGGTCACCAAAATTCATAAGGCGGGCCACCGAGTTCAGACGCAATATAATTACTACAACAGAGAAAATGCTACAAAGAGAAGATGAACATGACTCGTGACAATCCATGTTTTTTAATAGAAAAGTGGCTTACTACTATATAATAAAATGGTCTACCCAAGTTCCTGGAGCACACAATAGTAATACTACATATGAGATTAACATGGAGCCTATCCTACACTCCGTACAATTACGATTACAATAGTACCGCTACATAAAATATTAGCATGGCCCTTCTAAAGAGAATGAGAAAATCCACGAACGTTCTTCTGAGAACACCTGCCTTTCAGCTACTACAATAGCAACACTCAGAAAACTGGTAGCTACCATAATATGAGGGATTGAAGAGAAAATTACTATGGCCTTACTTGAAATGGACACACAGAAACCGTGCAGATTCCTTCTGATCGTTATTTAGATTATGAAAAAATATGTTCTCTTTCAAGCTATGTTTGTGGATTGTTCAAATCAATTATTTTATAGTTGAATTTTCATATAGCCTCATAAAAAATATATTCTATAAATTCAAGATATTCACATTTTTTCTGAGGAAGGGCTTGCCTGAAAGATACTCTTTAATTCCATCTAATATTTAATAAACAATAAGCCTTGCGACATCACCAACTCCTTTCTTTAAAAGTCAGGTTGACGTGCTCTATTATTCCCCAAAATTCGTTCATATATTGGTTAACAGAAGTTCAACAGAAAGTTAACAGAAGTTCAACAGAAAGTTAACAGAAGTTCGTAAGTTAACATAAGTACAACCTTTCTGGAGACTAAAAAGCACAGCCACACAGCCCATACATCTCTCCTTATACTTTGTCATTAAAAATCCTAATTTTAACTTTCCTGTGCAGTATTATAAACATATATATGATATACGTATTCATTATAAAAATAACTGCAATATCATTTTCATAGCAATCACTTTCGAAGATTCTCTATAAGTATAAAAAATTGTTATTTTCCAATAAACATCCGCCTTTTTGGTAGATAACACCCATATTTCAAAGTCTAATAATCAAGCGTATGAGAGAAGAGAAAAACTATTACTAATAGTTAGATCATTATTATTGTTAGACAATGGCTCTTGTAGCAAGTAAAGAAAGGGAGGGATGCAGCGAGGCGTACACCAGTTGGAGTCTGTCAAAGGGGTAATGAGCAGGGCATTGTTTTTCCCCCCTAGAACCTAATGGAGATGGTGGACAATAAGCTGCTAACGAAAATCTTTAATTTCTTCTCAATATCTCAGTATTGAATCAACAATTATAGCGGATTAAGTTTCCAGCTTCTTTTATTGCCGCGCGTAGTTTTTATTTCCCCTAAGCAGATTTAAATTCCCCCATGCCATTATACTTAACCGGCTACCCATTGATCTTTATCCCCGGAATTTGATTCAATTTTGTCACCCCGGTATTGACTGCTGATAGCTTAATGTACACGCTGTGTTCTCGAATAAATTTAGTTGAAGATAATTCTTCTTCTCCTTCATCCTTTTCCACCATTTTGTATACAATTCTTGTCGATTGCATCTATTCTAATCTTACTCTTTTTTCCACAGGGACAATTCAGAGCGATCTAAAGTATTATAAAGACACAACACAATATTTTATTTATTTCAATACCTAAAACGCAATATCCCGGATAGGAATAATTGTGTTGATTTACATTTTTAAACAGAAGTATTATAAACAATATAATTTACAATTCATAAATAGGTTTTGTTGCTATGTTTTTAAGCTGAAGAGCTGTGATCAAAATGAAATTAAGTGTGTAAAAATTCTATAATTATAAAATCTTCCTTCAATCAGTTCGCTATATATACGAGGGGTGTCCCATAAGTCCGTGGCCCGACCATGAGAACGAAATATTAGAAACTAATAAACTTTACCATATATACCTTAAAGCCTTGTATGAAGATATGTAAATTTTTAAGTTTCTACAACTAACCGTTTTTTTGTTATGGGTTCTGAAAGAGGACAAGAAACAGGAATCATCTAAAATGGAGACAAACGAGATTCGTGCTGTAATAAAATATCTTTGTAAGAAAGGAATGTCGCCGAAGGAAATCTATGAGGATATGGTGGATACATTAAGGGAAGATGTCCCTTCCTATAGCACAGTAAAAAAATGGGTAGCTGCGTTTAAATTAGGGAGGATCAGCACCGAAGACGAACATCGACCAGGAAAACCCATTGAGTCAGTTCCTCAAGAAAACATCGACAAAATACATGATTTGGTTATGTTGGACAGAAGAATGACAGTTCGTCAGATAGAAGAGACCTTGGGCATTCCAAAAACAACAGTGGATCGGATCATGAGAGAACACTTGGGCCTCAGGAAGCTATTGCCCGTTGGGTTCCCAAACTTTTGCCACCCGATCAAAAGGCTGTAAGGAGAAAGTTATCTTCGGACAATCTTGCGTTATTTGAAGCCAATCCAGAGCAATTTGTTAATATATTTGTTACCATGGATGAGACTTTGGGCCTATCACTTTGCTCCAGAGTCCAAGCAACAATCCATGAAATGGAGACACTCCGGTTCCCCTCCCCAAAAAGCCAAGACAGTTCCATCAGCAGGGAAGGTTATGGTGTCTGTCTTTTGAGATTCCGAGGGTGTACTTCTTCTAGACTTTCTGAATAAGGGTCAAACCATCACTGGCAATTATTATGCAATTCTTATGAAGCAACTACGAGAAGCTATTAAAGAAAAGAGAAGAGGAAAGTTGTCCAGGAAGATTGTTTACCATCAAGACAATGCTCCGAGTCATCGGTCGCTGCAAGCCATGGCGGCTATTTATGATTCTGGCTTTAAACTTTTACCTCATGCGCCCTATTCACCAGATCTAGCTCTGTCTGACTTCCACCTATTTCCTCATTTGAAAAAAATCACTTTCTGCCATTCATTTTAGGTCAGATGAAGAGGTCATTGATCCTGTAACCTCATTTTTGAGTCACTTGAAACATCGTTCTTTTTGGAGGGCATAAAAGCATTAGAACATCGCTGGAAAAAGTCTATAGACCTTAAAGGGGATTATGTTGAAAAATAAATCATAATAATTATATTAGTCATTTTCTTTATATGTCGGGCCACGGACTTATGGGACACCCCTCGTATATAAACACTACTACCAAGAATAGGATATCAATTGTAGCCTATATAAGAAGAATAATCAATACTATTCATATAGAATGAAAGGATTTAAAAGCACGAATGTTTCTTCTATACATAATACAAACTTCTACTGCCCTTACTGCGATGAAAAAATATATTGGGAGGGCTTGGCTCATCAGTGGTGAACCCTCCCAGCGGTTTCGCCAATTTAATCCACCAGACCGCTTCTCAGAGCTCTAATACTGTATTGGACATATACTATTATTGTGCCTTCTACAAGCTTTAGGTAAGCTTTTTAAGGCATAACTCATAGTTAGGTGTCTCCGAGCAACCCGCCGCAGAGGAGGGCCAAGGAGAGGGCTGGAGAGGCGACGGCAAGGCCGTGGGCGCCCCGGGGGAGAGGAGGGCTAGTGCACGCCGTTTTGAGGGAACCAAGGCAGCGCCGAGCACAACTCCGGCACTGAAGGCTTCAAAAATATGGGATCATCAGAGATCAAAGGTCTGGCTTTTACCTTTCGACCTCCCGAAGGAAGTATACTGTATTGGACAAATATGCTTATATACGCAGCACTGAAGGATGGAATGTCAGAAATGGTTTTCAAGAAAACTATCGACATAAGGTTATAGGACAATAGAATTACATTCAAATATTTGCATCGAGCAATGCTCTTCCGCAAACAATAAAGACAAGGCTAGTTAGACATAAATTAACACAAAGCAATAACGCGTCATCTATATACATAAAATGAAAGGATTTAAAAGCACGAATGTTTCTTTTATACATCGTGCTTTTAAATCCTTTCATTTTATGTGTATAGATGGCGCGTTATTGCTTTGTGTTGATCAATACTATTGTTGTAGCAATAGGCTGGATTAAATTGGCCAAACTGTAAGATTCACTCACTACAGATGAACCAAACCTACCTAATCATTTTTCATTTTCAGTTTTTTAATTTTAGTAATTTAAATCTCCTAGTAGGATTTTAAAGTCGGGTATAAAAATGCAATAAATATATTTTATCATATAAAATTACACATTATACACGTGTATATGTTATAATATATATTTTGAGATAATACACTAAAAGTTCTTGATAAAGCTTTTTGTTTTGTTGTTATTGTTTGAATATATTTTGAGATAGGAATTATTAGCTTGTTTTAATACATGAGTATTTTCCCAATGTGTTATGCAGTCATGAACCTTTTTGGAAATACAATAAAATTGATTTCAGATTTGCTTTAATTGTGAGCTGATATAGTAATTTATATAAAACAAATTAATCAATAATAAGATTTTGAAGAATCTTGACAATAGATCACTTCAAATTATTTCCAGACATAAAATAATTTAAGAAAGAAATACCTGACTTGAGGTATGAAGAAGAAAGAAAATAAAATAGTTGATCAAGTATTTACATATATACAAAAGAGGCTTGTGCCGGCCAAAGTAAAACAACAACAATAAAATCATATAGTATAAAGCCGCGCCATCTGGCGGTCGCCTTCACAGAGTTGTTCTAGAACATATATATTTTAAAATAAAATTTTCTTTTATATAGACATATCTAATTCATAAAATAAATGAAAACTTTTAAGTAGTAATGTTTCTTTTATACACAAAACAACCCTATACTGTCCTTACTACGATGCAAAAATATATTGGGAGGGTTTGGCTCATCAGTAATGAACCCTCCCAGCGGTTTCGCCAATTTAATCTACCAGACCGCTTCTTATAACTCTAATACTGTTTTTGGACGATTTTGCTTATATATGCTACACTGAAGGATGGAATCTTAGAAATGGTATTCAAATAAACTATGTACATAAGCTTTTAGGAAAGTAGAATTACATATAAATATTTGCATCGAGCAATGCTCTTCCTCAAACAATAAGAACAAACCAGTTAGGTATCAATTAATTATAAGGCAATATAACGCGCCATCTATATATAAGGAATTTAGGCATTAAAGCATAAATGCTTCTTTACACATAAAACAAATTTCTACTATCCTTACCATTTTCATCGTAGTTGATGTGCGGTTTTAAATACTAGCGCGCCAACCACCTCTCTGTAAGTATATAAACAACTAAAGGTTAATAATAATAATAATAATAAACTTTATAATGCCCTCCCTGCGTTGTCAAATATTGGGAGGGCCTGACTTATTAAATTGGCGAAACCGCTGGGAGGGTTCACCACTGATGAGTAACGCCCTCCAAATTTTCACCGCTCAGTAAGGACAGTAGGAAGTTGTATTATTAATAATAAATTGCAACATATTGGTTATATTCTTATGTGTGACTTTACCTGGCCTCTCTTTGTCATGAAGATCAAAATCACCTTTCTGGAAGCGCTGAACCCAACTCTGTATAGCGCTACTATCCAATGTTTCGATTCCATATACTGGCTGAAGTTTTAAGTGAATTGTTGTGGCTGAAATATCACCGGACTTAAAGAGGAACTCGGTCACCGACCGTTGTCAATTTCTTGTGTTCACATTAGACTCCATATCTGAAAAAATACAAGAGATAAATCAATTCTGATTACAGATATGAAAATCAGAATGTTTTATTTACCAGAAAACATGTATTTTATGATAATAAATTATTCATATATTTTGCTAGGGGTGATTATGCATTACTTATTAACTCAACCTTGTATATATCTATATATATAAAAATCAATGTTTGTATGTTTGTTTGTTTGTATGTCCGGTATACAAATTCGCAGTAGTTCACTAATTCAAACCAAAATTTCCATACATAGGTTAAAAAAATACGGGGAAGACGATAGGCTATTTTAAAAATATATAAATCAATATTTAAAACTATATATTCAAATTATTCTACTTAGCTCACGAACAGCGCCCTCTATCAAAGATTAGATTAAATTATGCCGATGCAAACAAATATATAATGCTAATAACAAACAATTATTTAAAAAATCTTATCTAAATATATATCACTCGGGTAGATATGCACACGGGTCAATCCCGGGGCGAAGCCCGGGTCACCCGTCTAGTTTAAAATAAATAGAATCACCTTTTAAATATTTTTTGATAATTGAGAAATTGCTGATACTTTTTTTGCTATTTCCTATTTATTATTTATAAAATACCATTGTAACATGTTTTGTATTTATTTATGTAAAATATTTGATTCTTCTTTGATTTTTCTGTATAGTTAGGCAGTCGTCAACACTGTACTTTCTTTCTTTCCCTAAATTTGCATAAGTTTTGTTTTTGTTTATATATTATGGTTAACCTTGTTGTAATTTAATTAAATATTAAAACACAAAGTATTGTGGCTATCCCTTATTTCTAAATAGGAAACGTTACAACCTTATATATAATAGGCCAAAAAATATAGCGGTCCTAAAATGTCATTGTGGGCGATTAAAGGGTTAATATTATATAAAGAGAATTTAAATTTTTGTTTTGAAAATAGAGCAATCCATAAATAAATCTTTAAATAAAAATACATATATTGGATCAAAATATTATTTATTTTACCAATATTTCAGTTGGCTGAACGCCTACCTTTCTCAAGGTATTATAACATTTTAATAGGCGTAGGCGTTCAGCCAATTGAAATATTGGTAAAATAAATGATATTTTGATCCATTATATGCCTTTTTATTCAAATAATTCAAAATGTGTATAAATAGATCAAGAACTACAGTAAGTCTTAAAGCTAAATTATAAGGTAATGTAAAAATAGCAGGCCTCTCATAATTTGAAATCTAATTAATATAAATAATGGCGCAGAGAGAAGCTGATAATCAAGTTTTATTATTAATCGCATTGAATGTTATTACCTTATCGCTCAATACATATTGGCTCCCCTCCTTCACCTGTTTTATTTACACATTAATACAGTTTTTATTTAAAGTATTTCTTTATATAAATATCTTTATTTCAGCTTTTGATTCCACTCACGATTAAATTGCATTTATTTTGAATATATTTGGGTTGTAGCGGCTAGAAATAACTGTTATAATAATTATAATATAAATTATGGCATGCACAGTTAAACCTGTCTATAGCGCCCCCTCTTGAGACTCACCAAAATAGGGTGCTATAGAGAAGGGGTGCTATAGACACGTCACTTTTAATGTAAATCGCATCGTACTACGTATTTGAAATCGGGCGCTATAGAGAGGGAGGAGCTATTAAGAGGGGGCGCTATAGACAGGTTTAACTGAATATTAATTTTTCTTCAATCAAAATATAAAAACCTAATCACTCTATGAATGGCAAATAAAAAAAACAGTGAAGTTTTTTTAATAGGAGTGATATTTAATATGTGCTCTAGCTTGCTCTTAATACTGGATCCCTGATAACACTTACATGGGTCATTTTGAAGAATGCTCCATTTGATTAAAAAGGTGTGTAATTTTATGCGTATCAGAGCTCATTATAAAAATATATATTCAAAGAACATTTAATATATCTATTTATAAAAAAAGCATAAAAAAATGTATGAAGATACTTCAAACAGAATAATATTTTTTTACCGATAAAAAAAATATATATATATATTTTTGCTTGTAAATTAAAAGGGTTGACGATAAGAACCTGAATTTTTAGATTTATTACGAAGTTGAGGCCATGGATAATCGCCAAAAAGTCTCAAATCTTTCAGCAGATTCAGAGTTGAAATCGTGTATCATAGACGGGTATGCATGCATCGTATATAGCTGATGTATATTAAGGTATCCGCGTTCTCAAGTTAAACTTTTGCCGCTTTCTTAATGTTTTATTCAAATATATATATTTTTTGAAAACATTCTAAATAGAGATTTCACACATAAGTTGAACACACAATTTAAATATCGCAAATGTCTTAGCTTCTTGTGTGACGGACTAATGCTCTAATCATAGTAAAACAAAAGGAACATCAAAGGGATGTGTAAACTTCAGGATTCCATAATACTCTGGTTCTCTGAGCCATTTTATCAAACGAGAGAGTTTAAGGATTGAGAGTTTTGGGAGATGTATCGGTTAGTAGAGTGCTTCAACTAAACCGATAACATGGAGGACCTTGGATTTTCCGGCTCATTACCTTGGAATGATGGGTTCGGAGTCTCGAAGAGATTGATTAGCATAGAGGAGTCCTTCTAGACGTTTTCTTTCTGTGTGGATTTTATCATGGTGTTGGATTATGCTCAGAGATGAGAGCAGCTGCCCCAGTCTATGTTTTTTTTTTTTTTTCAGATAAAAAATACTAATAAACAAAACAACTTCCGAGGAAGAGTTTCTTCGGCTGAATTTGTATATAAAATATATAACAATCATTTTATTCGCAATCGAACGTTGTGGCCCACTGTACGTATTACATCCCAAACACGATGCGACACCAGCCATCTCTGTCTTGAGCTGGATGTACCATCTTGGCGACCGTTAAGCCAGTAAGTTCCTTTAATTGGCCCACGAAGCGTGTCGGCAGGCAATAACGCGCTGTCTATACATAAGAAATGAAAATATTCAAAGCACGAATGTTGCATAACTGGCTTTGTCATTATTGTTTGCGGAAGAGCATTGCTCGTTATACGTAATTCTACTGTCCTAAAAGCTTATGTCCATAGTTTGCTTGAATACCATTTATGAGATTCCACACTTCAGTGCAGCATATATAAGCAGAATCGTCCAATACAATATTAGAGCTCTAAGAGGCGGTCTGGTAGATTACTTTGGCGAAACAGCTGGGAGAGTTCACCACTGATGAGCCAAGCCCTCCCAATATTTTTCATCGCAATACGGACAGTAGAAGTTAGATTTTTTGTAAAAAAAAAAATAATAATAAACATTCGTGCTTCGAATATTTTCATTTATTTTGTATATGAAAAAAAAGAAAAACTTTCAATATATATTAATTCTATTACCATAAAATATAAAAATGCTAATATACAAATACTAAATAGTTACTATATACAATTTAAAATGCAAGAAACTCACCCTCGGAAGTCGTTTAATTTTTTATTATTTTATACACACACACAAGCCTTTTTATTGGGGCATCCAGCCCTATACATGATTCCCCTCTACAGGATTTAGCAAAGGAAGATATTTCAAAAGCAAAAACTAAAATACAAGAAGTAATAAGGAAAAAGAAAAGAGAGAAGAAAGAAAAAAACAAACAAAAATAAATATAGCCATATATACAAAAAATAAACATACAGAGCAAAAGGAACCATACATGATTAAATATTTAAATTAAAGTACCAATGTTTAGGATATGTCAAGGTTAGGATATCATTGAGAGGGCTAGTGTGGAATCAGCCTCGTTCAATCTTCGCCTTCTTCCTCCAAGCAAACCACGACATTCGGCGAATCCACTATTCTCCAACGGACATTGACTGCGGCCTTGTAGAATTTATATAAACCGAGGGAGAGACCCTGATCAACCATCTTTATTATTTTATATATTGCAGAAGATTTTACATTTCTGAATGGATCTTTCAGGTTGATTATTTCTGGACGAAAAGATAGTGAGCTTATTCAAGTTTTTTTATTACGTGAAATTAGGTTTGTTGTACGCTATGTTTTCAAACAGTGTTTTTCTATTTTCATCAAAATAAAAAATTATAAAGTCCTGGCTTATCAGTGGCTAGCCCTAGTTGCGTTGACATTACTAAAAAGTTAATGAATTTTCAATAGACAGGTGTTGACTATTTTCTGTTTAAATTTTCTGGATACTACATTCAACCAACTCAATGATATCTCCTAAGAGTCATTAC
>CP092864.1:64347240-64681719 GCA_030710605.1 Cordylochernes scorpioides
CAAAGGATCATCGGGGGATGTCGGGAATGGAGAAAGGCGCGGCGGTGCCAGCACCGCTGAGAAGATCAGTGGACGACGACAGATGGGAGGACAGCATGTCTCGGGTTGGTCGCGAGAGATGTTGCGGAGTGATGGCGTGGAGTTGAGACATCTCGGGGCGATGAGACCGATGTCAAGAGGTGATGGCGGTTATTGGGATCTAAAAATTGGAGAGAACACAATGTGGGGAGCTGAGACAAGATGTCGCGGTGTGATGGCGGGTATCTGCGGAGTTGAGACATCTCGGGGCGATGAGACCGATGTCAAGAGGTGATGGCGGTTATTGGGATCGACAAATTGGAGAGAAGACAATGTGGGGAGCTGAGACAAGATGTCGCGGTGTGATGGCGGGTATCTGCGGAGTTGAGACATCTCGGGGCGATGAGACCAATCTCATGAAATGATGGCGGTTATTGGGATCTACGAATTAAAGAGAAGACATTGTGGCGAGATGTCGCGGATGATGGCGGGAGTTGACCGCAGTCGTCACCTGAGGCCGGCCGGCCGGGACGCCACAGCCGCCGGATCAATGGCGGCGTCGCCTCACGTTGTCCATCCGATGTCGCCTCCGTCGGCTAATCTCTCCTGGCCGCTTGTCTCCTCAGCTTGCCTCCCCTCATCATCATCTGCTGCTTAGGTTATGAAGGCATCAGTATACTTTTTCTTTATGTTGAATATTCTGCAGCGCTATATTCAGTGTTTTTGTGTTTTCACCCACACTCTATGTATGTCGATTCATTTATCAGTTTAAACTCAGGGAGTTGTCAACTATCTTGAATAGAATATTTTGTTTATTTTACCCCCATGTCATTCTGGTCTCTTGCCTGTCTACTCAGGCAATCCTTTGCCTTCTAGCCACTTGGAAAGTTTACTATTTCTATTAATTTTCTAAATTCCGATCTTCTGCTGTCATTTGTCCGGTTATCATTTTAAAACTACAGTAACTACCAGACACCTCTCTTTTTTTTTTTAAGATAAAAAAAAAAAAAAAACATATATGTATCTTCTGCTCAAGTTAACAACATGCTAAATAAATTTATTTTTCTCTTTGTTCTCTTAGACATTCCTACTGACCAGTCTCCACTCGTTACTTACTTTTGGTAGCTCATCTTAGAAAGTAGCTGGGACCGATCGAGTGGCAGGCGACAGAGAGCAAGATATCTCTGAGGATAAATCCACAGAAAGACATATGTCATTGGCCACAGACTATAGGAGTGGTGCAGGAGCGATCTGGAAGCTTAGGACAGAAAATGGATACATTTCTAAAGACGACTTCAAAGAAAAGCAACACAACAGACTGAAGGAAAGATGGACCCCTGGGGATAGAGTTAGAAGAATACTTAAGGACCTGCGATATAACCTAGAGGCCTGCAGAAGTGCCGATGCTGACATGGAAACTGTGGAGAGACTATGAAGAAACTTCGAGGATGGCTTCTTGAGAAAGGAAATGTCTCGACATGTCCAAAAGTGACAGAATTTAATATCTGAAACAAAAAGGATGGTGCTCACTGTATTAATGAGAATGATTCACTATTTTGCGTTATAGACGAAAGCAAAACAATTTTACGAGAAATATAGTTTTGATTCAAATTATGTATAAAATCATGATCATATCAGCAACCAACTTTTCTAGTTTTTTTTTCACAGATTAATCAATAAAAAGCTCTTATAATCCGTTCCTATATCCTAATTTTTAACTTGAAGAATCTAAAATCCTTTAAAAATGGCTATATCAATTTTAACTGGTACAGGCCATGATTATCTTGGTGGGTAGTAGATGGCAACTGCTGTGTGCACCCATGTCTACACATGTGGAAGCAGTTCGACTTTTACACCTAACATTTTGCCAGAGCACCGTTTGGTTCCTTGATTTCAATAGTGGGGTTGAAATTTTGCAAGAATCGGGAGACATTGGAGCAATTTTTATTAGGAAAAATATGTCGAATGCTGGATTCGGTCCCAAGTCGAGGCTATCGAAAATCAACGGTTCAAATCACTCGACCACAGACCCCCACAGTGATTGATTGTAAATAATCTGAGAGATGTGACCTCTTATGTTAAAAGTCTCCTAAGTTGTTTTTATCTTATAACAGATGACGTGTTATTATAACGTTAACTTGAAACATAACAACTTGGTTATACCCTAACTTAACGAGGTTCTAGCCTAACTTAACATTGTTCTAGCCTAACTTAGCATTGGTCTATCCTAACTTACCATTGTTCTAGCCTAACTAACCATTGGTCTAGCCTAACTTAACATTGTTCTATCCTAACTTAACATTGTTCTAGCCTAACTTAGCATTGTTCTAGCCTAACTTAACATTGTTCTATCCTAACTAACCATTGGTCTAGCCTAACTTAACATTGGTCTATCCTAACTTAACATTGTTTTAGCCTAACTTAACATTGGTCTATCCTAACTTATCATTGTTCTAGAACTTAACATTGGTCTAGCTTAACTTATCATTGTTCTAGCCTAACTTAACATTGGTCTAGCCTAACTTAACGGGGTTCTATCCTAACTTATCATTGTTCTATCCTAACTTAACATTGGTCTATTCTAACTTAACATTGGTCTATCCTAACTTAACGGGGTTTTAGCCTAACTTAAGGGGTTCTAGCCTAACTTATCATTGTTCTATCCTAACTTAACATTAGTCTAGATTAACTTTACATTGGTCTATCCTAACTTAACGGGGTTCTAGCCTAACTTACCATTGTTCTAGCCTTACTTAACATTGTTCAGCTTAACTTAACATTGTTCTAGCGCGCGCGCCAAACATTGATCTAGCCTAATTTAATGGGATTCTATCCTAACATACCATTGTTCTAGCTTAACTTACCATTGGTCTATCCTAACCTAACGAAATTCTAACCTAACTTACCATTGTTCTAGCCTAACTTAACATTGGTCTATCCTAACTTAACGGGGTTCTAGCCTAACTTAAAATCGTTCTATCCCCTTAACGTGGTTATAGCCAAATTTAACGCTACTTCAAACTTAGCATGATTTTAGCTTATCTTAAGATTAGTCTAGCCTAAATTAACATGGTTTAAAACCTAGATCAACGTGGCTCTGCCTAACACGGCGTGGTTCTGACTTAATTTTTGTTCTAACATAAGAAAGGGCAAAAAGCTTTCTTCAGCTTCAGTGGGAAAGAAAAATATTTATCTGGGCTCCAATCAATCCAATCACCATCACGGTCGCCCGATCAATCAGGAAGAAGTGGCCATTTGTCCGGGGACAATCCGACAAATTGTCGGCACTAATTCCCGAAGATGATGACACCCCTTTCTTTTTCTGTCTTTCTTATATATGTAATGTTCGTATTGATGATTGACGTTCATACTGGACAGTGATGGTGACACTGGATTGGACAGTAGGGATATTCGCTTTGGGCAACGCATGCGATGTTCACACTGGACAGTGATATTTACACTGGAAAAATCATGTGATATTCACAGTGGATAGTGATGTTTACACTGGACAACACATATGGAATCTTCACACTGGACAGTGATGTTTACACTGGACAACACATATGGGATCTTCACACTGGACAGTGATGTTTACACTGGACAACATATGGGATCTTCACACTGGACAGTGATGTTCACACTGAACAATATATGGGATCTTCACACTGGACAGTGATGTTTACACTGGACAGTCATGTTTACACTGGAAACATATGGGATCTTCACACTGAATAGTGATGTTTAAACTGGAAACATATGGAATCTTCACACTGGATAATGATTTTACACTGGACAACACATATGGGATCTTCACACTGGATAGTGATTATTACACTGGACAACATATGGGATCTTCACACTGGATAGTGATTATTACACTGGACAACATATGGGATCTTCACACTGGACATTGATGTTCACACTGAACGATATATGGGATCTTCACACTGGACAGTGATGTTTACACTGGGCAACATATGGGATCTTCATACTGGATAATGATGTTTACACTGGACAACATATGGGATCTTATTGGTAAGATTCCTGATATAAAATTCCAAACTAGATGGGATCTTCACACTGGACAGTGATGTTCACACTGGAAACATGGAATCTTCACACTGGATAATGATTTTTACACTGGACAACACATATGGGATCTTCACACTGGACAGTGATGTTCACACTGAACAATATATGTGAACTTCACACTGGACAGTGATGTTTACACTGGACAACACAAATGGGATCTTCACACTGGACAGTGATATTCACACTGAACAATATATGTGAACTTCACACTGGACAGTGATGTTTACACTGGACAACACATATGGGATCTTCACACTGGACAGTGATGTTTACACTGGACAACATATGGGATCTTCACACTGGACAGTGATGTTTACACTGGACAACATATGGGATCTTCATACTGGACAGTGATGTTTATACTGGACAACATATGGGATCTTCATACTGGACAGTGATGTTCACACTGAACAATATATGTGAACTTCACACTGGACAGTGATGTTTACACTGGACAACACTTATGGGATCTTCACACTGGACAGTGATATTCACACTGAACAATATATGTGAATTTCACACTGGACAACACATATGGGATCTTGACACTGGACAGTGATGTTTACACTGGACAACATATGGGATCTTCACACTGGACAGTGATGTTTACACTGGACAGCATATGGGATCTTCATACTGGACAATGATGTTTACACTGGACAACATATGGGATCTTCATACTGGACAATGATGTTTACACTGGACAACATATGGGATCTTCATACTGAACAGTGATGTTTATACTGGACAACATATGGGATCTTCATAGTGGATAATGATGTTTACACTGGACAACATATGAGATCTTCACACTGGACAGTGATGTTCACACTGAACGATATATGTGAACTTCCCACTGGAGAGTGATGTTTACACTGGACAACACATATGGGATCTTCACACTGGACAGTGATATTCACACTGAAAAATATATGTGAACTTCACACTGGACAGTGATGTTTACACTGGACAACATATGGGATCTTCACACTGGACAGTGATGTTTACACTGGACAGCATATGGGATCTTCACACTGGACAGTGATGTTTACACTGGACAACATATGGGATCTTCATACTGGACAATGATGTATACACTGGACAACATATTGGATCTTCACACTGGACAATGATATTTACACTGGACAACATATGGGATCTTCATACTGGACAGTGATGTTCACACTGGGCAACATATGAGATCTTCACACCGGACAGTGATGTTTACACTGAACAATATATGGGATCTTCACACTGGACAGTTATGTTTACACTGGACAATATATGGGATCTTCACATTGGATAGTGATGTTTATACTGGACAACATATGGGATCTTCATACTGGACAATGATGTTTACACTGGGCAGTGATGTTTACACTGGACAACATATGGGATCTTCATACTGGATAATGATGTTTACACTGGACAACACATATGGGATCTTCACACTGGACAGTGATGTTTACACTGGAGAACATATGGGATCTTCATACTGGATAATGATGTTTACACTGGACAACACATATGGGATCTTCACACTGGACAGTGATGTTCACTGGACAACATATGGGATCTTCACACCGGACAGTGATGTTTACACTGAACAATATATGGGATCTTCACACTGGACAGTTATGTTTACACTGGACAATATATGGGATCTTCACATTGGATAGTGATGTTTATACTGGACAACATGTGGGATCTTCATACTGGACAATGATGTTTACACTGGACAACATATGGGATCTTCATACTGGACAATGTTTACACTGGACAACACATATGGGATCTTCACACTGGACAGTGATGTTTACATTGGAGAACATATGGGATCTTCATACTGGATAATGATGTTTACACTGGACAACACATATGGGATATTCACACTGGACAGTGATTTTCACACTGGACAACACATATGGGATCTTCACACTGGACAACACATATGGGATATTCACACTGGACAGTGATGTTTACACTGGACAACACATATGGGATATTCACACAGGACAACACATATGGGATATTCACACTGGACAGTTATGTTCACACTGGACAACACATATGGGATCTTCACACTGGACAGTGATGTTTACACTGGACAACACATATGGGATATTCACACTGGACAGTGATGTTCACACTGGACAACACATATGGGGATATTCACACTGGACAGTGATGTTTACACTGGACAATATATGGGATCTTCACACTGGATAGTGATGTTTACACTGAACAATATATGGGATCTTCACACTGGACAGTGATGTTTACACTAAACAATATATGGGATCTTCACACTGGACAGTGATGTTTACACTGGACAATATATGGGATCTTCACATTGGATAGTGATGTTTACACTGGACAATATATGGGATCTTTACACTGGACAGTGATGTTTACACTGGACAACATATGGGATCTTCACACTGGACAGTGATGTTTACACTGGACAATATATGGGATCTTCACATTGGATAGTGATGTTTACACTGGACAATATATGGGATCTTTACACTGGACAGTGATGTTTACACTGGACAACATATGGGATCTTCACATTGAATAGTGATGTTTACACTGGACAACAAATACGATACTAGATAACACATGTGGTGTGTCATACTAGACGACACATGTTGCGGTCACAGTAGGCGGCACTCTATTATATCTATGCTAACTACAAAGTGTTAAAATGTAAATACTTACGCTTAAGACAGTAGCCCACACATAATATATGGGTTAATGCATTATAATTTAGTATTTTTTCCAGCCTTTTGTTTTAATTCTACATTCACGTTAATGGTGGAAAATTCAATGTGCACGATCAACTAATACAACGAATTAAGTCATCAAAGAATAAAGTTCAATGGTTATAAATATCAAAATATGTTTATGAGCCCATTTGTCTTAACTTGGGGTTTTCTTGCATATAAATTTCATTATTAATATTAAATGTGATTTGCTTTAACTTTTTTTTTATTCATTTGCAGAGACTCCGTGGCAAATCCACGTATAAGAAAATTATTTTCCTTAAATATACCTAGAAGTCGTATTTAAATTTTCCTATATATATAAATTTCATATTACCTTTAAATATGATTTGCTTTAAAAAATAATAATAACATTGCTTATTACTGGTATTATTACTGTTATTCCTGTATGTAACCTACATTTCTGTGTGTGTTTGGAGAATCATTATAAGACTAAGCGATCTTAATAAAGCTTGTTGTTGATTATAAATATCTTAAACATATTAAAAATATAAAATAAATATTTCACAATCTATTTAACAGTATAAATAGAGCAATAAAGAATAGAACAAACAGATCCATATGGAAAGAACAAAAAATAAGCGCGATATATTCTTATATATGGTAAAGGCAAACACTAGGAGAAAGCCAAACACAGCACAAATATTATTTAAAAAAAAGGAGATGAAGGGGGTCAGGTCCCATTACCAGCAAGCAGCATATGCAGGATAAGGCTGCCGAGGAATAAAATGTGAAGCGGGTGAAAAGTGCGGCGGGAAAAGAACAAAATCAATCGCCACACCGACAGATTAGATTTGATGGGAGCTTTGACGTCCATTTCTAGACTCGAATCTTGTCACGTCTTGAGCGCTCCCGTTTGGTGGGGCTAATCCCCTCGGGAGATCCGAGATTCTATTACGGCGCCGCCAGCGGAGAATTTATTTGGGGCCCGCAATTTTCAAGACGAATTATGGTTTATTCTGGGGAGATTTGGTCGCCTGCCATTTGAATAAACCTGCCTTGACGGATGGCCTGGGGACAGTTATGGAATTATTATTCTCACCGAGTAATTACATTGCTGCCGTTTCTTCTCCTGCCTCCTCCTCCTCAGAGAAAGAGATTTGGTTGCCCTCGTTCATTAGAAACTATATTGCAGATATAGCGCACGCTGCCATAAGTGGAGAGAGGACCTCTCTGTCTTTGTCTTCTTCACGGGAAATTAATTCAAAAATACTAAAACTAACTTGGACAATAATACAAATATTGTACTTGTACAATAAGAGATCGCCTAAAATCCTGGTCTTTCTAGAGATGGACTCTCCTAGAGTAGGTCTTTCTTGGAGATGTTCTCTTCTGGAGATGGGCTCTCCCGGAGTTTGGTTCTTTTGGAGATGGGCTCTGCTGAATATGGGCTCTCCTGAAGGTGTTCTGCTCTGGAGATGGGCACTCCTGGAGTTGGGCTCTCCTGTAATTGGGCTCTTCTGGAGATGGATTCTCCTGGAGTCTTGTTCTTTCAGAGATAGGCTCTCCTAGAGTTGGGCTCTCCTGGAGATATGCTCTCCTGGAGTTGAGCTCGTCTACAGATGGGCTCTCCTGGAGATTGTCTCTTCTGGAGATGGACTATTCTGGAGTTAGGTTCTTTTTGAGATGGATTTACCTGGAGATGTGCTATTTTGGAGACGGGTCCTTCTGAAGATTGGCACTCCTGTGGATGAGCTCTCCTAAAATGGGCTCTCCTGGAGATGTGGACTCCTGTAGATGGGCTCTCCTGGAGATGTGCCATGTAGAAGTGGATAAGTGAAGACCTCTGTTTATATATAATAAATTGTTCATGTTTATTTGTAGTTTTTTTTTTTTACTAAAATGAAGCAACAGCCATAATTAATGAAATAATTATATTCCCACGTCATACACCTATAACGATTCACGTACGTCTGTTTCATCCCTTTCTATTCCTGTCAGTATATCAACATGGCCAGTATGTGGCCGTCTCATCTATCTATCAGATAGATTCTATGAAATTTAAAATACAATATAACGCGGCTGATGATTGTAAAACGAAAATTGAAATTATACCGCGAATGTTTCTTTTATAAAAATCGAAATTTATTTCAAAGAGAAATAGCGACATTTCTAACTTTGAGGATGAGGTATGGAAAGGTGAAACATGAAGAGTAATGGCGAACGGAAAAATAAAAAGTGTCCAGGGGCGGGAATCGAACCCACACCCTTCTGCTTACCGGGCAGGTGCCTTGTCCACTCGGCTACCCTGGACGTATTTTTCCGTTCGCCATTACTCTTCATGTTTCACCTTTCCATACCTCATCCTCAAAGTTAGAAATGTCGCTATTTCTCTTTGAAATAAATTTCGATTTTTATAAAAGAAACATTCGCGGTATAATTTCAATTTTCGTTTTACAGATTCTATGAAGTTTGGAGGTTTTCTTAGAATCAGAGAAATAGGCACATGGATGAAAATATTAAAACATTGTTACAATTCATAACACATCAGTTACACATCGATATAGCCCTCCCATTATTTTATTATTGCAGTAAGGGAAGTAGAAACTTGTTTTATTTTATTTCAAAAATAAACATATATGCGTCAAAAATAGTTTTAATTAATTACAGTGTTCATGATGAAATTGTGAAAAAAAAATAAAATTACAAAATATTTCCTCACAATGAGTTTCTTTTTATTTTAAATTGCTAGCTTTCAAGTGATAATCGCTCTTCAACGGGCTTTAAAATATATCGACTATATCTAACAAGCTATACAATATACAATACAGTATAATGTATAAGTTATTTTATGATGATACACCAAATATAGGTATTGACAGAAATTGCTATATCTGTGTATATTTTCGTTGTTGGCATGTTGGATTTCTTCAACTTATGAAACCCTCAGTAATGGACAAGGAATGATAACGAAGTTATCGATGTTTCTTGAGGTTTGAGATAATAGAAATCAATGTATCCATATTGTGTTGTATAACAGAGACTATATAACAATTCTAGCGGTCTGGTGGGTATAATTGGCGGAACAGCTGGGAGGGTTTACCACAGATGATCCAAACTCTCAATATTTTCAGCCTTTTTTTATTGGTTGCTGAAAATTTGTATTTCATATATAAAGCAAAATATATAACAGGAAAAAACACAGGATAAAAAAAAGCCAGAGCAAGATAGTGGACATTGCTGCTGCTGTGATAGAGATGCATGGAGACATCTGAGGCTCTTCATTGGACACGACAACAACAACAACAGGATAATTATCATAATTAAAAATTTCACAGCTAGATGGGAGTATAAATGTCATTTACAGAAAAAAAAAACGACTTCTCTCTATTTCGTTGTTTAAATAGTCTCTTCAAATGTATTAATGTCTTTAACATGGAAAAATTGTCCGGGACAATATTTTGATATTCATTAAGAAAGTCTCTCGTTAAAATAGACGATAAAACTAAGCGCCCTCTATTGAGCGTTTCTGCACCCTAGTAGACTCGGGGTGGTAAAATTGTCCCAACCATCTATATTTTGGCTAGGAGTTTAAAGGTTGAGAAGAAGAATATCAAGGTGGTATATAATATAGATTACCTTCTGATCATTGATATTCTGCTATACTTTACACTCATAGACAAAACTAAGTAGGTGGAAAGTCTTTGAGGTTGATAGTTGTCTATTTTTTGAAAAAGGCAGTGACATTTTTTTTTGTTCACATTTGGTTATCTCGTACGTCTTCAATAAAGGTCACTGTGTATCAAATATTTTTCAGAGTTAATGTCTGAATCCCGATATACATGCTAAAAGGTACAACTTCCTTAAGTTTTGTCCGTGACGTATTTTAAATCAAGTTATAAAATGTATTAAAAACGTATGCTCTTGATATACAAGACAATTACTTTTTAGTAATATGTTCCCAATACTAGAGAAAAAGATAGTAAAAAATAATCAAAAAGGGATGAATTAGTTCAAGAACAACGATGGAGACTCGGAGTGATCTGAAGAAGGAAATTAAGGGAATCTCGTCCCCATGCAAAATAACGACGACCAATTATGAAGCTCCCAATTTTTTACGACTTCTAGCCCAAGACGTGCGGGTGAATAGAGAATCTCAATTATAAAGCTCATAAATACGCCCCCTCCCCATTTGGCCGAGCAGAATGTGGGAATAAAAAATATAAAAAAGAAGGGGAGATAATCGTTTAGCCTAGAAGCAGACATAGATAGATTTTTTTTTTTTTTAAAGTGAGTCAGAAGATGAGAAGGGGTTGTATCATCTTAGGCCTAACAGCTAACCCTAACTTCAGAGTGGGAACACTAAAAATTAATAAGGCGTAAAATCATAAAAATTTGTGAAATGAAGGTTTTGGCTGTTTCCATCTCCATCTATAATCAGTTTTAAATTACCACCCCTCCTCCCCTCTTCGCAAAAATAAGAAAGGACAACCCTTTTCTTTCTTTTTTTTTTTGTCCCCTTTACCCCGAACTAATCAACTTTTCGATGAAAACAGCATGCTAAACAACAAAACTATGGCGGAAAAAAGTTATGGAATAAACTTTATTCTTTTATAGAGAACTCAATAAAAAGTTGATCATTTAAAGTTTTCTCCATTATGTTCCTTTTTTTTTTCTTTAAATAGAGTGGCCAAAGTAGTTTTGATATTAAACTCCCTTATTCGGATTCATTTGTGTTTAAAATAGAAATTAAATTCTTTTGAAAACTTTACCAATATGTTTATTTATTCCATTTCAGATGTTTTAAAAGGAGCTCATTAGTTGGAATAATACTTTGTTTATATAAAAAGGAAAAAAAAAATTAGAAAGATAATAATCTGGAGATTGAGTTTTTCAGCCCATTAGTGGTTGGTCGTCTGGGATATATTCTAACTTCAATTTAATACAGACGATATGACAAAATTTGCAAATATATTGTTTTCCCTTAATTTGGGGGTTATTTAAATTACTGTTCCATTCTCTATTGAAGTAATTGGGACTTTTTTTACTGTTTTTATATCGTTTATTAGTATTTTAATATCATATCTTCTTTTATACATAAATTCCTTTTATATAAAATTTAAATTAACTAATTTGAAGCGAAATTATTTTTGGTGCTGTTGTATATATAAAAAAGGATTAGTTCCATTTGATATATAGCTAGATTTTGTGATTATCTTATTAGCCGTAAATATTTAAATACAAAAATGCATAGTGGGTGATTGCATAGCTGCTAAACCCTATTTACATACACTCAAGAGTATATATGTAAATAAATACATATATATACCGACAACAGCGGTTAGTTTATTTGAAATTGGAAATGTACATTATGATTTCCCATGAGAGGCTGTCTAGAAACTCATGTTCTCTCATTAGAGGTTTTCAAGTAGAATCATTTTTAATATTACAAATGTGGTTGCTCAAGAATATGGTCATTTATAATAGGTTGACTGTAATAGAAACTAAAAAGGATAACATGGAATTAACGTATGAAGAGGGTATACACAAACTGTGATCTCTTATATCAAACAATAAGAACAGTATTATCAGGTGAATTTTCCAGAGCAATTGCGTTATATCCTGAATCGTGTATAACCATCTATAAAAACGTAGATCTCGCCCTCTCTACTCACTCTTCGATTATTTAATTCTTCTCTTTGAAGAGTGTAAGCTCGAAAACTCGCAGTTTTGTCAATAATCTCTTCATTATAGAATTCAGTAAGTTTCTTATATCAAACTACGGCTGCTAAATATATTTTTGTTCTCTATAGATATATTGGTAACTAAATTATATATGATGGTCTATTTTGGGGGTAAAGGGTATCTCAGATCTTCCAGAGAGTTCATTGGCCTAGAAACACAAAATAGAAGAATTCTTAACAAAAGCAGATATAGCAAAACTATGCGCTATCTATTGACCATTTCTGCCAACTAGCATACCCGGGTTGGTGACAAAGTCACAGAAAGCTGGCTTTGATTTCTTGAAATCTACAAGAGATTCATGGAATCTTCAGAATTTTCCAAAGAGATTCTGATAAAGTGGTTTGGCCAATTCTAGGACTGACACATAGATATTTTGCTGGGAGGATCTATAAAAAGAAAGGTAATATCTCCCGTCAAAACAGATCAATCCCGGTAAAAATATCCGTCTAAAAACAGATAAATTACAGTTGAATCATCTTGAGAGAGTATTTGGAACAAATTTAAATAAATCGCTGCAACTCTCCCTCTTACAGTATTTAGTTGTTAATTATGTCCATAGTTTGCTTGAATACCATTTCTGAGATTCCACCCATCAGTGTAGCATATATAAGAAAAATCATATATTCTTTCACCATTTTTATTTCCCACTTTCTCCGTTTTGTAACCCCAAGGAGAATTCTCTGTAAGACCTGTGTGTCTTAATAAAGGCTTTTGTGTGTGTGTATATATGAAAAATCGTCCAATACAGTATTAGAGCTCTAAAAGGCGGTTTGGTAGATTAAATCGGCGAAACCGCTGGAAAGGCTCACCACTGATGAGACAAGCCCTCCTAATCTTTTTCATCGCAGTAAGGACAATAGAGGTTTGTTTTTATGTGTAAACGGAAAAATTCGTGCTTCAATGCTTTCATTTCTTAACTATTTAGCTGTCTTTGTGACTAATTGTCAACTTCCTCAAGTTCCTGGGACCTGGTTCTATGTGATGGTCTTTCTATGTCAATTGTCTGAATTATGTCAGAAATTCCAAGTTATTGAAATGTTTTACTGATATATGAAGCTCATGAATACAATGACATCATGAAAAAGTCTTTGCACAAAGAAACCTTCATCATAATTTATGAAAGATGTTAAAACTACATGTCAATGTGTGTCGGAGAGAAAAAAAAATACTTTTTTCCTCAAATTCGAATGTTAGAAATCATTTTCAAACACTCGTAATTCGTGAAAGTTTTAAAATAACTTAATATCTCGTTCACCTCTATTTTTATATCATTGGTAAATACATTGATTGTCATAGAAAGTTGGAATCCTCTGATAAGTATAAGTAAAGGATATGAAGCGTACGAGGAGTTGTAGAATTTTGTATTGTTATAAATAGAAAAGTATCCTCGTAAGCTTCATATCCTTTACTTATACTTATCAGAGGATTCCAACTTTCTATACATTGATTGTCACTTTGAACAAAGAAATTAAATATATTTTAAAATATCTCACAAAGGACGTTAAAACTGTTAAAACATCAATATTTGTTATGATGCCTAATAGAAATCAATAAACAGCGCATTAGATAAACTCAACGTTGTAGAATTTTGTATTGTTATAAATTGTAAAAATGTTTTATCAAGTTATTGTGAACATGGAAAATATTTTACTGAGAATTTCACTAAGATTCAAACAAAATTAATAAAGATTTTGACAATTTTTGGTTTTTTTCCTTTTAAATATGAAGACAGTATGTTTCACTTGTGTTTACAGCCATGTAGTAATTTTCTTATAGCGGAGGGGGTTGGTTGGTTCTTCTCTCTTCTCCAGCTCCTATGGCCGCCAGACCATTAATCCAGGGCTAGCAACTCGATTAGGCCGAGCCGTTGCCAAAGTCGGGGAGCTAACTGCTATTGACATGGCTGGAAGTCGGCCAGCCACATGTGTGCCCTCACATTCTCCAACTTCTACAGCACATCTCTTATTGGCACACATGTCCACTTTCTCAAACAGCCACGCTACCTCACCTCGTTGGAATCTCCACAAACTGTTGTTGATTAAAGGTATCTTCCTCCCCCATTATATCAGGATACGTAAAATTTAGGGAATTATACAGAGAAAGAATGGTAGGGATCATAGAAATGAAAGAGAAAGTAAAATCTTGGAGGCTGTGACAATGTGGATTAAGAGGAGAATAGAGTAACTTGATAACTAAAACAAAAAGTGAATTAAATTAGCGATGAAGTTCTTTGTTAAAAGATAGAATAGGAGAGCTCAAAGGCTCCATATATATTCAGATAAATAGTTTTTACTTGTATAACTGTGAAAGAGAAGGCCGTTATCTCGAAGGCTCGACTGTGTTATACGATTTCATAAGGAAGTCAGCGTTAAACTTTTTCGCTATTTTGTTTTAATCTATTTTTTTTTTTAGATTTTTTATTTATTTAACATTAGATTGTTAAAGACATATCTATTCAACTTCCAATAAAGAAGTTCCTCAAAGAAAGATATAGATAAGAAAGATAAAATTTGAATGAAATAATTGAAGAGGGAACTGACGTGTATGTTTAGGAAGAAACTGTTTGCTAATGTATTGGTACCTGGAAGTAGAAGAAGAATGTTTGACATGGTAGCGAAGGCTATACTTACAAACAAAACAATTGGAAATAAGTAAAAAGAATGGAAAGATTATCTTTATTCACACACATAAGCCTTTATTAAGACATTCCGTTTTATCAGACGATTCTCCTGTTTGAAATGAATCTAAAAAAATTAGAAGCAGGGGAAGAAATTGAATCCTCGCTCAGAAAAGAGTAAAAGAAGAAAAGGAAAGAATATCTATGTACAAAAGTTGAGACTGTATACATCTTTTTTCGTGCATAGAACACAGTGAAGAAGTAGACTCTATTGAGAGATTATCTTTATTCATAAGATATATTTTAAAATGAAAAATAAAATGCATTTAATTCAGTATACAAACTCAGAAATATACCTCAATAACCATAGGAAAATATCCAAAAAGGTAAGAGAGAGATAGGAGGTGCAGCCGCGCGGCCGTTCTGGGTGTGTGTGTGATCTACATAATTTCAAACAAAATATTCGAAATTTATAATTCGCCATAGAATATATTCGAATTGCTTTGTCCGCCTGGAAAGATTGGTGTGGAGCAGCCAGGACAATGTCAGCCGAAGAATTCAGTTCATCCAGGGTTTTGATCACGCAACTTTTGCTAACGCAACAATTCTAGCAGAGTCTCTTAGTTTGTTTGACGTATAATATGTAGTATGATTTGATGATGAAGGATGATTCTCAAATATAAATAACATATATTTATCTTTATAGAAGACTTTGTGACAATACCCAACTTCCTGGGAGGGCAAATGTATTTAATGATATAAATTGTTATCTTTGGACCTATTTGTCTCATGGTCTGGCCTCATTGCGATCGGGTGTAAATCTCTCCACGTGTTTGAGGGAAGATATTGACAGCTAAAAGATACAAAAACGAGATTATTGAGCTCTATAAGAGGCCGTTTAAGGGTGTCATCGTCCACATAGGGAATTGTTAGTCAGGGATTTCTTTGAGAGTGAGGATATCCAGAGGATGGATTGGTCAGCAAGATCTTCGAGTCTGAATACAATAGAACATGTATCGGTTGCATTAAGGAAGCTCTTTTTTGCTCGCTAGTCCACTGCTAGGGACCTTTTCGTACTAAAATCTGCTCTGAAAGCATTGTCCCCTGGAATTATATGAAAAAAGGCGAAAATTTGAAATATTTGATGGATTGCTTCTTCTTTCTCAGTCTTCCTCTTTCTTTATTATCCTTAGATTCAATTGCTCGCCAATATACTCAATAAATAACACGAATAGCAAGATTCAGAAGAAGAAATTTTAAGCCCTAAAACAATAAAATAGCAAAAGTTTAACCAAATTTTTCAAAATTTATTCAAAACAGACTACTCCCGAACATACAACTTAAGTTTCTTGTTCAGGAACATTCGTTACTTCTATCATCAAACGACTTGTAGTCATCGACTTTGTATTTTTAAACAAAAGGATCAAACAGCATCCTCACAAAGGAAATCTGTTCTCTCTCTCTGAAATCTGTTGCGATATCCACCACTAAATAAAAGTTGAAGAGGTGATGTAACCTCGCCAACAATCAATGACCAACAATTGTGTCATCAATATCGTTTAGGAGCTCTGCGGTGTTAATATTTCAGCAGTTTTGGCGGAAGATTGATTCACACAACCGCTTGTAAATTTTAATCTCCCAAGTACAAAATAATTCCTTCTCGATAAATTGATTAGCTTCGCGGCGGCAATTAACACGTCGTTGTTTCCTGCATAATTGATGGTATCTGGACATTTGCATACCCTGATATGGCGAGAAGTAGTGGCGACAACTCGCATTATCGAGCAGGCAGACTCTTCATGCTAATTACGAACATTTAGGTATTGAACAAATGCTCCCATTAAAATTCTATGAAAAAAAAAAAAGGAGAAGACTGACTTGTTTTTGGATAGACCATGTACGGATGGGTCATAGGATAGTATAGTAAAAGATTGATTGAAAGATGCATCTTCTTCTTCTTTCTTATCTCTACTCAATCATATTAGGGCATCAAGCTTGTAGAGCTTGTTGATGGTGTCTGCTGAGGATGAGTAGAGCTCATCAATGGATGAGTCAATACAGTCAATAATGTGTTTTGGGAAAGATACATTGAAAGCCCTATGTTGAGAAGACGTATTCGAACTACATAAGTGACCAACTGAAGAGAGAAACCAAAGCAATATAAATATTAACATCAGTTGGAAACTATGACTATGGATCGATCGTTTTGGACGAGCCAAACTTGGAACTAATTTTTATTTAGAAAATAACACACAAAATATAGGAGAATACTATCTCAATGATATAAAACTAAGGGACTCCATGTTGAAAAAATTTCAACGGCATAGATACAGAAAAAAAAACAATTTTTCTACTTGAATATAAAAATATGAACATATACACTCATGGACAAAACTTACGGAAGTTGTACCTTTTAGTATATATATCGGTATTAGCCGATATATATATTTGATACACAGTGACCTTTATTAAAGACACACGAGATAACTAAGTGTGAACAAAATTGCCTCGTCTCCTTCAAAAAACAGACGACCGGCAATATGAAAATATAAAACTTACTTAAGTTTTGTTCATGAATGCATTTTACTATTTAAAAAGCATATATTTTTCCCACACATCTTGCTCTGTGTATAGAGATCAGGAGAGAATAACTAAAGGCAGATATTCTTCGGTATTCCAGCAATAATTGGCTCATCTCCATTTCGCCACTTGTTCCGAAGTAACAGAATCTTCAGAAAAAAACGGCATGGGGTCGTCCGTATCTCGCTGGCTAATTAGTCACCTGGCCCATTAATCTTAGACATCATGTATCAACCAACCAAGTACGTGCTATCCATCATGTCAATTCATCAATAAAACCAGCAGCTTTTTCATCATCAAAATCCTTTCGTACAGAAGGACTGGAATTTCTCCCAATCTATTAGCATGTTTCCCCAACTTGTATCGAGCGTAGAAGCTCTAAAAACCTCATTAAGATCTATAAGAGCCTGAAGAGCATTGTCTAAGAATATGTAAACAAGGCTGGAATTCAAAGCACTATCTTAATTTGCATAAGTAGAATCTATTTGAGAGACAAAAGGAGAGAGTTGACGTGATAAACTGTGTTCTCGGATACCTTTTGTTTCCTTGGCGCCATTGTCTACATTTAATTATTTCCACTTGCCCGGCCGGCTTGTTGAAGTCAGATTAATTGGAGCTAGGAACAAAGCGCTTTTTGTGACCTCTGTTTGCTTTACAGACTTGTCGCAGTCTTTTGTCGAAGCTATTTCTACGTCCGGGCTTTTCAGCACTCGCCTCTTCCCTAGGATGTTAATTCCATTCCATTTGCTTATCCCAGTAGCAGGGTTAATTCAATAATAAATTTACCGTTTTTTTGTTAATTTGTTCATAAATCTACTCTAATAATACACTTTGAGCAATTTTGGGACATATTGTATTTATTTTAATTCAACACATACCGCCATCTATCTGAGAAATATGCAAATAACCAGTGCTACTTATTTTATTTTTGAAATACGCCTTTCTACAACCATTTCTGTAATTTTACCACTATGTTTGTATAATTTATATAACCATGTCTTCGATTTAGTCTTCAATGTCTTTACTTTCTACTACAATGTCTTCAATCTCTTCATCCACGTATTTAATTTCTACCACATGAGTGAACAATACAAAGTGCACTCTATACGCTAAAGATAAAATTATATACAACGGTATTACTTTGTATAATAACATAAGACTAATTTCTACATTTATATAACTCAAGTTGAAAAAGATTTGAAAAGCTTAGCTCATATCTCCTTCAATTGTGGAACTTTCTAGCGATTTATCCAACTTATTCAACCAAATCGCTACAGCGATTGTATTGTTCATTCTGCTTATATAGTCCGCACTTAAAGATGCATTCGTAGTGATGTGTTCAACGACACTATGAAAGAAGAGTTTCAGTAATTATAAACATTCCACAAATATTTTTCTTCGTGAAACCAGCTCTTCTCCATTAAAGGACAAAACAACAAATACAGTCTCTAATGTATGCAACTAAAATTATTAGAATGCGCTTATTATTCAGAAAACCAGCTTCCTCGCTGGTTTCTAACCTGACTATTGATCCCCGAAACGTTCAGTTTCAGATGACCTGAGAGGAAACTCTGATAGAGTTTCTAACACCTGACGAGAACTCCAAGCATAAATTACAACAAGAGGTATTCTATGGAATGCCTAGACGACGACCCTACAATTACGTGCGGGGCCCTCCCCCGCTCCACCACCGTCCAATGAGCGAGTGCCCCGTACAGGAATTACTGTATGATACTATCGCCTGATGAAATTTTAATGGAGGCGATGAAACCACCTCACCTAATTTATGGACTCCTCAGTTCTCGCTTTTTTATACGATGGCTAGAAGATCATTGCTTAATATGCCATCGACGCTACGAACATTACATTGATCTATCTATATAATTGTTTTGTCATTTGGAATGTTGGCATTAGCTTCTATATATTCAACACGAGTCGTGTGGTATTAAAAATGATAAGTATATTACATAGATTTATAAGTGGAAGGATATCTAGATTATTTTTTGGAATGCATAGAGTTGCGGTTTTCATATCACAAGTAATTCTCTAGTATCTTAGTCATGGTTTTGTCGGCAAGATATTGAAGTGTGAACATTGAATTAATGGGTCTAAACAAGGGTTCTCTATTTGTGTAAATAATTAATATTAATTTGTTTGAAAAAAGGTAATATATTTATTGAAAAAACTAAACAATTGTTGTGTGTGTGCAAGTTCTTTTATAATATAGACAATTCCTTAAATAATAAAAAAAAATAAATAAAAGAACTTGTCATTGTTTGGTTTTACAAAGTTCACATGCGCTAAAAATAGTCATTTAAGAAAAATATATTCATTAAATATCACACAATGCGCATAATCATTTAAATAAATAAATATATTAATTGAAATCATATTCCTTTTTTTTTTCGATAAATAGATCCATGGCTTGCATGCATATTCTATTGTTCAACTAGATAGAGAAGAGAGAAAGATTCATTGTTTGTCTTTATATACCATTCATACACTCGCCCCAAATCACGCACAACATACGCACTGGCAAATATGATGTCGGCATTATGTTTAAAGCTCTTTAAAATCTCATTCCTATATAAAAAAAAAAAAATAGAATAAACCAAAATAATCGAATATGTAAAATGTTATGTTTATATATCGGATTTTTGAATGGTTGTTATTTCTATACTTTTAAATCGCACAGTAACGACAGTATCAAGTTGTTATATTTGAAAACGAATTTAAAAATCGTATAATACTATGGGGTCTTGGTTGTTCTTGGTGAGCGGCACCTAATAAAGTCAATTTGAAATTGGAAGCTGGATCGGTTATTTCATCCTTTAAATCCGTTGCTTCACTCTTTGATTAAATATTTACCATTTAGATCGATGGTGTCTCTCTCTTAAATTAATGTTTTACGTCTTAGATAGATAAAGTTTTAGCCTTTAAGATATCAAATGTAAATCAATTACTTAAGATAATCTATATAGAGGAATATTATACGTGGCTGAGGACGAATTTAGGTTCACATTGTTGAGACTTCGTTCAGTTAATAGTCCATTGCTTAACTTTGATGTAGATACATTGATATAATAGCATTCCTAACTTTAAAAAACATTAAAATAAAAACATAATTCTTCTTTATCTGAAGGTTATTATAAAGTAATCTCTCTCTCGGCTAGAATCGGAACATTCCCAACTAAGGACTCAATATGAAAAAATAGTACAAAATGAAATTGTACTGGGATCCGGAGGATGGAATATCTTTTTCTTAAGGACGATATGTGAAAAAATAGTACAAAAGTGAAATTGTACTGAGATCGGGTGGATGGAATATCTTTTTCTTAAGGACGATATGTGAAAAAATAGTACAAAATGAAATTGTAATGGGATCGGGTGGATGGAATATCTTTTTCTTAAGGACGATATGTGGAAAAATAGTACAAAATGAAATTGTAATGGGATCGGGTGGATGGAATATCTTTTTCTTAAGGACGATATGTGGAAAAATAATACAAAAGTGAAATTGTACTGGGATCGAGTGGATGGAATATATTTTTATTAAGGACGATATGTGGAAAAATAGTACAAAATGAAATTGTAATGGGATCGGGTGGATGGAATATCTTTTTCTTAAGGACGATATGTGAAAAAATAGTACAAAATGAAATTGTAATGGGATCGGGTGGATGGAATATCTTTTTCTTAAGGACGATATGTGGAAAAATAGTACAAAATGAAATTGTAATGGGATCGGGTGGATGGAATATCTTTTTCTTAAGGACGATATGTGAAAAAATAGTACAAAATGAAATTGTAATGGGATCGGGTGGATGGAATATCTTTTTCTTAAGGACGATATGTGAAAAAATAGTACAAAATGCAATTGTAATGGGATCGGGTGGATGGAATATATTTTTCTTAAGGACGATATGTGGAAAAATAGTACAAAATGCAATTGTAATGGGATCGGGTGGATGGAATATCTTTTTCTTAAGGACAATATGTGGAAAAATAATACAAAAGTGAAATTGTACTGGGATCGGGTGGATGGAATATATTTTTCTTAAGGACGATATGTGGAAAAATAGTACAAAATGAAATTGTAATGGGATCGGGTGGATGGAATATATTTTTCTTAAGGACGATATGTGGAAAAATAGTACAAAATGAAATTGTAATGGGATCGGGTGGATGGAATATCTTTTTCTTAAGGACAATATGTGGAAAAATAATACAAAAGTGAAATTGTACTGGGATCGGGTGGATGGAATATATTTTTCTTAAGGACGATATGTGGAAAAATAGTACAAAATGAAATTGTAATGGGATCGGGTGGATGGAATATCTTTTTCTTAAGGACAATATGTGGAAAAATAGTACAAAAGTGAAATTGTACTGGGATCAAGTGTATAACCGCCTTTTTCTTAAGAACATTATAATGTAAAAATGGAACCACGCAATGCTATTTCTTTTTTTAAATAAAGAACAAATTTCTTCAATTAGTAAAATGAATATCAAAGAGAGAGAGAGAGAGAATTGGGAAGACTTGCTTTATCAGTGGTGAACCCTCATAACGATTTTGCCTATTTAATCCACCAGATGGTTATAATTATTGCATGTTCATTAAGCTTATATAGTTTGCATTTTAAGTTTTTATTCTTTATGATGGCATTTAACGAAACTATGAGAAAATGCTTCTGTAATTGTAGAAATTTAATAAATATATTTCTATTTCGAGTACAGTTCTTTCGCTTAAAGGACAATACAAGAAACACACATTCTCCTGAAGAGAGTGAAATGAAGTTACTGAAACGTCGAGAATTAAACTATAGGTTGATGTGGCTGTGTTTTTCTCTGAATCTAACTTTCAACCAACAAATGATCTTAAGAAACACACAATCCTGTTTAGACAACATAAGTTAGCATGTGTATGTACCACGTGTATCCTTTACTTAAGGTAAATATAAAACTACTATTAAAAGAGAGATGATAGGTGAACAAAAATTGAAGTGCTGATGTGTGAATTAGAAGATTAGAATTACAACAACAAACAACAACAAAAAGCCTTTATTTAGGGTCACTGACCCTATACAGGATTCACCAGAGGTATGCATAAGAACAAAGCAATGAGACAAAGGAAACAACGATATAGACAGAAGAAAAAGAAAAAAAAAAAACAAGAAAGAGAAAGAGGGAAGCAAGAAAAACAACACAAAAAGAGTAGCAGTAAGAAAGTGAATTTAAAACTACTATTAAAAGAGAGATGATAGGTGAACAAATTGAGGTGCTGATATGTGAATTAGAAGATTAAAATTAAAGGTGACTAGAAATTGTCTTAGGTGATTATACAAGTTTATCGTAAAGATAGAGGCTGCCTGGCCCTGCATTCATATTTATATGAAAAATAGACACTTCGGCCTTTAGAGTTTTTTTTTTATTTTTCTCAACGTTTCGAAAAAAATCATTTTGAAAATGCTTTATTTTATTTACTACTCCTGACGAAGACAAAAGATTTTGTCGAAACGTTGAGAAAAATAAAAAAAACTCTAACTGACCGAAATGTCTTATTTTTCATAGAAATATACAAGTTTAAATAATTTATTCGGGATCGCGTTTGATTTATTCATGTTCCTTAACCATTTGAATACAAATTTATGAATATATCTATATGGATTTAGATAGTTGAATATTAATGAATTGATTAGTTTGTATACATAGAATAAAGAAATAAATGATCGAAATTAACCATATTGATCAAATATAGAATGATTAAGGAGATGTAAAACTTGGTTATAAATTGTAGACTATAAATATTAAAGTTGAGTGTGTGAATAAGTCAGGATGTGCAAATACATCAAGTTAGATTTCTTTTCAGATGCTGATTTCAACAAAAAATATTCTACCCTTCGTTAATTTTTGGTTTAATTACTTGAAACTATATTCTAAGAATACCGTTTTTTTTTTCAAAGGTTATTAATCCAAATTTGTTTTTTGTTTTTTTTTTGCACATGAAAAACATTCTTAAATCATTCAATTTACCTATTACCAGTGTTAGAAATAATCATATATCTTCATTAACTATCTTTCTTTTGAAGAATGAATAAAAGCTTACGGCGACCAGTTTCTTTTATTAATGCGGTATAATCAGCAAGCTTTCGTACTTTGACGTCTTTTGACAGACAACTATACAAGAAACTAGAAGATAATATATATATTGTTGAATATAGAGCGCAATCCAATTTATGATAATTAAAATAGGGGAATATTTTGGATCAAAATATTTATTAAATTTCAATATTTCGACGAAGCTGATCGCCTATCTTCTTCTCGGAAAAATTCAAAAACCTAGTAAAACACTTCTCGTGCGCGCATCACGCGGATAATAAGCTTACAAGGTTTTTGAATTTTTCCGAGAAGAAGATAGGCGAACAGTCTCGTCGAAATATTGAAATTTAATAAATATTTCATATCCAAAATATGCCCTCATTTTAATTTAATATATATATATTGAAAATAGAGCAATCCATAAATAAATCTAAAATTAAAAAGGCATATATTGTATCAAAATATCTTTTTATCAATATTTACGCTGAATGCCAACCTTTATCAAGTTGTTATAACATATTTAATGTGTGTCAACAACAAACTTTGCGCCACATAACGTCAACAGAATTAAGTTTTTAAAAAATTATACACGTAAATATTTACATAATTAGAAATATTCTTACTGAAATGAATGATTATATTGCAAAATTATTTAATATTAATATCTATGTAAACAAATTAGTTTTGAGAAAAGGATGACTGCCATAAAATGTAGGGAAAGACAAAAACCATTTGAATCTCTCTATCTTTCTTTTATTGCTGATATAGTCTTTTAGACCGTTTATATGAGGGTAGAGATGAATCATTTTAATCTCTGTATTTACAAAGACATATTTATACGATGCATTAGCGCGTCATCTGTTATGAAAATTAACTTTTTTTTTTTTACGCGTATGTTTCTTTTTGCGAAACCGCTGGGAGGGTTCATCACTGATGAGCCAGGTCCTCCCATTATTTTTATCATTGCAGTAAGGACAGTAGTAAATTGATTTATTTTTTTAAAGAATTATAAGCGTCAAAATAGTTTTAATTTCTCAAAGACTCATTAAATAAATTAAACTGATAACGATTTCATCCTTTTAATTAAAATACAGATTTACTTTTATATTTATTTCAGGGTTGGGGAAATTAAAAAAACAGACGTGATTTGCCTTAGACGGATTGTGGAGACCTCCTTCCCAATATTAGAAAGTGAAGGTTTCATTGAAATATATTTGGCTGATAATAATGTTTCGAATATACAGGGTGATCCAAAAGTCCGGCACTATTTTAAAAATTAATAACTCCGCGAATATTTGCGCTAGAGCAATGCGGTAAACACCATTGTGTTCAGGATGCAATGGGATTTTTTATGGCAAATAATGAAAATTTCGAAATTGATTTTAGTTACAATTTTATTCGCCAGATGGCGCACTACCAGAATCAGAGATTCAGCGGCCAAATTGTTTGATAAATTGAAAAATATAACTGATCGACACGTATTTTTCCTTTTTGAATACCAGGAAAGAACCCTAATAACATCAAATAACAAATTAATAAAACACCACTTCGCAAAAAGTATGAAGAATTGGTTAACAATTTTTAAATACAATCAGAGATATGTAAAATAGGTAAATGCAAATTAAACATGTAGCAAAAAAAAATGATATTTTAGATACGGTTTGTTTCCGAAGATAATAAATTTCTAATATTTTTAATACAACTCTCTCTCAGTATCGATTATATTTATTTTAATTCATATGAAAGATATGTATCTATCTCTGATAATTTATTTTACTCTGGAATGCCGTTGTTGTTGTCGTGTCCAATAAAAAGCCTCAGATGTCTCCATGCATCTCCATCACAGCAGCAGCAATGTCCACTATCTTGGGTGTGTAAAGCTGCTGCTCTGGGTCTATGTCAATTTTCTGCAAGGCTGCGGCCATTGCTGGCTATGAGAATATGTGGGTAGGTGTAAGTTCCACACCAGGACAATTGTTGCATGCCCTATAGGTTATTGTGCCATCTGGATGTATTGTTATTCCTTTATAGTGTTTTGTTCTAAGTCTTGTTATAGTTTTTGTCATTTTTCTCTCAGAGTTTATTTCGCATTTTGATCTTTTCTTATTTATTGTTTAATTATCTTGTATTTTGACAAAGAATCAGCGTCAAATAATGACATTTGTTCTTTCCTTTGGCTCAACTTTCTGGCTTCCTTTGCCAATTCAAATGCCATTTCATTACCCCCGATCCCAGCATGGGCAGGGATCCATTGTAGAATGTAGTTATTCTCCAATGGTTCCAGTTGGGTAAGTAACGAGTGTATTTTCTGTGTGATTTTAGTATTGCCCTTCTGAATTGCTTCTAGAGCGGATATGGAGTCACTGTATATTAAATTTCCTTCTGCTTGATGCAGGGCTGGTTGGTTAAGGCATACATCAAGGACTTTCCAGATAGCTGTCAGTTCACAAGTGAAGTTTGACGAAATCTGTCCTGCTCCTTCTTTGATTTTGATGTGCGTTCCATCTTGCAGCATTATGTTAATTCCGGCCCCTCCAAAACTCAGGGTAAGGTCTGAAGATCCATCTGTATATGCTGTTGAAGGGGGTGGCCTAGCATTTTCAATCAAGAATTTGTACTATGAGGACATAGCCGTTAATATTTCAAACACATTAGACCTCGAAGCCCAATATATCAAAGTCTACCTCAATCAAAACAAAGCCATCAACATAAACAATATGTATCACCCTCCAAACAATACACTTATTGACGATGCAACAATGGCTCAATTTCTTACAGACAACTCTTATTGTAGGTGACCTTAATGCCAAACATCAACTATGGGGATGTTCCACGCCAAACCCAAGAGGCAAAATACTTTCAAACATATTTGACGACAACGCCATCATGTGCTTAAATGATGGGAATCCTACCCATCATTCCTACAGCTATAATACTGCACAAGCCCTTGATATAAGTTTTTACTATCCTGACATTTTCCACAAATGCAAATAGCAAATATTAAAAAGTATTGGAAGTGATCATTTGCCTAATTTGATAGAAATTAGCACCAAGACCAAAACCAGCTCAATTAAAAAAAATTCTGGAACTTCAAAAAGGCTAATTGGATATCTTTCGAAAACACCATTATTAAAGCAGCTACAGTTTCAATACCAAGAGGTAATATTAAGAAATGGATTCCAAATTATACACACCAGGCAAAAAATATTCAAACACTTATAACTAAAAGAAATGAACTACAAAAAAGAGCACCCAAAACCAAACAAATTGTAGAACTGAACTGAACATTGTGAATGCAAAAATAAAAAGATTATACGTAAATGTGGAAAGGGAAAAATGGAAACAAATTTGTGAAAACCTGAACCCAAGAAACCCAAATACAAAACTTTGGAATTTGGCAAAACAAATTGACAGATCCCAGTCACAAACTGAAAAAACTAATATGATTAAGAATACAGATGGTACACCAGCAACTAATGACAAAATTGCTGCCAATCTTTTAGGTAATTCATATCAAATAAGTAGTAAATCAAGGTTGAAACAAAGGCCCAAAGGATTATTCATGACTGTAAAAATGTCACCAGCACTCATAATATTTTCCATGAAAAAAATAAATATGAAAGAGCTAGCTTATGCATTAGAAAACACTGACCTAAACAAGACTCCTGGGCCAGATGGAATCCATGGCCGAATGATATCAAACTTGGGCAAAATTAGCAAAGAAAGACTTCTTAATATTTTCAATAACTGCTGGAAAACTGGAAAATTGCTTCAAGACTGTAAAAATGCAACAATAATTCCCATTTAAAAACTTTAAAAATCTGCTGATGACCCAAAAAACTACCGACCTATCTCTCTCACAAGTATTTGCTGAAAATTAATGGAAAAATTTTACTCGGACGACTCACCTACCACCCCGACACAAGAAATCTCTGACCAGAAGAACAATATGGATTTAGGAAAGGACATGGGACAATATACCAACCCTTATTTTTCACACAAAAGGTAAAAGATGCACAAAACAGAAAACCAACTAACCACACAATAGCTGCTTTTTAGACCTTACACAAGCTCTTGATAAGGTATGGAAAAACAAGTTTATATTACAAAATTATACAAACATTTCAAAATTGATGTAAAAGCTATCACTTGGATAAATGATTCCCTTAAAAATAGATGCATCAGGGTCAAATATAATGGCACTTTATCTAAAACCTTCAAATTGTATCAAGGATTACCACAAGGATCAGTCCTTAGCCCAAATCTCTTCACCCTATTTATTGCAGGCATAGAAGAAAAATGTTCACATAAAACCAATATTGGACTTTTCGCTGATAACATTATTCTATGGAGCAGCAACACTAACTGGAAAAAAGCTGAAAGAGATTTGAACAAGACTCTTCTCCACCTAGAAAAATTTGCTAATAAACATAAATTAGAATTTAACCCCCAAAATCTGAAACCTGTCTTTTTACTACCGATAAGAAACTATACAAAATAAGACCAAATATTATTCTGAAAGAACAACAATTGCAATATAATAAACATCCTAAATATCTCGGCTACACCCTGGATCCAGAAATTAACTCCAGTAAACATATTGAAGGAGTTGTTAGAAAAGGAAGAGACCGACTAAAAATCTTGAAATATATTTCAGGAAGAGTGGGGAGCTGAAGCAATAACACTAAAATTAACTTACACATCTCTAATGAGACCTATCTTGGAATATGGATATCAAATCTATGGTACAGCATCTGAAACAAATCTAAAATCACTGGAAAGGATACAACTAAATGCAGCTAGAATTATTACAGGTCTTCGAAATACCTGCCCTAATAATATTGTACATTACGAGGCAGACATTATGCCCTTAAAGGGTAGAAAAAGCTTCAATCTGCCAAAATATATAAACAAAATCAAGAGTTATGAAAACAAACACAGAACATCCAATTGCATACTTAATTGGGAATCCATTATAAGACTCAAAAAAGAAGGCCCTCTCCACCTGGCCAAAAGAAATGGATTTTTAAAATATAAAGTGGAAAAATATTATTTAGCAGAAAAAATATCCCCATGCGAATCACTAACAAAATGTTATTTTTAATGCCACTTTAAATTAACCCACTAACAAACAATATCAAAATCCAGAATACTTAAAACAATTATCATTATAAATAATTGATAAAATTCCTAAAAATGTAATAACTATCTATACCGATGGTAGCAGAGACGAGTTGGGACACACTGACAGTGACTCTCTCATTAAAACCACAAATGGCAATGAGAAAATAAACAGAAGAAACCCAGATTTTTGCTCAGTCTTCAGATCAGAACTTATAGCCATCTGTGAAGCCTTAAAATCCATCAGAAACACTAAACATCACGATATATGGATTCTTACTGATAGTACAAGTGCAATACAACACTTGAGTCACACAAGGGAACTTAGAGACAAAGTAAGCAGGAACATAATTGGTTATCTCCAAAAACTCTCAATACCTCAAAAATTCACCTTCAATGGATACCCTTACATGTTAGCATTGAAGGCAATGAAGCTGCTGATGCGCTAGCGAAAAAAGGCAAAAAAGAAACCTTGCTACAGAAAAATAAACTTACTTTTAAAGAAATAGAAACAGTAGCCAAAACAAAAATAAACAAGAACTGGAGGATCCCACCTAAGAACAGTTGGTACACCCTAGAAGCAGATGGCCACCCAGACCTTTCGGTCCACAAGCCGGCATCCGAAGCATGCACTTCGCTGCTATTCTGTTCAACTCATAAGCCAAGTAACGATATCCAAGCTAGTGCTTGGACATTGTACCTGAAAACACCACCTCCCAGACAACGTGTCTGGAAAGATTTCTATACCGGTGGCCTTTAATCACAGCAAAAGAGGAAAAGGGCCCATGTCCCGAACTACCCTAATGAATTTGTGGGACATTACCTTACAGAGGTACTTGGGTGTTGTAACCCAATTGTATATACCACTCTCCCCTTCACACTGTTCCTCCATCTGTCCAACCATAAGTCCTGGACGTGCCCCCTGATCCTCCTATAAACTTCTTTCTTGGTCACTGGGGTCCTCAGTGATCTATCTCTAAAGCATCTTGCCTTAGTGAGCCTGTCTGCGAACTCATTACCTTCGATGAGGCTGTGTCTCCTAACCCAATAGAGCTCCGGAGCCCGCGTTGTCATCTCCAGCTCCTGGATTATTTGATGTGCGAGTTGCCCTTTCACCAGATTGATGGCGACGAGGGCCGACATACAATCTGAATAGAGGCGGTCGGGGCTGAAGTTCTTCTCAGCACACACTCTGAGGGCTACCCTGATCGCAACCAGCTCGGCTGAAAAGACCAATTCGTCCACTCTGTGTGTTAAGCTTTCTTGGAAGATCAGCTCTCCATTAGTGAAAATCACTACTTCAGCTCCAGTATTGGTTCCAGACTTACTACCATCATTTAAAACCACCGTTCCAATCCCTGTCGGCCCTCCAGGACTCCAATTCCACTTTGGCAACCACTGCGGAGGCTTCCTTGGGTCCCTCTTCCATTCCAGGGCACCCGGTTCAAGTCCCAGGGCATCTTCCCTGTTTTCCCAGATCTTCTGTCTGATGGTCTCCTCCTCTAGTTTCAATCACAGGGGAATAAGCCCTGCGAGGACCAAAAAGGCCTCACTGATGGTAGTGCGATATCCTCCTGTGATTCTGAGTGCCGCTGTCCTCTGCACGCTCTCTAGAGTTTTTGCCACCTTCTGATCCCTGTTATAGAAGGATTGGCTCGACACAGGAGAGGCAGAGGTTCCTAAAAATAGTACCCTCCTTCTCCCCCCTGTTGAGAGCCAACCAGGACAGGCCTGCACAACGCCTCCCTGCCTCTCGCCACCATCTCCTCCGCCTGGTATTGCCAACCCATCTTGTCATCAATGACCACCCCCATGACTACCCTCCGTCCTTTCATCCGGATAGCCGGCTTGTGCTCCCATTTGATCCCTTTCCTTTTAGATCTTATGTCCCTAGGTTTAAAGCTGAGGGCTTTAGTTTTGGAGACATTGAACTTAAGGCCAGAGTCATGGGCCCAATTCGAGAGGATTTGGAGAGAAGCTTCAACACACTTCTCAGCTTTCGCTCTTGAAGCAGGATCAATGATGAGGAACTGGTCGTCAGCATAGAGAACCAGCCTGGCTCCCTCAGGGAGCTCCTCCTGGAAAACGGTGTTTACCAGGATATTCCACAGAATAGGTCCGCAGCAAGAGCCCTGGGGGCAACCCCTAGCACAGTTTCTTTCCAACTTCCGCCCACCAAAACTGAGGCTAATCCGTCTATCCCTCAGGAAGTCACGAACCAAGCTGCACAAATTATCAGGACAACCCATGTCCATCAAATTTCTCATCAGCTTGTTCCAGTTCATGGAGTTGAACGCACCATCAATGTCCAGGGCCACGAAAAGAACCCAAGCACCCTTATTTAAGCCCATCTCAACCCCCTCTAACACCTCGTTCAGAGCTGTGGTTGTGGAGTTCCCTTCCCTAAAACCATGTTGGAAAGAGGAAAGGAGCTCATTACTCTCTAGCCAGTGCTTCAGTCGCTGAGCTAGTAGGCTATCCAGGACCATACCTAGACACACTAGTAAAGAAAGCGGACGATTATCATTAGGAGAATTACCCTTTCTACCAGACTTTTCGAGAAGCACTACTCGAGCAACCTTCCATGCCTCAGGAAAAGTACCAGTGTCCAGACACCTATTGAAAAACCTGGCAAGAAGTGATGGGTGCATTCTTAACAGGGCTTTCACGACCGTGTTATCGATCCCTTCGGGACCAGGAGATTTCCTTTTCCCGAACTTGAAAGCCGTCAGTTTCACCTCATTCTCAGAAAAGGGCGGATCCACCAAACCACAAGTGTTCAGAGAGATGTCGTCCTCTGGTTCCTCGTTTCCGAAGTGCCGATCCAAGTTGTTTTTATTTTATCTTCTGCTTTCGAGCGAGAAGGTCTAGAACACATTCTCTCTTAATTTTCTCATTGTTGGTGGATGAAACAGCACCAGTGATTATTTTGGCCGCTTTTGCTTGAACACTGTCTAGTCTTACTTTTAGTGATGAGCTTGAGGGAGCCCAGACCGGTATTGCATATTCCATTATCGGCCTTATTAAGGTGATATGTGTTGTTCTGAGAATTATGGGTTTTTCTTCCCAATTTGTTCCACATAGCCATCTCAGAATGTTTAGTTTTCTGGTAGCTATATTTGAGGTGCTAATTATGTGTTTTGAAAATTCCAATTCCTCATCAATGACAGTTAAAATAATTTTATTGCCATCTTGTCAATACATGCAAAGTGCACAGTCTGCACTATTTAAAAAAGATAATATGCATTATATACACTATGTACAATGAATATGGCGCCTCTGCCAGCGCTGCAGAGTTTGGTGGAGAATCGCCAGTGGGTCTCCAGCAACACCACGCATTTTGCGATCTACGATGAAAACGTAGATCGCGGACTTCGCCGCTTAGGAGATGGTGATGGCGTGGTCCTCGAGACCAACTGGAAAGATCCAGGACTGCAGTATCACACCTAGGTATTTTGGATTTCTAATTTTATCAATTATTTGTTTGTTTATGCTTATTTTGTGGTTATATTTATGCCTTTTTCCCTGTCAGTGGAGAAGACGCATAGGTTTGGTTGTATTGGGTTTATGGTCATTTGGAGTTCCATTGCCCACTTCTCCAGTCCTCTCATTGATGTGTTCAGTATTTTTTTACGATTTTTCTATGCTGCTACTTGTGTGCCATATGGCTATATCGTCTGCATAACATGCAACCTTTGAGTCTTCAGTGAGGTAAGGATGGATGTCGTTAATATATAGCAGATAGAGTAGAGGACTGAGCACAGATCCCTGAGTTACACCAGCCCATGTTCTTCCTTCCTTGGAAAATTCTCCATTGACCCAAACCTTTAACCTTCTTCCCCTTAAGAGGTCTGCAATCCAGGTTAAGGTTTTTCCTCTTACTCCGATGTTGTGCAGCTTTTCACGTAATTTCTCCCTCCATACTCGATCAAAAGCTGAGGTCATATCAAGGAATATAGCCGTGGTCTTCTTTGGCGGTTTTTCCTGGAAAGAATCTATTATTGATTGACAGAGGTAGAACAGTTGATCAGTCGTACAGTGCTGGGATCTATAGGCAGTTTGGTAGAAGTTTATTTTATTATTGTTAGTGAGCCAGACTATGAGCCTAGAGTGGATAATTCGTTCTGTTATTTTACAAAGTATGCTGGTGAGAGACATGGCCGATAGTTCTTGGATTCCTTGGCATCTTTGTTTGGTTTCAGTATTGGCACAGTAATTGATATCTTCTATTCCTTTGGTAGTTTACCAGTTTACCATGAAATGTTTAGTATTCGTAGGAGTTGTTTATTAGCTTTGTCTTCAAAGTGTTTAATCATTTGACCAAACATTAGATTATCTCTTGGTGACCTCTTGGATTTTTTTATTGATGAGTTTAGCTCATTCAGTGTGAAGTCTTTCGAGAAAATATCTTGTTGATGGAAGTTTCTTGCTTGTTTAACTAACTGGTTTATATTATTTTTAGAGTCCTGTCTTCATTCGTATATTTGAGTATGGAAGTGCTTGAAAGATATTCAGCAATTATGTTAGCCATCTGTTTGTTATCGTTTTCTCGCTGTTCTATTCATATCGGTTAGAGTATTGGAGGATTGGTGTTGGTTTTGATTGTTTTCTAACACTCTAATCATATTCCAGTGTTGGCTGTCCTTTCTTGGATCCATTTTTTCGCAGAAATCTGCCATTTTTCTTGTTTGTATATCCAAATTTCTTGTTCTATTTTGTGACTAATTTCAATGTGTTCCTTTCTCTTTTCTTCTGTTTTATTTTTTAAAGAAGTTCATTGATATTGTCTCTCTCTGAAATCATTGCCTCGATGTTGTGGTTCTTCCAGTGAGGTATCCGCAGGTCTTTACGTCTACCTCTAGGTATCGATGCTTTTGCAGCTTTTGATATATTCGAAGAGAAGTTTTCCAAGTTTTTGCCAAGCGTTCTGTAATTCAATTTTTCGTTGCACAGTTCTTCAAGCTTTTCTGTGATTTTTTTCAAGTCAGCTTTCCTAAAGTTCCATGTTCTTTTATTCTATTGGACATTCTCAATTTTGAAGTTTAGGGTTGTTAAAATTCGTCTGTGGTCACTGATTGCACCTCTCAGGATTTTCCATTGTGTTGTGGATGCGATGTTGAAATTTATCGCTGTGATGTCTATTGCGGATTCTGTGCCTGTGGACTTGAATACATAGGTGTTCTCTCCTTTATTTAATGGTGTAAGGTCGAGATCGTTGACCTTTGTTATCCTGGACAGATGATCCCCAAGTTGAACTTTTGGCGTTAAAATCGCCGTGTTAGATTGTGATATCTGAAAAGGCTTCACTTAATGTCTCTATTGTGTGTACCATACAAAATTCAAAGATATAACGAGCTTAAAGTTGGCGATTTTGAGATGCGTCAAGAATTCGCTGCCTGGGTTTTCCGGCAAATTGATAATGATGAAAACTGGCTGTCGAATGTTCTGTGGACAGATGATGCTCACTTTTCTCTAAACGGAGAATTTAACATTCAAAACAGCCGCTATTGGGCAACAGAAAACCCTAGGATTTTTACAGAAATGCCACTTTATCAGCCTAGAGTTACAGTTTTGGGTGGATTCACTTCTTCTTTTATTATTGGGCCATTTTTCTTTGAAAAACCAATGGAAGAACTTTTAAAACCGTTTTTGTAACTGGTGAACGTTATGTTCAACTTTTGAGAGAAAAGGGTATTCCCATATTGCAGGGAAAAAGCACTAAGCGAAATAACATTCATGAAAGTTGGAGGACCTCCTCATATCTCCCGTGGTGCCAAACAATTGCTGAAGGATACGTTCGGTGAAATTCGTGGTATAAGTCGCCATATACCAGTGGCCTCCAAGATCACCAGACTTGACGCCTTGCGATTTTTGTTTATGGGGGTACATTAAATCGTGTGTTTATCGATGCTGGCCTACCATATTGGCCATGTTGAAGGCTTCTATCAGATGGAACGTTTTTATCAATTTCAACAGATATGTTATTTAATGCTGTCCATTCTGTCATTTATGGTCTGCAGGCGGTGATTGAGAATTAAGGGTGCTACATTGAGCAAGGATTGTGACCTAATACAAGAGAGAAGGCAGTTACCTCATGTGTTATATAAGCTGCCATGTATTATATTATCTACCAATATTTTGCAGCTCTTTGTGTTGGGATATGGGGATAATAAATGCTGTCCTCACATCTTGACTTTTTTTTTGTGAACAGTAATATTTTGTTTGCCATTTGCTCACATTTTATGTCGTGCAAACCAGAGTGTTATAACTACTCGAATAACACTGGTACACACAATTTTTCTCCTTATGTTTAGTTTTTCGCTTTTCGCTCATTAGAAGAAATAGCATAAGGAATATTTTCTGTACACCAATAACTTTAGAAATTTTGTGCAAAAAAATAATACAAAATGATTTTACTAACACGTTTTTCAACGCAAAAGGTCGATTCAAAAAATATTTTTATTTGAGGGGACACATTCTTTAAAATTGTGTACAGTATGAGAGAGAGTTGAATTAAAAATATTATAAATTTATTATCTTCGGAAACAAACCGTATCTAAAATATCATTTTTTTTTTGCTACATGTTTTAATTTGCATTTACCTATTTTACATATCTCTGATTGTATTTAAAAATTGTTAACCAATTCTTCATACTTTTTGCGAAGTGGTGTTTTATTAATTTGTTATTTGATGTTATTAGGGTTCTTTCCTGGTATTCAAAAAGGAAAAATACGTGTCGATCAGTTATATTTTTCAATTTATCAAACAATTTGGCCGCTGAATCTCTGATTCTGGTAGTGCGCCATCTGGCGAATAAAATTGTAACTAAAATCAATTTCGAATTTTTCATTATTTGCCATAAAAAATCCCATTGCATCCTGAACACAATGGTGTTTACCGCATTGCTCTAGAGCAAATATTCGCGGAGTTATTAATTTTTAAAATAGTGCGGGACTTTTGGATCACCCTGTATATATATTGGCCATAAAATTAATAAATCGTTTTAAAAATGGTTGAAATAATTATTAAATAATTAAAAACACACAGAATATACACAAAATCTTAATTTTGTTATTGTTCCTCTACACTTCATGATGGTAAGGAAACATCTTGGGGCCATCGTGCTAGCCGAGGCTGTAGAGCTGCTGATGGTATTGAGGAGGATTACTCTTTCTTCTCAATATAGATGCTGTCACCTTGAGAGACGACCTAGTGTCCAGCTACTTGGCCAGACCCCAAGGAAGAGGCTCTAAGGACGACTATCTAAAACTCTTTCTTATTGAACAGCACGGTCAATTCATACATTAAAAGAAATTTACATACTAATTTATACATTCAAATAAATTTACATATATATTTTTTTCTTTGTTTTTAGATTACAAAAATATTTACATAAATAAAGTTGACTATTCTAGTGGTCGTAACAGATGGTATGGGTGTGTTGGAGTAAACCTAACACCTTGTTTTCTGAGACTTGCTGCTACACTCCCCATGATGGGAAATGGACAACTATTCAACTATTCTATTAATATAAAAAAGGCGAAGAGCTAAAAATGTGTTGAATCAACGAATTTTTCCTTCCTATTTAAATCTATAAATATATATATAGAAATTGAATATAAAATCAACTATTGAAATATGTTAAAATACAGTCTTTATTCATTTATTGTTGTTTTTTCCTTTCTTCCTTTTGTATCCTGTATGGGGAATCTGTATAAGACTAAGGTCTTAATAAAGGCTTTTGAGTACGTGAATATACTCTACATAATTAAAATATGCAAGTATCAGAGTCATCAATCAACAATTCTTAATCAATTCTGTCACCGTTTGCTTTTGTGAATGGAATAAATACCCAAATATGGCCATTTCTCATAACCATCGGTGGTTCAGTGGTAGAATGCTCGCCTGTCACGCGGTCGGCCCGGGTTCGATTCCCGGCCGATGCATTTTTTTTTTTACAATTTTTAAAACTCATTTATATATTATACAAGAATGACATCCACGGCGCCAATTTATAATTGTAACGAATAGTATTTGAATAAAAGCATTTAATCGGGTAAAACCCGGGCGTTGCCCGGGTCATTCGGCTAGTGTTTATATAAGCGACATTTTATTTTTAACAACCCACAAGTTTTCTATTTAAACTAAAATCAATTTTACATCTTTTGAAATTAAAACTTCAAGAATTTTTGTTCCATTGTTTGAGTGTTGTGTGCAAAATCTTTATTAGAGAGAATAATCATATCATCTTTAAGAGAAAGGCATCTCCTGATCGGGCAGCTAAAAATTGCTGATGGTTGGCGTCACACATACATCTGGCGGAATAAATATGAACTAATGATGAGAGCCAACAGCCTGACACGCGTAGGTGGTTAGTTTACTTGATTAATTAAGAAAGAATTTCTGTCCAGTTCTTGAATAATTGAAAATTAACAATTAATTTATGTTTATTTCAACAGATGGCGCAAGCCATTACCAATTTTTGGTTGCACGATCAGGGGATACTTATCTTTTAGTTTATCAACCTGATCCAAGTACAAGTTCACTTTTTGTCACATATCATCTTTGCATATCAGCATTAGATTTTGGTTTGAGGAAGTGTAGAAAATGGTACATTGCAAACTTTGGTTGCAGTTTGTCACTTGACACCACCTGTTAGGTACATTTACAATGGCGAGGACAATGTCATCTGTAATGAGAACTGGTTCATTTGTTTATCAGAAGGTTGTTTCTCATCTAATCCAGGGAAAGTTATTCGCAAATGTTCCCAGATTTTTTAATATATTCTTTAAATTAAATATTCTAATAAATTATTAACTTCGCCTTTGCCGGTCCCAATCCCGGATTAAAAAGGAGGAGGGGGAGCAGTAACAAGCTCACTAAAAATTCTGGGATCAGCTGGCCTGGCTGATAGTACCCTGTAAGGACTCCTGATCCAGGGATACAGGATGAGGAGAGTCTGTACTCCGTGTTAGGAGCGGCTGCACAGGGCGTCTCTTCCTCACGTCAGAGGCGGCCATTTCGTTTTAGAGCTAAGTTGGCCGGCTACTGAGTAGTGTTTCCTTTATTAGTAACAAAAGCAGACGCATTCTACTTCACCCTATCATTATGGATGTCAAATCCCTTTGGTGAGCTCTATTCATCCCTAGAAGACACCATCAAAACTCTCAAGTTCTACAAGCCTGATATGATTGAGTGGGGATAAGAAAGAAGTATAAGAATATGTGAAATATTTGTTTGTATTTTTCAAATATATATATTTTAAAAAAGGAGGCAATGATTAATCATTTCAAAATACAAGTACGTATGTTTGTTCCGCACATATTTGCATTTTATAAAGCCTAGATAACTTGTGAGGAACATTTTGTTTATTTCCTGCTTTTAAAAATGTATTTGAGGAATTTATTCGTGCGAAAGGTTATTGTCGTGCATATATGCCCCACCCGTTACCACATATACATACATATGAACCATTTGTGAAAGAGGCATCATTCTGAACTCCAGCTAGAAAAACGTGAAAGAAAAAAGAAAGAGTAAACAAGTGCGAGGGCCATATCAAATGGTGGCTAATTCAAAGAAGAGGTGGCATCTATAAATCAGGGAGGTAATGTAGCATTGATCTCTCCCCACCGCCGGCCTGCTTTATTTAGCAACGGTTGCTCGGAAATACTTCGGCAAGCTGGCACTGCTCCAGTCTGTGTTTGTTGTGACGGTGCTAGGCTGGGTCGTGTATCTCGTCGGTGGCCTCTGCTGGGTCGTGTATCTCGTCGGTGGCCCCTGCTCGGACGTGTATCTTGTCGATGGCCTATGTCGTGTACATTGTCGAAGCCCTATGTCGGACGTATATCTTTTGGTGGCCTATGCTGGAATTTGTATCATGTTGATGTCCTATGTTGGAATGTGTTCATTGTCGATGGCCTATGTTGAGACGGGTTAATCGTCGATGGTCTATGTTGAGACGTGTACTTTGTCGATGGCCTATGTTGGGACGTGTACCTTGTCGATGGCCTATGTTGGAACGTGTTCCTTGTCGATGGCCTATGTTGGGACGTGGGCCTTGTCGTTGGCCTATCTTGGGCCGTGTGCCTTGTTGATGGCCTATGTTGGAACGTGTTCCTTGTCGATGGCCTATGTTGGGACGTATTCATTGTCGATGGCCTATGTCGGAACGTTTGCCTTGTCGATGGCCTATATTGGGACGTATTCATTGTCGATGGCCTATGTTGGGACGTGTTCATTGTCGATGGCCTATGTCGGGACGTGTGCCTTGTCGATGGCCTATGTCGCAACGTGTGCCTTGTCGATGGCCTATGTTGGGACGTATTCATTGTCGATGCCCTATGTCGGAACGTGTGCCTTGTCGATGGCCTATGTCGGAACGTTGGCCTTGTCGTTGGCCTATGTTGGGACTTGTTCCTTGTCGATGGCCTATGTTGGAACGTGTTCCTTGTCTATGGCCTATCTTGGGCCGTGTGCCTTGTCGATGGCCTATGTTGGGACGTATTCATTGTCGATAGCCTATGTTGGGACGCGTTCATTGTCGATGGCCTATGTCGGAACGTGTGCCTTGTCGATGGCCTATGACGGAATGTGTGCCTTGTCGATGGCCTATGTTGGGATGTATTCATTGTCGATGGCCTATGTTGGGACGTGTTCATTGTCCATGGCAATGTCGGAACGTGTGCCTTGTCGATGGCCTATGTCGGAACGTGTTCATTGTCGATGACCTATGTTGGGACGTATACTTTGTCGATGGCCTATCTTGGGCCGTGTGCCTTGTTGATGGCCTATGTTGGGACGTATTCATTGTCGATGGCCTATGTTGGGACGTGTTCATTGTCGATGGCCTATGTCGGGACGTGTGCCTTGTCGATGGCCTATGTCGCAACGTGTGCCTTGTCGATGGCCTATGTTGGGACGTATTCATTGTCGATGCCCTATGTCGGAACGTGTGCCTTGTCGATGGCCTATGTTGGAACGTGTTCCTTGTCGATGGCCTATGTTGGGACGTATTCATTGTCGATGGCCTATGTCGCAACGTGTGCCTTGTCGATGGCCTATGTTGGGACGTATTCATTGTCGATGCCCTATGTCGGAACGTGTGCCTTGTCGATGGCCTATGTCGGAACGTTGGCCTTGTCGTTGGCCTATGTTGGGACTTGTTCCTTGTCGATGGCCTATGTTGGAACGTGTTCCTTGTCTATGGCCTATCTTGGGCCGTGTGCCTTGTCGATGGCCTATGTTGGGACGTATTCATTGTCGATAGCCTATGTTGGGACGCGTTCATTGTCGATGGCCTATGTCGGAACGTGTGCCTTGTCGATGGCCTATGACGGAATGTGTGCCTTGTCGATGGCCTATGTTGGGATGTATTCATTGTCGATGGCCTATGTTGGGACGTGTTCATTGTCCATGGCCTATGTCGGAACGTGTGCCTTGTCGATGGCCTATGTCGGAACGTGTTCATTGTCGATGACCTATGTTGGGACGTATACTTTGTCGATGGCCTATCTTGGGCCGTGTGCCTTGTTGATGGCCTATGTTTGGACGTATTCATTGTCGATGGCCTATGTTGGGACGTGTTCATTGTCGATGGCCTATGTCGGGACGTGTGCCTTGTCGATGGCCTATGTCGCAACGTGTGCCTTGTCGATGGCCTATGTTGGGACGTATTCATTGTCGATGCCCTATGTCGGAACGTGTGCCTTGTCGATGGCCTATGTTGGAACGTGTTCCTTGTCGATGGCCTATGTTGGGACGTATTCATTGTCGATGGCCTATGTCGGAACGTTTGCCTTGTCGATGGCCTATATTGGGACGTATTCATTGTCGATGGCCTATGTTGGGACGTGTTCATTGTCGATGGCCTATGTCGGGACGTGTGCCTTGTCGATGGCCTATGTCGCAACGTGTGCCTTGTCGATGGCCTATGTTGGGACGTATTCATTGTCGATGCCCTATGTCGGAACGTGTGCCTTGTCGATGGCCTATGTCGGAACGTTGGCCTTGTCGTTGGCCTATGTTGGGACTTGTTCCTTGTCGATGGCCTATGTTGGAACGTGTTCCTTGTCTATGGCCTATCTTGGGCCGTGTGCCTTGTCGATGGCCTATGTTGGGACGTATTCATTGTCGATAGCCTATGTTGGGACGCGTTCATTGTCGATGGCCTATGTCGGAACGTGTGCCTTGTCGATGGCCTATGACGGAATGTGTGCCTTGTCGATGGCCTATGTTGGGATGTATTCATTGTCGATGGCCTATGTTGGGACGTGTTCATTGTCCATGGCCTATGTCGGAACGTGTGCCTTGTCGATGGCCTATGTCGGAACGTGTTCATTGTCAATGACCTATGTTGGGACGTATACTTTGTCGATGGCCTATCTTGGGCCGTGTGCCTTGTTGATGGCCTATGTTGGGACGTATTCATTGTCGATGACCTATGTTGGGACGTATTCATTGTCGATGGCCTATCTTGGGCCGTGTGCCTTGTCGATGGCCTATGTTGAAACGTATACTTTGTCGATGGCCTATGTTGAGACGTGTGCCTTGTTGATGGCCTATGTTGGGACGTGTGCCTTGTTGATGGCCTATGTTTGGACGTGTGCCTTCTCGATGGCCTATGTTGGGACGTATACTTTGTCGATGGCCTATGTTGGGACGTGTACCTTGTTGATGGCCTATGTTGGGACGTGTGCCTTGTCGATGGCCTATGTTGGGACGTATACTTTGTCGATGGCCTATGTTGGGACGTGTACCTTGTTGATGGCCTTTGTTGGGACGTGTGCCTTGTCGATGGCCTATGTTGGGACGTATACTTTGTCGATGGCCTATGTTGAGACGTGTACCTTGTTGATGGCCTATGTCGGGACGTGTGCCTTGTCGATGGCCTATGTTGGGACGTGTGCCTTGTCGATTGCCTATGTTAGGACGTATTCATTGTCGATGGCCTATGTTGGGACGTATACTTTGTCGATGGCCTATGTTGAGACGTGTACCTTGTTGATGGCCTATGTCGGGACGTGTGCCTTGTCGATGGCCTATGTTGAGACGTATTCATTGTCGATGACCTATATTGGGACGTATACTTTGTCGTTGGCCTATGTTAGGACGTGTACCTAGTCCATGGCGTATGCTGGGAATTGTAGCATTTCGGTGACCTATTGCGGTGACTTATTGCGGTGTCCTTTGTATTTAGTTGATGGCCTATGTTGGAACGTGTACCTTTTCGATGGCTTCTGTTGGATCATGTTTCATGTTACAGGTAATCTAACTTGTCGATGGCCTCTACTACGTCGTATTTATTGTCATTGGCCTCTGCGAGCAGATTCTTCTTGACGTTCGTCTCTGCCTAGTAGTGCGTAGTGAACGATCTTTGTGCCGATATTTGGTTTGTGGATGCTGTTTTCTTTAGGATGCGTTTCCCTTGTCAGCGGTTCATAGGACAATGCTTCATTTCTGCTTACTCTTCGGGATTCTACATGGTGTCGCCGGTTTAATGTTCATGGATTTACATCCGATCGGCTGGTTGCTTAGGGGTGTGTGTGTCCGACTTATCAGGGATGTGCATTGTGTACACGGCTGTTTGCTGGTGCTCTGCCATCTAAAATGCTCTTGTTGGATATATGTCTTCTTTATTCTCTCTCTCTTTCTATATTTTTCGATATTTTTTCAATATGTTTTTCATACATCATCTCTTGCATTTAAAAATCTCCAAATGCTCTGTTTTATCCTTTGTACAATTTAAAAGCCATTTTTATTAGTTAGTAAAATTTTATTTAAAACCCCTGAATTTTTCATGTTATACACTCATGGAGACAAAACTTAGTGGAAAGTGTTTGATGTCGCCGATAGTATGTTTTTTTTTTTCCGAAGGCGACAGAGGCAATTTGGTTTACACTTGGTGATCTCGCGTGTCTTCAATAAAGGTCACTGTATATCAAATATCTTTCAGAGTTATTATTTAAATCCAGATATATATGCTAAAAGGATACAACTTCCTTAAGTTTTATCCATGAGTGTACAGTAACTTGTTGTTCACTTGTTTGTTCTGTAAATTGCTTATTCTCCTTCCAGGAAGATCCTATGACTGTACATAAGCACCTGCCGTGAAAGCAGTCAGCATGTGAACAAGCACTTTATTCTTATTTTTATGGCGCTCTAAATGAAAAAAAAGAATCTTACCGTTCGCTCACTGCCCTTTTTTTTTCGCGAACAACATTTTGTTGGCGGATAGTTCTGCAACAAGACTGTTGCATATATATATGAGGAGGAAGCTCCCTCTTTATATATATTTTGTATCCTACCCAATACCTATTGAATATAAAACGACACTTGAAGTTACACCGCATAAGTTTCTTTTAAACGATAAATCAAATGTTTATTTCAAGGTAAAATAACGACTATTTTTAACCTTTTTGGATGAGGTATGAAAAGATGAATTATGAAGAGTAATGGCGATCGGAAAAATAAAAGTGTCCAGGGGCGGGAATCGAACCCACAACCTTCTGCTTACCGGGCAGGTGCCATGTCCACTAGGCTACCCTGGACGTATTCCTCCGATCGAAACTAATATTAAAAGTAACTTATAATACAATATAATATACTGCGGCCTGTGATTGTAAAACGACACTTGAAGTTACACCGCATAAGTTTCTTTTAAACGATAAATCAAATTTTTATTTCAAGGTAAAATAACGACTATTTTTAACCTTTTTGGATGAGGTATGAAAAGATGAATTATGAAGAGTAATGGCGATCGGAAAAATAAAAGTGTCCAGGGGCGGGAATCGAACCCACAACCTTCTGCTTACCGGGCAGGTGCCATGTCCACTAGGCTACCCTGGACGTATTCCTCCGATCGAAACTAATATTTAAAGTAACTTATAATACAATATAATATACTGCGGCCTGTGATTGTAAAACGACACTTGAAGAAACTTATGCGGTGTAACTTCAAGTGTAGTTTTACAATCACAGGCCGCAGTATATTATATTGTACCTATTGAATAGCTATGAAAGTTCACACAATGAAATAATAAAACTTTCAAAATCGTAAAGAAGAAAAAAGACACATGTATATCGTGTCACTACAAACATAAGGAACATTTTATTTGGGTGAAAAATGTCGCTTGAAATATCTTTTCGATACATTCTAGCTAATATCCTGGAGAGGGGGAGAGAGTATACGGTAAGAAAGAGAACCCATAAGAAACGGGAATTGCCGCTATCAATGATGGACCTTGTAGCGAATCAGTCAGCTGGTGGGACATTGAATAAAACACGAAGCATGTCGCCAAGATAAGGGAAATAAACCGAGTCCCAAATTGCGGCCATTCCGCTGATGTATGCCCCGGCAGTTTGGTGGACGCCCGAGGCGCCCCCAAGCACTCCATGGAGGGCCATCCTCATTGTAATAACTGCAAAATCTTGGCCTATGATCTGCCGTGGGGATGGATCCCCAGGGCCTCGTTACCGCTGCTCTAATGGGCCCAAATAATCTAAACCTGCGCCGATAATCCGGGTGCCTTCGGGCAGCGTCAGATGGATGGTGGCTAACTGTGGCGTCTTTGATCGATGATATCGCACGTGATGGCTGTTGGATGTCCTAGCTCTCTCTCTCTCTCTCCGGTACCATGCCGTTCTTGGTATTCCAAGTCTGTATCTCTCCTTGGTACCATGATGTTCTTGATATTCCAAGTCTAGCTTTCTTCAGGTACTATTCCATTCTTGCTATTCCAAGTCCAGATGTCTCCTCGGTACCAGGCCCTTCTTGATATTCCAAGTCTGGCTGTGTTCCCGGGACAAAGCTCTTATTGAGATTCCAAGACCAGCTGTCTCCCGGTATCATGTCATTCTTAATATTTCAATAATATTCTGTCTCTTCCGGCACCATGCCCTTCTTGGTATTCCAAGGCTGGATGTCTCCCCTGGACGAATATATCCCTTCTTCATATTCCAAGTCTGGAAATCTCCCCTGGACAAATCCCTTCTTCATATTCCAAGTCTGGAAATCTCCCCTGGACAAATCCCTTCTTCATATTCCAATTCTGGATGTCTTCCCTGGACAAATTCCTTTCTTCATTTTCCAATTCTGGATGTCTTCCCTGGACAAATTCCTTTCTTCATTTTCCAATTCTGGATGTCTTCCCTGGACAAATTCCTTTCTTCATTTTCCAATTCTGGATGTTTTTCCTGGACAAATCATTTCTTGATATTCAAAGTCTGGCTGTCACCCCAGAAAACCATGCCGTTCTTGATATACCAAGTCTGGGTGTCTCCCCGGTACCATGACGTTATCGATGTGTTGAGTATTGGTGGGCGATATTCTTATCGATATAGGCTGTATTCTCCAGTCCTCGTTCTATTGATCTACATGGGTGTACCATTGCCGCCTGAATGACTCGAATTATAATGGGATGTTGAGTAAGAAATTAACATTTTATCGGTAGGCGATAATGTAAATATATTATTCTATATATTTTGAGATCTCTTTGTTTCAGATCTCTCATGGGGTATTTTTTACGTCCCAAACCTATCTTCCATATTATTCGTTCAATTATATAATTTTAATTGGGCAAATATTCATTTGGCGAAATCCCAAGCAAAGTTGGTCTCATTTGTCCATTTTATTAAATATAATATCTTAGTTTAAAAAACACGGTAAGACAGATCCCTTGAATTGCTGCCACCTAATACCGAATGCCTATGTTCTCATGCTCAATTTTGCGTTTCTAAGATCTCCTTACCAATTTTAAAGCCTAGAAGTACAAGAAAGCTAGTTATCGTTACTAAAGAGGAAAATACTGCGCGTGAAATGTGCTTTATTCTTGCTAGTTAGTTGTGTCTTTATTCGAAGCGGGATTTTGCTAAAACGCCGTGGACAATGCAATAATTTAGTTGATCAAGGTGTTAGAAGGACTAGAGAGGGAATCGGCCGTTTTAGATACGGGTGTTAAAACATCTCACAGAACGATATATTTCTAAAAATTATTGTACTATGCAAATATATTTCACGAGCTAGTCTAAATTATTTACCGGGGCTCTAACACCTTCGGGTAGAAAGGTCTATATGATTCCACACATACACACGAATAAAAATGCAAGCGCACATAATCAAACACCAATACACATATACTCACACAAAACCCATACAAACACACACACAAAACATCTAAAAACCACACAAACATATATACAAACACACACAATCAAACACCAACACACAAAAATAATACAAACACACACAAAAAATCTTAAAACCACACAGAAATAAATACAAACACATACAATCAAACACCAGCACACACATATACACATAAAAAACATATAAAAACATACACAAAACATCTACAAATCACACAAATATATATACAAACACATACAATCAAACACCAGCACACATACAAAACCTATACAAACATACACAAAACATATACAAACAACCCACATAAACTTATATACAAACACATACAAAAACATACAAGTACACACTGAAACATATAAAAACAGAATCAAACACATAAAAAATACAAAAACGCCCACAACTCGCGAATATAAGACATGCCGGTACTTGCAATTTATGCAACCAGAAAACCCCACCTACCACGAAAGTTCGCAATAAGTGTAATTAGGTAAGTAACAACAAAAGTTCTGAAACTGGTTCAACCGTGTTGGAAGTTCTGTGTGCTAATTAATAGCAGAGAAGATGTCAGAGTCTATTGGTTCATTACCAGCGAGATTCCTCGACCGACGTCCTCATAAACCACATTTTAATCCCGGCCGCACCTTGTTAGCAGAACCTCGTAAATTAAGACGTCCCCATCACCGCTAAAAAATCACCGGCGGAGGGCAAAAATGAACGTCTCAATAATTTTCAACAGGCCGGAAAATAGCTGCTGGGATTTACGACAATTGGGGAATTAACGTCAGAATCGGCTGATAAATTGTTCCCACTCATAAATTATAAAACGGCACAAAAATATTCGCCCTGCACAAAACATTCAAAATGGTGAGGAATTAATCATCTGAAAGGCAGAAGCAATCGTACCCCCCATCGCAAGCTAATCGAGTCCGTAGGAAATTAGCACCACAAAAACCAAAAAGTCCATTTCTCCGTATTCACTTAAATACACCCCGCCCTCATTTCCACATCTGGCCCATTTGCTATTTTTTACGACACCATTTTTTTCTTTCTCTTTTCTCCATCTTTGAATTAGATTTTATTCTTGGAGAGATGCAGAAATTAGAGGCAGAAAGATGCGGGATACAAAAAAATTGGGAGAGAGAGAGAAAGAAAAAAATGAATAGAAAAAAAGGAGGCTGGAGAAAATGAGGGAAGGGGGTGCATTTAAAAGTTATGGCAGTGTAATGAGTTAGCTAAGTGGGTAATAAATTTTAAATATTCAAAATCAAAGAAAAGAAGAATGCGGCGGCGAAAGGGAAAAACTCGAGGGGTAATTAGCTTGCGGCAGAAGTTTTGCCCGATAATTCTGCCGTTTTTTATCCGCCGCTCTCTCCTCTGGGGCTAATGGTGATTTGCGCCAATTGCGAAGCCTGTAAATATATCTTCTCCGCATGGCGGGCAGCTCTCCGTGGAAGTTTGCTGAGACTTTCTGGCGCGATTGCTGGATATTCCCGTAGGTTGTCCGCGTGTATGCTGGAACATGGGTTAGTACGTGTGCTGAAACATGTGCTGCCTATGCTGGCGCGTATGTTGGGTCATGTAATGAAGATATTTCTAGCCTGTGGGCTATAGGTGTGCTGTAACTTGTGTTAATCCGTGTGCTGGAACATGTGCTGCCTATGCTGGAGCGTATGCTGGAACATGGAATGAAGATATTTCTAGCCTGTGGGCTATAGGTGTGCTGTAAATTGTGTTAATCCGTGTGCTATAGAACATGTGCTGCCTATGCTGGCGCGTATGCTGGAACATGGAATTAAGATATTTATAGCCTGTGGGCTATAGGTGTGCTGTAACTTGTGTTAATATGTGTGCTATAGAACATGTGCTGCCTATGCTGGCGCGTATGCTGGAACATGGAATGAAGATATTTATAGCCTGTGGGCTATAGGTGTGCTGTAACTTGTGTTAATCCGTGTGCTATAGAACATGTGCTGCCTATGCTGGCGCGTATGCTGGAACATGGAATTAAGATATTTATAGCCTGTGGGCTATAGGTGTGCTGTAACTTGTGTTAATATGTGTGCTATAGAACATGTGCTGCCTATGCTGGCGCGTATGCTGGAACATGGAATGAAGATATTTATAGCCTGTGGGCTATAGGTGTGCTGTAACTTGTGTTAATCCGTGTGCTATAGAACATGTGCTGCCTATGCTGGCGCGTATGCTGGAACATGGAATGAAGATATTTATAGCCTGTGGGCTATAGGTGTGCTGTAACTTGTGTTAATCCGTGTGCTATAGAACATGTGCTGACTTATTATGGCGCGTATGCTGGAACATGGACCGACGCGATTTCTACCTTGTGGTCTGTCCATTTTTGTGTGATAGAAGTTGTGCTAATCCTTTCTTAATCTCTAGTACATGTTGTACAAGCCATGTTAATCATAGTGATTAATAGTTGGCAACATATTTTACTGTAAGGGCACCACATGTCTACACATGTAGAAAGAAGTTCAATTTTTTGCTCTTACAAGTATGCCATAGCCCTTTTTGGCTACTTGAAATCACTGGTGAGGCTGGACTTTTGCATGAATTGGGAGCCATTGGGGCAATTTTTATTTTGAAAAAAGTGCCCCAGTATGGGATTCGATCCCAGTTGGTGGCTGTCGAAAATAGATGGTTTAAACCACTCATCCACAGACTCCCTGTATTAATCCTTGTGCTAGAGTATATACTGACCTGTGCAGGGGTGTATGCTGGAACATAGACTAAAGCAAGTGGTAAAACACATGCCGTGGAGTGTGCTGTTACATATATTTGGGAAGGAACATGGGTAATGTCGTGTGCTGGTACATGGGCTTGAACACCGGCTCAGCCATGTGTCATTATAAGCGCTGATTTAAATGATATCATTATAAATGTGTTTCAGAGTTAGTTATCTCTCTCTATGTATATGGAAGACATCGGGGATTTACTCTTTTAACTGCTTCACCAACTCAATCTACATATATATCCTCACTCTACAGAACAGAACTCTACTATTTAAAATAAACTTTGAAAGGTTTCATTCATTAATGACACGACATAGGTTAAATTTTAATGAGTTTGTGATTTCCATGCAATCAGTACAAAGAATATGGGACTTTTTAGTTTGATCCTTTTTAGTACGCTCCAGGAAAACGGGTTACCTCAAGAGAGAGAGAGAGAGAGATAGAGTTTGATCATTCTAAGGTGAGTATTAGTTTCTGTATGATGACAAAATATAAGTTTATACTAGATATCCACTTTTTTTAGAAAAGTAGTTTCGAATTTACAAAGTAATAGCTCTTAGGAGCTATCATTGAGTTGGTTGAATGTAGTGTATCCAGAAAATTTAAATAGAAAATAGTCAACACCTGTCTATTGAAAATTCATTAACTTTTTAGTAATGTCAACGCAACTAGGGCTAGCCACTGATAAGCCAAGGATTTATAATTTTTTATTTTGATGAAATAAGCAAAACACTGAAAACATAGCGTACAACAAACCTAATTTCACGTAATAAAAAAACTTGAATCATCTTACTATCTTTCCGTCCAGAAAGGATCAGCCTGAAAGAACCATTCAGAAAAGTGAAATCCTCTCTGCAATATATCTACTTATATAATTGCCTTATTCTGTCTGTGTGAAGTTCACTGTGTGAAGTTCACGGATAGATTTTGGTCAGAATGGATAAAATAAAAAAAGTGTCAAGGGATGGGAATCGAACCCACGACCTTCCGCTTACCGGGCAGATGCCATGACCACTAGGCTACCCTGGACATATTTTTCCGTTCATAAAGTTAATATATGATGCCAATATATATAATAATTGTATAAACGAATGCAAGACAAAATCACCGCGAATGTTTCTTTTTTTTTTTAAGGCAATTTCTTTTTAAGGCAATTATCGTTTTGCACAATTACTTAATCTTTTAAAATAAATAACAATACTTAAATGAAAATATGTTTCTTTAAATAAAATAAACTTTTAAATCGGTAACCTTTTTTTATGAGAACCTTTATATATATAAGTACCTAATTACCTTAATTGTAACGAATAGTATTTTAATTAAAACATTTTAAAAACACACAGTTTGGAACGGGACGTTTCACAAGAGTGACATCCATGGCGCCAATTTATAATTGTAACGAATAGTATTTGAATTAAAACGTTTTAAAAATATATACGCACTCGGGTAAAACCCGGGCGTTGGCCGGGCCATTCGTCTAGTCTACTTATATAATTGCCTTATTCTGTCTGTCTGAAGTTCACTGTCTGAAGTTCACTGTCTGAAGCTCACTGTCTGAAGTTCACGGATAGAATGCGCGCCCATTGGCTGCCGGCGAACACGTGGCCACCCTGCCCCCCTCTAGACGACCCTGTTATCAGCTGTGTGATACATACACCTGTCTATAGCGGCCATTCTAGACAACCCTGTTATCAGCAGTGTGTTACATCCACCTGTCTATACAAACCACCTTGTCTATAGCGGCCACTCTAGACACCCCTGTTATCAGCAGTGTGCTACATCCACCTGTCTATACAGACCACCTTCACCTTGTCTATAGCGGCCACTCTAGACACCCCTGTTATCAGCAGTGTGCTACATCCACCTGTCTATACAGACCATCCTGTCTATAGCGGTCACTTTAGGCAACCCTGTTATCATCAGTGTGTTACATTCACCTGACTATACAGACCACCCTGTCTATAGCGGTCACTTTAGGCAACCCTGTTATCAGCAGTGTGATACATACACCTGTCTATACAGACCACCCTGTCTATAGCGACCACTCTAGACAACCCTGTTATCAGCAGTGTGTTACATTCACCTGTCTAAACAGACCACCCTGTATATAGCGGTCTACTTATATAATTGCCTTATTCTGTCTGTCTGAAGTTCACTGTCTGAAGTTCACTGTCTGAAGCTACTGTCTGAAGTTCACGGATAGAATGCGCGCCCATTGGCTGCCGGCGAACACGTGGCCTCCCTGCCCCCCTCTAGACAACCCTGTTATCAGCTGTGTGATACATACACCTGTCAATAGCGGCCATTCTAGACAACCCTGTTATCAGCAGTGTGTTACATCCACCTGTCTATACAGACCACCTTGTCTATAGCGGCCACTCTAGACACCCCTGTTATCAGCAGTGTGCTACATCCACCTGTCTATACAGACCACCCTGTCTATAGCGGTCACTTTAGGCAACCCTGTTATCATCAGTGTGTTACATTCACCTGTCTATACAGACCACCCTGTCTATAGCGGTCACTTTAGGCAACCCTGTTATCAGCAGTGTGATACATACACCTGTCTATACAGACCACCCTGTATATAGCGGCCATTCTAGATAACCCTGTTATCAGCTGTGTGATACATACACCTGTCTATACAGACCACCCTGTCTATAGCGACCACTCTAGACAACCCTGTTATCAGCAGTGTGATACATACACCTGTCTATACAGACCACCCTGTATATAGCGGCCATTCTAGATAACCCTGTTATCAGCTGTGTGATACATACACCTGTCTATAGCGGCCATTCTAGACAACCCTGTTATCAGCAGTGTGTTACATCCACCTGTCTATACAGACCACCCTGTATATAGCGGCCACTCTAGACACCCCTGTTATCAGCAGTGTGCTACTCCACCTGTCTATACAGACCACCCTGTCTATAGCGGTCACTTTAGGCAACCCTGTTATCATCAGTGTGCTACATCCACCTGTCTATACAGACCACCCTGTCTATAGCGGTCACTTTAGGCAACCCTGTTATCAGCAGTGTGATACATACACCTGTCTATACAGACCACCCTGTCTATAGCGACCACTCTAGACAACCCTGTTATCAGCTGTGTGATACATCCACCTGTCTATACTGACCACCCTGTCTATAGCGACCACTCTAGACAACCCTGTTATCAGCAGTGTGTTACATTCACCTGTCTATGCAGACCACCCTCTATATAGCGGCCATTCTAGATAACCCTGTTATCAGCTGTGTGATACATACACCTGTCTATAGCGGCCACTCTAGACAACCCTGCTATCAGCTGTGTGATACATCCACCTGTCTATACAGACCACCCTGTCTATAGCGGTCACTTTAGGCAACCCTGTTATCATCAGTGTGCTACATCCACCTGTCTATACAGACCACCCTGTCTATAGCGGTCACTTTAGGCAACCCTGTTATCAGCAGTGTGATACATACACCTCTCTATACAGACCACCCTGTCTATAGCGACCACTCTAGACAACCCTGTTATCAGCTGTGTGATACATCCACCTGTCTATACAGACCACCCTGTCTATAGCGGCCACTCTAGGCAACCCTGTTATCAGCTGTGTGATACATCCACCTGTCTATACAGACCACCCTGTCTATAGCGGCCACTCTAGGCAACCCTAGGAAGCAAGATGTATACAAGGTCAAGGGATGGGAATCGAACCCACGACCTTCCGCTTACCGGGCAGATGCCATGACCACTAGGCTATAGGCTCATTATTTCTTTATACCGTTATATTATATATAGTTAAAACATTTTAAAAACACACAGTTTGGAACGGGACGTTTCACAAGAGTGACATCCATGGCGCCAATTTATAATTGTAACGAATAATATTTGAATTAAAACGTTTTTCGCACTCGGGTAAATATATAAGCACTCGGGTAAAACCCGGGCATTGCCCGGGCCATTCGTCTAGTAAAATAATAAAAAACTAAACGACTTCCGAGGGTGAGTTTCTTGCTTTTTAAATTGTATATAGTAACTATTTAGTATTTGCATATTAGAATTTTTATATTTTAAGGTAATAGAATTAATATATATTGAAAGTTTTTCTTTTTTCATATACAAAATAAATGAAAATATTCGAAGCACGAATGTTTCTTTTTTTTTCTCACAAAAAATCTAACTTCTACTGTCCTTACTACGATGAAAAATATTTGGAGGGCTTGGTTCCTCAGTGGTGAACCCTCCCAGCGGTTTCGCCAATTTAATCTACCAGACCGCCTCTTTGAGTTCTAATACTGTATTGGACGATTCTGCTTATATATGCTGCACTGAAGTGTGGAATCTCATAAATGGTATTCAAGCAAACTATGGACATAAGCTTTTAAGACAGTAGAATTACGTATAAATATTTGCATCGAGCAATGCTCTTCCGCAAACAATAATGACAAAGCCAGTTAAGCAACAATCGTGCTTTGAATATTTTCATTTCTTATGTATAGACAGCGCGTTATTGCCTGCCGACACACTTCGTGGACCAATTAAAGGAACTCACTGGTTTAACGGTCGCCAAGATGGTACATCTTGTTCAAGTTCAAGACAGAGATGGCTGGTGTCGCATCGTGTTTGGGATGTAATATGTACAGTGGGCCACAACGTTCGATTCTGAATAAAATGTTTGTTATATATTTTATATACAAATTCAGCCAAAGAAACTCTTCCTCGGAAGCGAATTATTTTTAGTATTTTTTTTTATTTAAAAGAACCATAGACTGGGGCAGCTGCTCTCATCTCTGAGCATAATCCAACACCATGATAAAATCCACACAGAAAGAAAACGTCTAGAAGGACTCCTCTATGCTAATCAATCTCTTCGAGACTCCGAACCCATCATTCCAAGGTAATGAGCCGGAAAATCCAAGGTCCTCCATGTTATCGGTTTAGTTGAAGCACTCTACTAACCGATACATCTCCCAAAACTCTCTATCCCTAAACTCTCTCTTTTGATAAAATGGCTCAGAGAACCAGAGTAATATACGAAATCCTGAAGTTTATACATCCCTTTGATGTTCCTTTTGTTTTACTATGATTAGAGCATTAGTCCGTCACACAAGAAGGTAAGACATTTGCGATATTTAAATTGTGTGTTCAACTTATGTGTGAAATCTCTATTTAGAATGTTTTCAAAATAAAAATAAACTATTTTAATTAACAGTAAGAAAGTGGCTAAAGCTTAACTTGAGAGAATGCGGATAGCTTAATATATATCATCTATATAAATACGATGCATTCATATCCGTCTATGATACACGATTTCAACTCAGAAGCTGCTGAAAGATTTGAGACTTTTTGGCGATTTTATCCATGGCCTCAACTTCGTAATAAATCCTAAAATTCAGGTTCCTATAGCCAACCCTTTTAAATTACAAGCAAAAATATATTTTATCTATAAAAAAATATTTATCTGTTTAAAGTATCATCATGCATATATATTTTAATATACCTTTTTATAAATAGGTATATTAAATGTTCTTTAAATATTTTTTTTTATAATGAGCTCTGATACACATAAAATATACACCTTTTTAATCAAATGGAGCATTCTTCAAAATGACCCATGTAAGTGTAATCGGGGATCCAGTATTAAGACTTTATTCACCATCGTTGGTTAAAAGAAAACTTTATATATTTTTTAAATACATGTAAATTATATTATTTTTTTACAGTCATTCAAATATCTATAGCCAGCTAGAACATATTAAATATTACTCTATTCAAAAATATTTTACTACTAGCTGATGTGTACCCGGCTTCGCTCTGGTTTTATCCGAGTGAAAGTTTGCCTAACGAATATTATTGATAATAATATTCCGGAACACACAGAATATTATGATAATAATGATAATAATATTCGTTACATTATATATTTATATAATATATAAAATATATTTTTCGCGAGCAAACATATACACTCTCTCTACTGAATAGATTTTTAAATATACAATTTATGTATACAAAGATGTAATGCCTCGATAAAGGTTGGCGTTCAGCCAACCGAAATATTGGCAAAATAAATATTTTATCAAATCCAATATATGCCTTTTTATTATCTAAATTTTAAATATATATATATATAGTATATTTTAAAACTGTATAATAATGACACTTTTAGTATATGTCACATATCTCCCAATTAGTTAGAGCCGATGCCTTAAAATATCCTACCTTCTATTAAAATGTTCACTGTTTCTATTTACTACCGCCCCCATATTTTGTATATATGCTATATCTTTATTAATAATACCTGTAAACCCCTATTTGTATGTAAAACTTAAAATGTTGACGTCAAAATAAAGATCCAAAGAGTGTTCTGTCAGCTGATGGCAGGGGCAGAGGGGAGGAAAAGCCAACGCCCAGCCCATGTGGGGCTCCCAGGGACTCTTTATAGACGACCCCTGAAAAACAAAACAGGTTTTGGCAGGGGGTTAGCAGCAGATGGTTCTAGGGGGTTTTTATCGGCAGTTCGCTTCAGCCTGTCTCTCTCACAGACACACTCGCTCTCCATGTCTCGGGGATAAGCATCCAAGTTTGTGTCATGGCCTCTACCTCTGTCCCGTGGGCTGTCCCCGACCACTCTCGGTGCTAACATCTAGTCCTGCCTCTGCTTCTTGTTGTCCGCGTGTGGGAAGAACATCAACACTCGCCTCACGTACACGACTGCCAGCTTATCCATACATCGACATTTGCAACAATATTACAGAAAGTCGACAGGATAACTGAGGACATCGACATGCAGAGGATGACAGAGGCACCTGTGGTCAACGGCGAATTCGTGTAGATGCTCCTTATACTTGCCCTCCACCTGGACGACCCAGTGGAACATCTCAAAGACGCCATGCGAGGACTAGCCGCACCTCGCACCGAGGAGATCATCATCGCCCCCATCGACACCTCTTGCGCCACGAGCACCTTCCTCCATCGGCTCGAACAGGCAGACAAGATTCATCGAGAAATCCTGGCATTACCCCGCCAACCAGCATCGACGACATGTGTTTCTTTTCAACGAAAAATCAAAATTTTTTTCAAGGAGAAATAACGATTATTTCTAACCTTTAGGATGAGGTATGAAAGGGTGAATTGTGAAGAGTAATGATATTTTTTTCGTTGAAAAGAAACACATGCGGGATGGTTTTCAAACGTCGTTTTACAATCACGGGCCGCATTATACTATATTGTATTTTAAATTACTTTATCTATTATTTACGAACGGAAAAATATGTCCAGGGTAGCCTAGTGGACATGGCATCTGCCCGGTAAGCGGAATACTGTGGGTTCAATTCCCATCCCTGGACACTTTTATTTTCCGTTTATCATTACTCTTCACAATTCACCCTTTCATACCTCATCCTAAAGGTTAGAAATAATCGTTATTTCTCCTTGAAATAAATTTTGATTTTTCGTTGAAAAGAAACACATGCGGGGTGGTTTTCAAACGTCGTTTTACAATCACGGGCCGCATTATACTATATATCATTTATTTTACCAATATTTCAGTTGGCTGAACGCCTATCTTTATCAAGGTATTATAACATTTTAATATGTTATAATACCTTGATAAAGGTTGGCGTTCAGCCAACTGAAATATTGGTAAAATAAATAATATTTTTATCCAATATATGCCTTTTTATTTAAAGATTTATTTATGGATTGCTCTATTTTCAAAACAAAAATTTAAATTCTATTTATATAATATTAATCCTTTAATCGCCCACAATGACATTTTAGGACCGCTATTTTTTGGCCTATTATATAAGGTTGTAATGTTTCCTATTTATAAATAAGAGATAGTCACAATACTCTGTGTTTTAATATTTAATTCAATTACAACAACCATAATATTTACACAAAACAAAACGTATGCAAAATTAGAGAAAGAAAGAAAATACACCTATCCCCGATATACACGGTAGATACGTTCCTGAGAAAAACGTGTAAATCGAAAATATATATTTTTTTAAATTAGAAATACAGACACACAGTGTGCGTTTGCAGCAAGTCAGCACATAAGCTCGGGATTCCTCGTGAGATGTGTACACAGCGCATGTGTTCAATCACAGTAGCATTTAGTATAATGCGATAAAAACAAAAATAAAGAAACTTACTTGGAAAACCGTGTAAAAGCGAAAACGTGTAAAACAAGTACCGTGTAAATCGGGGGATAGGTGTACAGTGTATTGCCTAACTATGAAGAAAAATCAAAGAAAAATTAAATATTTTACATAAATAAATACAAAGCATGTTACAAAATGGTATTTTATAAATAATTAATAGGAAATAGCAAAAAAAAAAATTAGAAATTTCTCTGAAAACAGATAATTGTTTATATTATCAAAATATTCAAAAGGTCAATCTATTTATTTTAGATATATATGGTTGGGTTAATAAGTAATGCATAATCACCCCTAGCAAAATATATGAATAATTTATTATCATAAAATACATGTTTTCTGGTAAATAAAACACTCTGCTTTTCATAACTGCAATCAGAAATGATTTATATTTTTTATTTTTTCATATATGGAGTCTAATGTTAACACAAGAATTGAAAACGGTCGGTGACCGAGTTCCTCTTTAAGAACGGTGACTTTTCAGCTACAACAATTTACTCTTAACTTCAGCCAGTATATGGACAATTGACAATTAAAATAATTTTATCGACATCTTGTCAATACATGCAAAGTGCACAGTCTGCACTATTAAAAAAAATAGATAATATGGATTATATTAACTATGTATATGGAAATATGGAATGTATATGCCAGTATATGGAAACGAAACATTCGATAGAAGCACTATACAGAGATGGGTTCAGCGTTTCCAGAAAGGTGATTTTGATCTTCATGACTAAGAGAGGCCAGGTGAACTCACACATAAGAATATAACCAATATGTTGCAATTTATTATTAATAAAACAACTGCCTACTGTCCTTACTGAGCGGTGAAAATTTGGAGGGCCTAACACATCAGTGGTAAACCCTCCCAGCGGTTTCGCCAATTCAATAAGCCAGGCCCTCCCAATATTTGACAACGCAGGGAGGGCATTTAAAAGTTTATTTATTATTATTATTATTAACCTTTAGTTGTTTATATACTTACAGAGAGGGGGTTGGCGCGCTAGTATTTAAAACCGCACATCAACTACAATGAAAAATGGTAAGGACTGTAAAGGTTTGTTTTATGTGTAAAGGAGAAATTCGTGCTTTTAATGTTATAATTATATTATATATAGATGGCGCGTTATTGCCTTCTAATTAATTCTGCCTAACAGGCTTTGTTCTTATTGTTTGCGGAAAAACATTGCTCGATTCAAATATTTAGATGTAATTCAACTGTCCTAAAATCTTATGTACATAGTTTATTTGAATACCATTTCTAAGATTCCACTCTTCGGTGTAGCATATATAAGCAAAATCGTCTAATACAGTATTAGAATTAGAAGAAGCGGTCTGGTAGATTAAATTGGCGAAACCGCTGGGAGGGTTCATTACTGATGAGCCAAGCCCTCCCAATATATTTTAGCATCGTAGTAAGGACGGTAGAGGTTCGTTTAGTGTATAAAAGAAACATTCCTGCTTTAAAGTTTTCATTTATTTTATGAATTAGATATGTCTATATGAAAGAAAATTTATTTTAAAATATATATGTTCTAGAACAACTCTGCGAAGGCGACCGCCAGATGGCGCGGCTTTATACTATATGATTTCATTGTTGTTGTTTTATTTTGGCCGGCACAAAACCTTTTGTAAATATATAAATACGAAATTAAGCCCTTCATTTTCTTTCTTCATCACGCCTCAAGTCAGGTATTTATTTATCAAAAAATATTTTATATATAAAAATAACTTGAAGTTATCTATTATCAAGATTCTTCAAATTCTTAGTATTAATTGATTTGTTTATATGTATATTACTACCAGCTCACAATTATATATTAATAGTTGTAATTAAGAGTGATCTAATATTGATTTTATTGTATTTTCAAAAAGATTCACGATTGCATAACATTGTCAAAATACTCATGTATTAAAACAAGCTAATAATTTCTATCTCAAAATATATTCAAACAACAACAACAAAAAGCTTTATCAAGAACTTTTAGTGTATTATCTCAAAATATATATGTCATAATTTGTATATAATTAAATGCAACCCCGACCCACTATGTATGTACCATGTATGATTTTCAAAGACTTAATAAAGAACAAGGTAACTGGAGGAAAGCAAGTAGCAATAAGACATAGGAAGTAGGCCTAAAGCTGGCACGACTATTCTTGGCACCCCTGTGTCAATATTGCAGGGGCAAAGACCGGACGTATCTAGTGGCCGCAGAAGTTATATTAGTCAAGCAGCACTCAATACTTCCTGACAAAGCAGGATGTATCTGGTGACCAGAAGTTATAAATGTTAAGCTAACACCCAATATTTCCGGCAAAGACAGGACGTATCTAATATCCGCCGAAGTTATAAGCGTCGAGCTATCCAACACTTCCTGACGAAATCGGATATATCTTCCGGCAAAAACAACACCAAAGGAAACCGCCGGCCAATCAGAAGACAGCACCTAAATAGGTCGACCAATAGGAAAAGATCATGTGATCATCTCTCAACCAATCAGAAAGAAACTGAGTCTTGGTGTAAAATCGAAAAGGAAGAATGGGTAGTTGTTCACTCGCTCTCGCCGAGTTCGGACCTAGTAGTGATTTCGCTCTCAACAAGGTAACATCTACTCTCGAGACCTTCCCGCTCACCCCATAGCTAAGTCAATCACCGCCATGTGATCAGATAATTAATAAGTCAAATCGCTCAGCTCTTCTCAAGCTTTCTTTCCTCCAATCCAGTTGCCTTTCATTTTCAAACCCCATCACGTGTCCTGATTATTCCTAACTGTATGCTGCAACTTCCACTCAAACGACTGCGCTTCAATCAAATCTCACCATTCGCATCCAACAACAAGAAATTCCGCAACGATATTGTCACAGAACGGTTAAGTCGACAGGATAAAGAGATGGAATTAAATCAGGATAAAGATATTATGGAGCTTAATCAGGATCCCATAGGCATAAAGTCGGACGGCCCGACGGAAACAACAACGGAAGGGAGGCAGGAAGTAAGAGAGACGGGCGAGACAACTGCGCCCCTAGCGGACGCCGTCAACCAGCTATCAGCGCTCCTGACCCGAGTAAAAATTTCTGATGGAGCGGAGTCGACAATCCCGCCTTTCGACGGCACATACAGCGCGACACAGTTTTTCCAGACGTTCGACCGAAAAATGGAAGACGCATCCATGGGAGAACAAGAAAAATTACTGCGCCTGCCAAACTACCTGGTGCGACAACCCCTGGAGCTCTTCAGGAAACTTCGGCTGGCCGACCGGAGCTACTTCCAGGTGAGACAAATCCTCCTAGATCTCTATTCTGAGTCAAGCGAAGCGTCCTTTGCGAAATATTTCGCCATGAAGCTTACTGGGCAAGCCAACCTAGAGACCTATTACCGGGAGAAAACCGCCATGGGATTGCAACTAGGACTTCCACAGGAGGTGATCCTCGAGACGCTGACAGAAGGACTGCCATTCAACGATCAGCGCCTAGTCCGCGTAGTACCTCCCGAGAACCTAGGAGAATGGTTCCGACTGGTACAGCGGATCCACGGGCCCAGTGTACCGACAACGCGACCCCGAGAAGATCAACCACCCACAATGTCGGGTCCGTACCACAGCACACCCCGACGCCCAGGTGCATGGAATGCACCTCTTCCACCGTCCAACTGCAAGTTCTGCGGCGCGAGACACTGGCACAGCGAACGCCGACGTCGACCAGTCCCGACGACCCACGAAAAAGTCCGGACAGTGCAAACGGTCCCAAAATCACCAGTTCCGATTCCACAACAACCAAGTCAAGCCAGAGACACCCCAGCCGAGCAGCCCTTTCGAGACTGAGGTAGGCTCCCTAAACCAACTGACTGTCAAACTTTTTCTAGCCCCTAATGTATCATGCCCCTTTTTAATTGATACAGGCGCCAGCCTGAGTATAGTGCCATATAATATTTATCATATGCTAAAAACCCACCTGCCTAATTTAACCCTTGAGGGACATTCACTACACCTCCAAACCCTAAACGGATTTGCAAAAACCATGGGTAAACTATCTATCCCACTGACAATAGGACAAATATCACGAAAGGAGAATTTCCATGTAGTGAATGCACCATTGCCATTTGGAATTCTTAGTATCAATAGCCTCCATAAATTCAGATTAACCATAGATTTTAATAAATGCACTATATTCCAGCTGGGCGCCCCATTGTCTACCCTTTCCTACCATTTTAATCATGTGTCCAATGTATGCACGTACTGGCAGTGTCAGGCGATGTCACAAAAAATTTTCCCCGCATCCCAACTTTCCGCCTATGACAACCATTGCGTGCATTCATTGAGAAAAACCCACTTATCTACATGCCCCTTTTTCACTAAAGCCAATTGCCTTTTTTACATGCCCTCAAATAATCAAACCACAACAACTTCAACTTATGAACCTGTCCAAAACGCACCCACACAGCGGGATAACTCGCATACCAAAAACATAGGTGATCACACACCGTTGCACAACTCTCACATGACCAACCCACACAACGAACTCGACACTCACACTAATACACAACAAAACCCTTTACCCCATGCATACTACAACACAACACCTAACACTCACTATACACCACAATTCACAACACTTCTACAAAGGTACACTCACATTTTTTCACAGGACAAATTCAACGTACCATGCTTACGGATTCCACCAGTAAAAATACCCACGAATTCCGAAAAAATAATCACCATACGTCCATATCGTGTTCCGATATGTGACCAACAAGAAATCCGTAACCAAATACAACAAATGCTGGAGAACGGCATCATAGAGCAATCTTTTTCACCTTTCTCGAGCCCTGTCACCCTCGTCACTAAGCGCGACAAGACCAAACGGTTTTGTATCGATTATAGGAAGGTGAACGAGCTAATCAGCTCTGATGTCCATCCCCTCCCGAGAATCGAGGATATCCTAGACCACCTCGCACAAGCCAAATATTTCTCCACGGCCGACATATCCTCTGCGTATTGGCAAGTCCCAATACACCCCGATTCTCGACCACTGTTAGCATTTGCCACCTTTGAAGGATTATACCAACCCACTCGATTACCTTTCGGGTTAAAAACCAGTCCTCAGATTTACGAACGAGCCATAAGTCAGGTCCTACAGAGACACGGACTTGACTGTGTGGCACATTACTTCGATGATTTCATCATTTACTCCAACACATTGGAGGAACATCAAAACCACCTGCGACAATTTTTCGCCTTTTGCGAAGCGGAGAAGTTACAACTTAACTTCGCAAAATGCGAATTTTTTAAGCAATCCATAAATTTTCTAGGTTACACCATCACAGCTGGTACAATTACACCACTTACACGCAATACCGACATCATCCACGCCATTAAACAACCACACAACCGAAAAACACTACAATCCTTCTTAGGCGCTGTGAACGTCTATAACAAATTCATTCCGGAATACGCTCGCTTGCGAGCACCACTCAACAATCTCCTCAAAAAGGACGTCGTGTGGAACTGGAATGAAGCTTGTCAAGAGGCGTTCATTGACCTGAAAGGAAACCTCACACAACACCCCATTTTACACCTTTACAAAGAAGGTCTGCCATGCCAAGTGTATTGCGATGCATCCACCCTCGGTATAGCAGGCATTCTCAAACAAGTTCACCCTGACGGGAACGTATATCCAGCTCAGTATTTCAGCCGAACATTGCGCCCACACGAGAAAAACTACTCCATCTCTGAACTTGAGTGCTTAGCAATCGTTGAGAGTGTGGAGAAGTTTCGCATCTATCTTATGGGCAGAAAATTTACTATATTTTCTGACCATCACGCATTGCAGTGGTTGAAAACCATCAAGAACCCGTCCGGCAGACTGTTTCGATGGAGTTTACGACTATCGAGTTACGAATATGAGGTCCGCTACGTAAAAGGAAAACTACAATATGAAGCAGATCTCTTGTCCCGTAACCCGTTTTGTGGATTCTTGGACGCCACCCTTATCAAGACACACCAACCTCCTCCATCGAAAGAGTCTACTTTGACCATTGATCGTAATGGATTACATACAGTTTCCCGAAAAGGTGTAACCAAGATTATACTTCCAAAACCACTCATACAACAACTCTTACAAACAGTACACACACAATACAATCACCCCGGTATTTCCCAAATGTCACGAATCATCTCCACACAATATTACTGGCAAGGTATGTCAAAAGATATTAAACAAAAAGTTAAGACCTGTCCCACCTGCCAATTAACAAAACGTCCAGTAGGACCCACTTACGGAGAATTAAGTCAACCTCCGGAATCTAAAGAACCCTTCGACCTTTTATCTCTGGACACCATAGCAGGATTTGCCAAATATGGCAACACCAAGATATACCTCCATGTGGTAGTCGATCATTTTTCACGCTACGCGTGGGCTTTTCCATCTAAATCCACCAGTACCACCACCTACCAACAGGTACTTAAGCGAGTATTCCAGGATGGTTCTCCAAAACGCCTTCTTACGGATAGAGCCCCTGCCTTCACTTCACCCAAATTTCGTAGTTTTCTCCTTAATAGAAATATTCACCCGTTAATCACAACCAGCAACAACCCACAAGCCAACGGCCTATGTGAACGCCTGAACGCCACCCTCACGGGAAAACTTAGGTTATTACACCTAGAAAATCCTAAGGTCGCATGGACCAAGTTGGTCAAGAAGGTTACACTTATATATAACAAGACACCCCACTCTACCACAGGTTTTCCACCCATATACTTAATGTTTGGTATCCTACCCCCAGAAATCTCTAATCATAACACACCGTACCCAGATATCGACAAAGCTAGAAAAATTGCACACACACGCACACAAAACAAACATTTACAAGCCAAAAACATTTATGACCAACGACACAAGCAACCACATTTCGAAGTAGGTGATCTAGTGTTAGTAAAATTATATCACCACCCAAATACAGGGAAACTTGCGCCATATTTCACAGGACCTCACACAATATTAGAAATTATTTCACCAAATGTGGTCCGCATAGATCGACCAAATCAACCACTTCAAAGAGACACTGACACAATCCACGTCAACAAACTTAAACTGTATACAGAAAAAATCCGTTATATATCACCACCCGCCGTTAGCACATATCATATAAAGCACAACCCCAATTACACGTTCCCTTTCAAACATTTAACACCCGAATTATTCCCAACAGAGTCATTAAGGTTCAAACCCACCAGCAGCGAACCTTTCAGGCATTTAGACCCTGCCATTTTTGCAACAAGACGATTTGCATCACTCTTCCCCGATGTTAAAAACTGCAAACCTGACAACCAGCTCAATCATATCACACCACTCCCTAAAGATATCAAACAGGAGAACTGCGAACCTACCAATCATTCAAATTCTACAATTAATAAGGTTCAAGCAAATATTTCAGAGTCCCCAGTTACAAAAATATGGACGAACATGGGGCAATATCCTATCTTTCATCTGATTTTTATCCTTTGTTTGTTAGTTCTACCATACAACTGTATCCCAATTTTAATCATTAATTACTTGTTTATCTATACCATGCCCGCTCATAAAATCTTCGAACTACAAGAGGCAGTTTTTAATTTTGGACAAGCATTTATAAAACTTCTCATAATTTTAGGAACCATTTTTGCAGAAAATCTAAATAAACTCCGAAGAGATAGCAGTAACTGAAAAGATGACCAACCAATGTCGGAGAAGTCATACTCCAAAAACAAGACCCGAGCCACACCCCAAAATAAATAGACGGCAGGAAATGAGAATTTTGAGACACCGCGACAGGAAGTGTAGTCCGCGGCGATAAATGCGGCCTATGCAAACAAAGCGGAGCGCCTCGTCCGATCTCCAATTTCATTCCCTCTCTTTTGCCCGACACACCCCACTTCCGTATCTCTAATTACAATGAGAAGGCCCCCTATTGAGGTCAACTGGGAACCTCGCTATGCCACCGATTTTTGATTCCAGTTCGAGTCTACATATCGATTTTTATCATCCAATTCCACATCCACCAGACAACACATAGAACTCGCTCACACATTTCTTACACAACAGACTTCTAACATTTTTTCACAACACACACAAAGATAAAAATTACACATAAAGGTTATATAGATTTCCATGTCTCCTGTACACATAGCATAAACGCACTTGAGGGGTAGAATCACGTTTTCACCTAAGTGTCGCTACAGATGAGACAAAAAATTTATAGGGCATAATTGAGCATTTAAAAAATTTATAGGGCATGTAGATACCAAAGGGCTCAAACCAATACACCTTATTTTTCATATTAATCATTTTCATTATTTTCTCTCAATTAAAAATGTAAATATTTAATCAATTTATCAATTTATTCAACTTAACATCACTTTTAATCATTAATTATCATATATTTACCACTTAGTTATGTTATCATAGTTTCCAATCAACAAAAACTCATTGGTTTTCTTTCAAAATTGGATATTATATTTCATTTTGATTTACAAAAACATTCTTTTTTTTCTCTATCTTTTTTTCACCATGCAACCAAGCATTTACTTTGATTTCTCCCAACTTTTATATTATTTTTTGATTTCCTCCAACTTTTTATTTTTAATTATTTTTTGATTTCTCAAAAGCCCTAATAAAAATCCCTCGTTTTCCATTCCCAATTTCGAGCGAGAATATGGTTAGGCATTTTTCTTTTTTTTCACCATGCATCAAGCATTCACTTTGATTTCTTTCAACTTTTTATTTTACTTTGATTTCTCAAAAGACCTTATGAAATTTCCTCGAATTCTTTTCCAAAATTCGAGCAAAAAAGTAACTAGGCATTTTCCCTTATCACCATGCAACAAAACAATTTTTTTTCAACCAAACACATTCAATTTTGATTTCATTCAACTATTTTTATATTATTTTTATTTTAATTTCAAAAGCTTTAATAGAACTCCCTCGATTTCATTTCCTATCTCGAGTAGAATTCGTTTAGGCGCATTTTCTTTTCTTTTTAATCCACTATGTACCATAACATTCATTTTGATTTCTTACAATTAAAAAATTTTTGATTTCTATTAATTATACTCAACCTATATCATCAACACCATTCTATTTTACTTTTATATCACCAGCAATGCTTGTATATAGCCCCTCAATACCCACAACTAATTTTCCCACAAAATTATTTTTCACTTTACAGAATTCTCTCAGGCTAACCCCTTCTTGAATTCTTCACATGTAGGGGGCGCATCTGTCATAATTTGTATATAATTAAATGCAACCCCGACCCACTATGTATGTACCATGTATGATTTTCAAAGACTTAATAAAGAACAAGGTAACTGGAGGAAAGCAAGTAGCAATAAGACATAGGAAGTAGGCCTAAAGCTGGCACGACTATTCTTGGCACCCCTGTGTCAATATTGCAGGGGCAAAGACCGGACGTATCTAGTGGCCGCAGAAGTTATATTAGTCAAGCAGCACTCAATACTTCCTGACAAAGCAGGATGTATCTGGTGACCAGAAGTTATAAATGTTAAGCTAACACCCAATATTTCCGGCAAAGACAGGACGTATCTAATATCCGCCGAAGTTATAAGCGTCGAGCTATCCAACACTTCCTGACGAAATCGGATATATCTTCCGGCAAAAACAACACCAAAGGAAACCGCCGGCCAATCAGAAGACAGCACCTAAATAGGTCGACCAATAGGAAAAGATCATGTGATCATCTCTCAACCAATCAGAAAGAAACTGAGTCTTGGTGTAAAATCGAAAAGGAAGAATGGGTAGTTGTTCACTCGCTCTCGCCGAGTTCGGACCTAGTAGTGATTTCGCTCTCAACAAGGTAACATCTACTCTCGAGACCTTCCCGCTCACCCCATAGCTAAGTCAATCACCGCCATGTGATCAGATAATTAATAAGTCAAATCGCTCAGCTCTTCTCAAGCTTTCTTTCCTCCAATCCAGTTGCCTTTCATTTTCAAACCCCATCACGTGTCCTGATTATTCCTAACTGTATGCTGCAACTTCCACTCAAACGACTGCGCTTCAATCAAATCTCACCATTCGCATCCAACAACAAGAAATTCCGCAACGATATTGTCACATATATTATAACATATACACGTGTATAATGTGTAATTGTATATGATAAAATATATTTATTGCATTTTTATATACCCGACTTTAAAATCCTACTAGGAGATTTAAATTACTACAATTAACAAACTGAAAATCAAAAATGATTAGGTAGGTTTGGTTCATCTGTAGTGAGTGAATCTTACAGTTTGGCCAATTTAATCCACCCTATTGCTACAAGAATAGTATTGATTAACACAAAGCAATAACGCGCCATCTATACACATAAAATGAAAGGATTTAAAAAAACGAATGTTTCTTTAATATATATCGTGCTTTTAAATCCTTTCATTTTATATGTATAGATGGCGCGTTATTGCTTTGTGTTAATTTATGTCTAACTAGCCTTGTCTTTATTGTTTGCGGAAGAGCATTGCTCGATGCAAATATTTGAATGTATTTCTATTGTCCTATAAGCTTATGTCCATAGTTTTCTTGAAAACCATTTCTGAGATTCCATCCTTCAGTGCTGCGTATATAAGCAGAATCATCCAATACAGTATTAGAGCTCTGTGAGAAGCGGTCTGGTGGATTAAATTGGCGAAACCGCTGGGAGGGTTCACCACTGATGAGCCAAGCCCTCCCAATATATTTTTTCATCGGAGTAAGGGCAGTAGAAGTTTGTATTATGAATAGAAGAAACATTCGTGCTTTTTTAAATCCTTTCATTTTGTATGAATAGTATTGATCATTCTTCTTATATAGGCTACAATTGATATCCTATTCTTGGTCGTAGTGTTCAGCGAACTGATTGAAGGAAGATTTTATAATTATAGAATTTTTACACACTTAATTTCATTTTGATCACAGCTCTTCAGCTTAAAAACATAGCAACAAAACCTATTTATGAATTGTAAATTATATTGTTTATAATACTTCTGTTTAAAAATGTAAATCAACACAATTATTCCTATCCGGGATATTGCGTTTTAGGTATTGAAATAAATAAAATATTGTGTTTTGTCTTTATAATACTTTAGATAGCTCTGAATTGTCCCTATGGAAAAAAGAGTAAGATTAGAATAGATGCAATCGACAAGAATGGTATACAAAATGGTGGAAAAGGATGAAGGAGAAGAAGAATTATATTCAACTAAATTTATTCGAGAACACAGCGTGTACATTAAGCTATCAGCAGTCAATACCGGGGTGACAAAATTGAATCAAATTCCGGGGATAAAGATCAATGGGTAGCCGGTTAAGTATAATGGCATGGGGGAATTTAAATCTGCTTAGGGGAAATAAAAACTACGCGCGGCAATAAAAGAAGCTGGAAACTTAATCCGCTATAATTGTTGATTCAATACTGAGATATTGAGAAGAAATTAAAGATTTTCGTTAGCAGCTTATTGTCCACCATCTCCATTAGGTTCTAGGGGGGAAAAACAATGCCCTGCTCATTACCCCTTTGACAGACTCAAACTGGTGTACGCCTCACTGCATCCCTCCCTTTCTTTACTTGCTACAAGAGCCATTGTCTAACAATAATAATGATCTAACTATTAGTAATAGTTTTTCTCTTCTCTCATACGCTTGATTATTAGACTTTGAAATATGGGTGTTATCTACCAAAAAGGCGGATGTGTTTATTGGAAAATAACATTTTTTTACCTTAAAGAATCTTCGAAAGTGATTGCTATGAAAATGATATTACAGTTATTTTTATAATGAATACGTATATCATATATATGTTAATAATACTGCACAGGAAAGTTAAAATTAGAATTTTTAATGACAAGGTATAAGGAGAGATGTATGGGCTGTGTGGCTGTGCTTTTTAGTCTCCAGAAAGGTTGTACTTATGTTAACTTACGAACTTCTGTTAACTTTCTGTTGAACTTCTGTTAACCAATATATGAACAAATTTTGGGGTATAATTTTTATTTAGTTAAAAGTAAAACTGAATATATCCAGCTCATGAAAAACATAAATAAAGCACGTCAACCTGACTTTTAAAGAAAGGAGTTGGTGATGTCGCAAGGCTTATTGTTTATTAAATATTAGATGGAATTAAAGAGTATCTTTCAGGCAAGCCCTTCCTCAGAAAAAATGTGAATATCTTGAATTTATAAAATACTAGCCGAATGACCCGGGCAACGCCCGTGTTTTACCCGATTGAATGTTTTGATTCAAATACTATTTGTTACAATTATAAATTGGCGCTTTAAATAAATGCATATATTAGTTAATAACTATAGCCTATGTGCTTTATCTGTCTATGTACTGTTGGCTTCCGTAGGCGTCTCTTACTGGGAAAAGAAAGAGAGGATTCCATTTAGTTATTAACTAATATATGCATTTATTTAAGGAGCGACCCGCTCCAACACAATAGTTACAAAAACCAAAAAGCGAGTGGAGGGGGGGGGGGGGGGGGGGGCAAAGTCAAAAACAAAGTGTCTCGCGTAGTGGCGGCGCCATCGTAGCCACGTGATCGTAGCCAACCAATAGGAGAGCGCCATTCCAAAAAAAAAAAGCAAACGGTGACAGAGATGATGACGCTCGTAACTGTATATAGAATATTTTTTTATGAGGTATATGAAAATTCAACTATAAAATAATTGATTTGAACAATCCAAAAACATAGCTTGAAAGAGAACATATTTTTTCACAATCAAAATAACGATCAGAAGGAATCTGCACGGTTTCTGTGTGTCATCTCAAGTAAGGCCATAGTAATTTTCTCTTCAATTCCTCATATTATGGTAGCTACCTGTTTTCTGAGTGTTGCTATTGTAGTAGCTGAAAGGCAGGTGTTCTCAGAAGAACGTTCGTGGATTTTCTCATTCCCTTTGGAAGGGCCATGATAATATTTTCTTTAGCGTTCCTATTGTAATCGTAATTGTACGGAGTGTAGGACAGGCTCCATGTTAATCTCATATGTAGTATTTCTATTGTGTGCTCCAGGAACTTGGGTAAACCATTTGACTTTATAGTTTTAAGCCACATTTCTATTCAAGAACATGGATTCTACACGAGTCATGTTCATTTTCTTTGTAGAATTCATGTTATAGTAGTTATACTGCGTGTGAACTCAGAGGCCCGCCTCATGATTTTCAGTAATCATGTTAATCTCTACATAAAGCGTTTCTATCGAAATAGTTTTGTACTGCGTTTGTGCATTCAGAGACATGCTTCATGATTTCACAGTGGCCGTTTTAATATTTGTATTATCTTTTCTTTTATAGAATCTGTATTTTTCGTATGAATTCCGAGTTACACTTGCATTTACAGAGGCCGTATTTACCTTCACAATAGCGTTTCAATTATAGTAGTTGTATTACGTGTAAACTAAAAGGCAGAATCCATCAATTTATAATGACCATGTTAATTTTTACATTAACGTTTCTATTTTCGCAGTTGTACTACATCTGGATACCAAAGAGTGTTTCATGATTTAAAAAAAAAGAAGTGTTAATCTTCACATTAGCATTTAAACTAGGTCTGTGTGCCTTCAGAGATAGGCAGGCTTCATGGTTTTATTAATATGGTAATATTTCTGGTATATTAGCTATACTGGGTGTGTGTATTCAGAGGCATGCTCAGAGCGGATCATGCTAATCATCTCTGCGGCGTACCCATTGTGCACAGAATTCCCTCAGGAGCTGGCAGAGGTTGTCTCGAGGGACCCTCCCTGTTGGACAGCTTCCAATCTGTCGGAGACCACCATCAGGTAGATGGGCATGTATTATGTAGGCAGATTAGCTGTTGGGGACAAAAACAAGTTGGCAGGGCGTTTTAAATTTAATAGTTCGTCGGGCCGCGGCGATGCTTTTCTAATCTAATAGGGCAGTGATCGAATATGGCTGCTCGAGCATTATCACCTAATTTTCATACGGGGAGAAAGTCCCAAAATTGCTTTTGAAAAGTGGATTACTTATTAATGAAGCTTGGAAGCTTCTTGGATCATCGCTGGGGAAGCTGTGGTAATCAAATAAAGACCCTTCCATTCCTAGCCGCGGTGTTCTTCGTTAATTCACAATTGATGGACATATCTAATCAAATTCCTCTTGGACAACTCCACCTCATCTACTGATGATCCTTTTTTGGAACGATCCTTTGGTTTTTAATCTTTGTAAATGGCTCGAAAAAATTGTTTTTCTCCCTTCACATAATTTCTTTATTTTTGTAAACTTTGTTTTTTTATTTCCTTGTGGTTTTAGACACTTCCTATTTGTCATTCCGAAAAAAAAAACTTTTATTTATGTCTTTTGGTTACTTTTTTATTTCGTGCGCCCTAATCGTGTTGGAGATAAGTTATTTCTCCTTTTCATATTTTATTTGGAGTTTTGATTTATATTTACGATGCGTTGTGAAAGTATAATGGTTTTGGGCAGATATTTTCATGGATTTGTTAAGTTAGTGGTACTTATAATTTATGCACTTTTATAATAATTATAATATTTTATATAATTAATTATAATATAATTTTTTTTACTACGCATTTTTATAATTATATCTATATTAATAAAATGGAAATTTCATAAGTGGTGTTCGCTAAAAACTTTCGTTACAATGCATCAATTTCGACCAAATTTTCAACATTTATGTAAAACGAGATGGAGCAGGTTTTGCTTAACATCAAAATATTTTTCCTAACTTTAACATGCGTAACTTCGCTGTTATCGATTAAATACAAAAAAATCAACAGAGTTAATTTTATTTATATATAAATACAAAATTAAATTTCAACAGAGTTAATTTTTTTACATACTAGCTAATAATCTCAATCTAAAAAATATTCATATTGTTTTATCATGTTTCTAATTTCGCCTAACAAATATACAAATTTATAGTGACCAACATATGCAAATTTTTTGCTTTTACTATTCATTATTATATGCAAATTTTATCTTTGTTTTTATTTAACTTGAAATCGTAAACCTATACATCCATTGTAAGCATTTTTCTGTTCACCTTCCGTGGTTTCTCTTTTCTCTGATAGTTTTTAGGTGTAGTATATTTTCTTATTACTAGACTACAAACATTCCCTCGAGAAAAACCTGGGCGAAGCCGGGTACATCCGCTATATTATATAAATATATGACGTAACGAATATAATTATCATTATTATCATAATATTCTGTGTGTTCCCGAATATTATTATCAATAATATTCGTTAGGCAAACTTTCACTCGGATAAAACCCGGGCGAAGCCGGGTACACATCCGCTAGTATCTCTATATATATAAAAGTCAATGTCTGTCTGTTTCGCGATAAACTCAAAAACTACTGAACCAATTGGTATCAAATTTTGCATGTCGCTTTTTGTAAACCTGAGGAAAATTTTCGGCTACATTTTGATTAGTATTTTTGGCTATTTCTTTTTTTCATTTGAAGAACTTTTTTTTACGCGGAGTAAATACGAGGCGAAGTAACAACACGAGGCCAATTAAGCGACCAATGAGCGTTCTGCATTTCTTTTCAAGTTGCTTGCGTACTTTTTTTAAAATATCTTTTTATACGAGTGTCACTTTTTTTTTACAAAAGTATTGAGAGAGAAATTTATATTACTAAGTTACGGTAAGTGCACACAATGCAATTTAAAAAAAAACTTTACAAAATTAGCTTTACTGTATGTAAACAATGGCTTTCGTATTTTTTATTAATTTTTGTTCTGGCCTTTGTTTTTTTTTTTTATATATAATAAATAAAAGTTACAGTCAATATGATAATTCTTAAAATTAAACAAACAATAGTCATTATCCAAAAAATACAAACTAACTTAATAAAATATTATAATATCAAGCAATATGCAAAATCCTCCTAATATTTAAATGTACATATTATTAGCATCTTAACGGCGTTTATTCGTTTTTATGTACTCCTGCAGGAAGGCAGAAATACTCGAAAGTTCGATATTGTTTTAATAAAGTGTAAAGAATCTCCAGAACTATTTTTTTGCGCGGCAGTAAATACGAGGCGAAGTGACAACACCAGGCGAATTAACCGACCAATGAGCGTTCTGCATATTTTCCAAATCGCTTGCCCAACTTTTTTGTTTTTTTTTGAAATATCTTTTTATAAGAGTGTTACTTTTTTTTACAAAAGTATTTAGTATTAAGTATTGAGATAGAAATTCGTATTACTAAGTTACGGTAAGTGCACACAAAAATGCAATTTTAAAAAACTTTACAAACCTATCGTTACTATGTACACAATGGATTTCGTATTTTTATTAATTTTATGGTCTAAAAATTGTGAAAATTAAAAATTATAGCCAAACCGTGGCTATAGTGAACCAAAAGCTCCGTCCCATTAGGGTTCGCTATAGAGGGGTTTTACTGTATATATTTGTATATATTTGAAAGGTAACATCTCTAGAATTAGAATATGTAAGGACAGTTGCAGATTATTATGATTTATATTAATATTAGTTTTTTTTAATATTATTTTTTCAGAAAAACATCTACGAATGTTTGACTGGGGTCTGAAAACATTAGATTACAGGCTGCTGGGCAGTCTTGGTCAATCACGGTCACTCTTCTCAAGCAATTTCAATCCCTATCCCTTTTTACCCAAAGAGTGTAATAGACCTACAGAGGATGCACCACTATATATAAGAGTTAACACGCTGGGGCGGGTACCTCGGAGGTTGGGTGGAAAATCTGCCAACTATTTCAACTATATTTAAAACACCTAAATAGATTGAAAAATAAATAAATAAAATACCTAAATACTAATATATTGCATTTTTTGACATCACACATACTTTTTGCCTGTGATTATGTATTACTTCGGTGTTGCTATTCTATGGCTCTAATACTATTTATTAGTAATGTTCTTTTAGTATGAAGGAAATTGCACTCGGGGGAATTCCCGGGAGAAGCCGGGTCATTCGTCTAGTATATATATATGGATACCATATGAGTTCGTTCGCGAGTATGATTTCAATAACCAATTATTTTATAGTTACATGTGTATCTATGTGTATTAATGGAGAGACATTTTAATGAGTGTGTTTTAGATTTTATGTTTGTAGTCTATATATATAAAGAAAAAAGACATGTAAACAGCAGAATGATACTTTTCCAAATTCTTATTTAGATTTCGGAATATCTTTTAAAAGAACATTGAATAATTATAAATACGTTACATGTTAGATATTTCCGATTTTTTTTAAATGGCTCATTAAAATTGTTCATTAGAAATCTCCCCTTTCCAAATCCTTATCGAGAGCTCCTTGTTAAAAGTTACTGGAACATAAATAAATAATACCTTGATAAAGGTTGGCGTTCAGCCAACTGAAATATTGGTAAAATAATGACATTTTGATCCAATATATGTCTTTTTATTTGAAAATAAATAATATATTAGTTTTTTTTTTAAATTTCTCTCACGTATGAAAAATAAGTCAAAATAGCGCAATTATATTTATTAAAAAAAAAACCATTCTGAATATAAAAATACATTAACCTTCTTGTTTTTGAGTGCATTTAATCGCTCTCTCTTTCTAAATTGTTGTCAAATCAGAGTTTTACCAATTGCTTAACTTGTGCAGGGGCACATACCTAGGAAACCTATTGTGATGAGACTTTTTGACGGACAAAAGAAATGCAGTTTTAGAATTTTAATATCGCAGAGTTGAACGGCAACTGTCGTGAAACAGATATTTTTTGTATAGGGCAGAGTCATGAAGGTTGCAAATAAATTGCGTGCCTTGGCATTCCCTATTCCCATACCCTATGCAATTAAATGTGTGTGCCATTGTTCGCCGTGCAATACGCGGCTCGAATCGGTAATCAAATAATTGAAGATCTAATGGTGAGGGATGAGAAACAATTTTTTCTCGGAATAATTCATTCTTCTCGTTGTATCTTCGTGTGGGGCGCAGGAGGATATTGACCGCAGCATTTGTATACTCTGGGTTTGTCTCCTCGTATTTTGTCCAGCCTTGGGCTGACTCTAGAATTTGATCCTTAGAGCGTTTTGGGCTCTGAACTGTCCTCGCATTTGTTACCTAGATTAGTTTAAGTCTTGAGCGTTACCCCGTATTTGTTTTTCAGAAAATAGGGCCTCAAATAGTCCCCCAAATCTGTTCCTTAGAGAATTTATGGCGTGAACTGTCCACAGCATTCGTTCCTTAGAGAATGTATGACGTGAACTATCCACACCATTTGTCCATTAGAGAAGTCAGGGCGTTATTTGTCCACAAAATTTGTTTCTTAGAGAAATTGTGGCGTGAACTGTGCACTGCATTTGTTTCTCAGAACAGTTAGGACGTGAATTGTCCATAACATCTGTTTTTTTTTAGAGCAGTTATAGGGCGTGGACTCGGCACTGCATTTTTCCTTGGACCTTAAACTGTTCCTCCGCAATTTTTATTATATCAGTTTGGACATTGGATCTTCTTACGCATTATTCCGTAGATCAATTTTGCTTTGAACTATATTCTTATTTGTTTCTTAGGGCAGTTTGGAATTTAAGCTGCTCCCTGTTTACAGTTTGGAGCATGAGCTGTTCCCCTCATATTTTCCTTAGAGAGTTCAGAGTTTGAACAATCCTTGAGGGAGAGAATATATTTTCTACTAGAATTTGAGACATGTTTTCCTCCGCACTTTCCTCTTGACAACAGTTTTAAACTTGAAGTTTCCTTCGCATGTGGTTTCATTGAGATATTGAAATTTAAAACACTTATCTCTTTTCTCTCCTTCCATAGCAATCCGCATAATTATTCATGCAAATAAGCCACATTCTTAAGTTTTGGATCATTCTATAGAGGTGAACATACTTTTTTAGGCCCCCATCGAGTAAAGCACATCACATTTGTCATGTCACACTCAGGTAAGCATCGACTTTGCGACTTCGGCGTTTTAGCTTTTTGCAGCCGACACAAGTCACATCCCCCAGAGACCAATGAGCTATTTCCCCGAACTTCTCTCGAGTTGCCATCCATCAGTCAATAATTGATTTATCGAGCAGCTGGGGCTTCTAATGGCCAGTAATTAGAATGGCAGGCATTCCTCAGCCATTATGAAGATTTGGTGGCGACCGGGGACCAGACCTAACGGCTTGCTAATTTGCCTCAGGAGCGGACAGCTCTGGGATTTATGTCCTTTTTAATCAGATGAAGAATGGAGAGTCCTTGGGCAACATTGTTCACTGACGTCCCTGGTGGGGATCTCCTAGTCCTGCCCCCACAGGACTCTTAACTTACTTAGTCCGTCTTGGGATCTCTGTTCTGGATTCTATCAAGTTTTTATTTTATGTTGACGCAGACACAAATACACTTCAGTATTTATTTATCATTATTAATGGCGTGGCGAGATATGAATACCTGTATGTTCTTTTACAATAGTACGCCTTCTCTTAAACGTGACGCCACAGTGAAATTTAGAATTATCCTAGGTTATTTGTATGGCACCAAAATACAGATATGGCTTTTACAATCGTTATCTCCCGGATATACTTATCTGCTAAAATAAGAAATTTATAGAAGGAATGCTTTCACACATGTTCTAATACAATACTTGGCTGGGGGGCGATATAACCAGTAAAAATTGGTGTTTGAAGAAAAATTAAAAAGTCGATTTATGTAAATATTGTGTTTTAACTTACAAAAAGGCAAATTTTTATTTAATAATAGTTCAAAAATATCTCTCAACATATTGCTAAGTCCAAAAAAAAAAAAACTTTTTCACAGTTCTAATTGTATGAACCACTTCTGAGATATAAATGAACTCTATCTCATATTGCATATATTATAATTACCCATGAGGTAACTCTTGCAGCCTACATACTTGGAATTACGAATTGAATTTGAAAGCAATTGTTTGAGTTTTAAAAAAATAATTGTTTCTGAGAAAGAGAAATGCCCGAACACACATATATTTGTATATTTTATGCTTATCCTAAATCTTTTGTTCACAATTTCACTAAATGTCATCTCCAAGAATCCATCTAAATTGGTGGTAAACATAAGCAAAACACAAGTAAAATACGGTTTGGATCAGGAGAAGCTGTTGAGACAGATGATGTTAAGTTAGGCCCTCACAATATTTTCTCATCGAAGTAGGAACGAAGAATATATTTGTTATTTCAGCCAAAGTTAATTCAATTCTTGATTAAAGATGGCGTGCTAAAACTTTGAGTCCCATTATCTGACACATTGATAGAAATTAAAAAACGAAAGAAAAAAATAAAAGATAAAAAGATAAGGTGTTGAAATCAATATTAAAAATGGCATATCCTGACCAGGAGCACATGTGCTTTACAGAAGGCAGAGCGCCATCTGGTGGAACAGAAATCAATGTTTAGTTGATTTCTGTTCCACCAGATGGCGCTCTGCCTTCTGTAAAGCACATGTGCTCCTGGTCAGGATATGCCATTTTTAATATTGATAGAAATGTTAGACGAAATGTATATTCAAAGATATTATATATTTGAACTATACTACCATAACTAGAGTCAAAACTATGAATAGAAATTATTTAGCGCTATCGTATTTCAAGTATAAAATAACATACAGTGGACCCTCGGTTTACGAGCACCTTGGAGTACGAGCTTTTCGCAGTACGAGCAAATATATTTTGAAAAAATTTACCTCGGATTACGAGTGAAATTTCGCATTACGAGCAACTCGTGATGGTTGCCCGTAATCCTGATGGATGAAAATTTACTGGGATCCCTCCCTTCAGATCAGATTCGGGAAATATGTAAAATGTGGGAAACTGTGCAATTGTTCGTAGCAAGAAGAATTGCCCGAGTTTCAATTATTAAAAATAAGAAATTAGTTTCGCACTACGAGCGTTTTGGAGTACGAGCATGGCTCTGGAACGGATTATGCTCGCAAACCGAGGGTCCACTGTACTCTAATTCTTATTGTAGTTGAAAAGTATTGGGAGGACCTGGCTCATCAGTGATAAACCCGCCCAATGATTTTGCCAGTTTAATCTACCAGACCGCTCTACTATTGTGATAGGATGTTTTGCAGGAAATTTTCTGGAAATCTCAGATGTGTCCAATAAAACTATGAAAATCAGCCTTGAGAGTAGTAGCAATATATACAAAGGCCTGTGAATTGAGAAAAAGCTTCTTCTTAAGACAATTCACTAAACTGGAGTTCGAACTGCACAGAATTGGCTACTGTAATCTTTCGAGATGAAGATTCAGATTCTATACAAGGCGTATAAGAATAACTGTCGGTTAAATTGAATCAGTAGGGTTTTGAAAAACAACAACAGAGTGTTTAATGATTTAAATTGATATTAACATCTCTTGTGAATACGAAAATTTACCATTGGGCTGATTTAAGAAAAAAAAATTGAAATAATCAATGCTTTAATCAGAGACGCAACTTTTGACTTATTATATAAAACCAGACTGTTGGTGAATCATGATTAAAATCAAGACATATTAATATTTTAGATATATCATTTTTATAGATATAGATAGATTTATATAGATATATTTCATATTCCAAAATGATTAAAAATACTGAATTATTAAAGACGCCGAAGATATCATTTTTAAAAAGACTAATGAGTTACACACTGAAGAGGCTCTCCACTCTTTCTAAAACCACAAATGAGAAAAAGAATGAGTTAAAAATGTTAACGACCCCTTGGAAACAACAAAAAATATATTTAAACAACCACATTTAACTTTTAAAGATGTATATATATTCATCAACTCCTGCACAGACAAAAAAAATCATTAAAAGAAGATGAGAGAAAAAGTCATCATCATTTTACCAATTTCAATTAGAGTCAATCCATCATTCCAATTTCAGACTGAATAATTACGAAGCAAATCCAAGAAGCTCGTAGGATTATCCATGGCCACAGTTCACAGTCACAAAGCCTTAGATTTCTTAAGGAGGGTTCGTGTAATTGCTCGCTCCCATTGATTGGGACCTGCGCCAATAATTATGGAAATCATCCGGGTCCTGGTCATTAGCCGCAAAGTCCGCTTCATTAAGGCATCCATCAACTTGTGTTAATCCCAGCCTGAGGAAAAAGTCCTAATGTTGGACTGATACCTCTCGAGGGACAAGAACTTCCTCTTTAAATACACCAACTTCTTTCTTGATGCCTTGAAGCACTTCTTTAAACTTCTTTAAATTTCTTTTTTCGCTTGCGCGACCATTTATGGCAGCTCTTCCGTCTGCTAAGCCCCTATGCCTGGGTTATAATAAAGATGCATCTTCATCCTTGGAAATTCGTCAAGGGATTTAAATTTGGGAGTGATTAGTGAAGTCCTGAGAAATGGAAAGTTTCTTCTTCTTTTTTTTTTTTTTACTTTTTGAAGGAGCTTAGTAAGGTCTTGGTGGTTTTATGTGATTCCGGAATAGAATTTTTAATGTAGGGTAATGGCGACATAAATAATGTGGGCGCTGTCACGATGCAGCATTCACATGGTAATGAGGATGTCATTTGTTTGGTTTTGTCACCAGCCAAAGTTCTGCTCTCATTTGCTAAATTCATTCAATTTTGTCTTGTTACCCCTCAACTATATTCTGAGTTGCTTCAGTAGAGTTAATAAATACATTTTATATAAGATTTTTGTGGCTTCAGGAGACAATCTTAGCGGCCAATAACACACGCACACTTTCATATAACATTTTATTCATTTTAATAACGATTATACAAATAGAGAGAGAGAAAATGATTGGGACATTCTTTATGAAAATTATTGTGGGAAAAATACATGCTCTTTCTAGTACTAATATTAGACCTATTTGATAATTAAGTATAGCAGAAATAATACAAATATACTACAATTTTTCAATCAGTATATAAGTTGAAGATTATAGGATTTTTAAGCTTTACAATGAGATGAGAGAACCAAGAAAGCTCTCTCTCTATTTATTCATATATTTATCAATTATATTTATTCTCTCTCTCTTTATTTTTAAATTAATATTTATTCTGTATTTAACCTTATATAATCTTATATGGACTTTGAAATAAATCAGTTTCAATCTCAATCTCTCTCTCTCTCTGGCGGTCCATCGGTGGCGGAGTCTTTCCCGCGGTGGGCGCCACCAATGAAAACTGTATATATTATATACATTTATTTATTCATATAATCATCAATATATTATCTTATTTATTCATATATTAATTTATTCTGTATTTAACCTTATATAACCTTATATGGACATTGTAATAATGTAGTTTCAATCTCAATCTCTCTCTCAAAGAAACAATTGAATTCGAAAGAAATACATGGCTCCGATGGATAAGTACAGCCATATTTGCATATTACCTAAGTTCCATATACCGGGTATGACAAACATGACAAGAGTCAGCGCATCAAAATTTTCCTGAATGAACATTATTACGGGGGAACGTTAATAATTATTTTCCTAATTGAGAAATTCCTTCACATGTGTGTTCACGTACATCACACCATTTGCTAAATGTAAGAAATCACATTTATATAATCAGATTTTTTTACCAGGCCGCTTCTCAGAGCTCTAATACTGTATTAGACGATTCTGTTTATATATGCTACACTGAAGGGTGGAACTTTGGACATAAGCTTATAAGAGAGCAGAATTACGTATAAAATTTGCATCGAGCAATGCTCTTCCACAAACAATAAGGAAAATACCAGTTAGGCATAAATTAATATAAGGCAATAGCGCCATCTATATATAAGAAATACAAATATAGAGGCACGCTTATATAATTAGAGTACACTGTAATATAAATACTTGTGAAATTAGCGTTAGTATGTTGTACATAAGATGATCAGATAATACTAACTGTCAGGCCATACGAGTGGGCCAACTAGCCGTGGTATAAGACAGAGGACGGTCCACATGACAGTGTGGGATCGTGTTAAACCAACGTGGAAGTAGTAGAGAACCATAGCAGTGTGGAATCGTGCTAATCTAACATGGAAGTAGTATAAAACCATGGCAGTGTGGGATCGTGTTAAGCCAACGTGGAAGTATTAGAGAACCATGGCAGTGCAGGATCGTGTTAAACCAACGTGGAAGTAGTAGAGAACCTTCCAGTGCGAGATCGTGTTAAACCAACGTGGAAGTAGTAAAGAACCCTTTCAGTACGGGATCGTGTTAAACCAACGTGGAAGTAGTAGAGAACCCTTCCAGTACGGGATCGTGTTAAACCAACGTGGAAGTAGTAGAGAACCATGGCAGTGTGGAATCGTGCTAATCTAACGTGGAAGTAGTAGAGAACCACGGCAGTGTGGGATCGTGTTAAACCAACGTGGAAGTAGTAGAGAACCTTCCAGTACGAGATCGTGTTAAACCAACGTGGAAGTAGTAGAAAACCCTGGCAGTGCAGGATCGTGTTAAACCAACGTGGAAGTAGAAGAGAACCATGGCAGTGTGGGATCGTGTTAAACCAACGTGGAAGTAGTAGAGAACCCTGACAGTGCAGGATCGTGTTAAACCAATAGTCTCGAAGGCACCAGTAGGCCGTCAAGTCGATATCTGGATCAGGAAGAGTCCAGTGTACATTCCACCCCAAAGTCACACTGAACTGAAACCTCTACATAGGAGTTTATTCAAGTGAGAGAAAAGGAGCTCGTTTATCGGACCATAACTTTTACGATCTTATCCCTTCATAAAATGTTGGGAAACCTAAAGACACGCTTGTAAGTTACCCTTCTCTTTATTTAAATAAGATAAAAGGTAGATAAACATTTACAACGTTTATAAGGTTGACGTCAGTGGTATGTCAACTCAAAAAACGACAGTGGTTGTTTAAATTTGGAGTTCAGACTGAGTTACACCTTGGCGGGGATAAGTAGAAAAACTCTATGTTGTAACCTATTTTTTCCCTTGTGAGGATACATTTAATCGATTAGAATTTTTAAAAACTTGAAGCCCAAGCTTGTATTAAAATAGTGTGTGAATGTTAGAAACCCTGAGAGTCTGGGATCGTGTTCGGCCAACATGAAAATAGTAGAGAACCCGAAAGGCGTTAGTAATCGTGTTAAACCAAGGTGGAAGTAGCAGAAAACCTTGAAAGTGCGAGATCATGGTACACCGGCGTAGAATTAGTAGACGATCTTGACAATGTGGGATCGTATTAAACTACGTAGAAGTATTAGAGTATCCTCCCAGTATGGATCGTGCTACACTGGAGTGGAAGTAACCGAGAAAGAACCCTAGAAGTGCGGGATCGTGTTAAACCAACGTGTAAGAAGTAGAGAACCATGACAGTACGGGATCGTGTTAAACCGCGTGGAAGTAGTGAAGAACTCTTTCAGTGCGGGATCGTGTTAAACCAACGTGGAAGTAGTAGAGAACCTTCCAGTGCGGGATCGTGCTAAGCCAACGTGAAGGTAGTAAAGAATCCTAACAGTGCGGGATCGTGTTAAACCAACCTGGAAGTAGTAGAGATCCCTTCCAGTGCGGGATCGTGTTAAACTAGCGTAGAAGTAGTAGAGAACCTTCCAGTGCGGGATCGCGTTAAACCAACGTGAAAGTAGTAGAGAACCTTCCAGTGCTGGATCGTGTTAAACCAGCGTAGAAGTGTAAAGAATCCTAACAGTGTGGGATCGTGTTAAACCAACATGGAAGTTGTAGAGATCCCTTCCAGTGCGGGATCGTGTTAAACCAACGTGGAAGTAGTAGAGATCCTTTCCAGTGCGGAATAGTGTTAAGCCAACGTGGAATAATTAGAGAACCCTGGCAGTTCGGGATCGTTCTAAATCGGCGTGGGAAAAGCAGAGAAACCGGACAAAAGTAGGGAAGAGATTAATCCTGAAGATATTTATTAAAATCTTGCGATCAGTTTTTTACGAGCGCTTGGCCTGATTATCATCCATCTTGGATTTAAGCCGCTCATAAATTATTTAGGAAGTCGGCGATGAAAGCTGGCGTTAAATATGCATGGATCCGTTCACAGCCTGGCAGCGGCTGTCTTAATTGTGGACCTGTGCCGTTCACAGCCTGGCAGAGTTGTCTTAATTGTGGACCTGTGCCATTCACAGCCTGGCAGAGCTTGTCTTAATTATGGACCTGTGCCGTTCACAGCCTGGCAGCGGCTGTCTTAATTGTGGACCTGTGCTGTCCACAGTCTGGCAGAGCTTGTCTTAATTGTGGAACTGTGCCATTCACAGCCTGGCAGAGCTTTGTATTTATTGTGGACCTGTGTCGTTCACAGCCTGGCAGAGCTTGTTTTAATTGTGGATCTGTGCCGTTCAGAGCCTGACAGAGGCTGTCTTAATTGTGGACCTGTGCCATTCACAGCCTGGCTAAGCTTTGTATTTATTGTGGACCTGTGACGTTCACAGCCTGGCAGAGCTTGTTTTAATTGTGGACCTGTGCCGTTCACAGCCTGGCAGCGGCTGTCTTAATTGTGGACCTGTGCCATTCACAGACTGGCAGAGCTTTGTCTTTATTGTGGACCTGTGCCGTTCATAGCCTGGCAGCGGTTGTCTTAATTGTGGACCTGTGCCGTTCACAGCCTAGCAGAGCTTTGTCTTTATTGTGGACCTGTGCCGTTCACAGCCTAGCAGAGCTTGTTTTAATTGTGGACCTGTGCCGTTCATAGCCTGGCAGAGCTTGTTTTAATTGTGGACCTGTGCCGTTCACAGCCTGGCAGCGGCTGTCTTAATTGTGGACCTGTGCCATTTCCAGTCTGGAAGAGCTTGTCTTAATTGTGGACCTGTGCCATTTCCAGTCTGGAAGAGCTTGTCTTAATTGTGGACCTGTGCTGCTTTCAAAAAAAAAAAAAACAGATTTGATTTAAAAAGACACACAAGTAAAATTAAAAATTTCAAAATACAATAATAATGTTCATTGTATATTTTATTTATTTATTGAAAAATAGAAAAATTAATATTAAAAAATGAAAAATTTTCGGAGGATAACTATAAAAATTCCAATTGTGCAAATTAAAATCAGGATTGAAAATAGAGAAATGTTGAAGCCTCAATATCAGTCACCATTCAGGACAATGTAACAAACACAACGTTACAAACGATCATCAAATTTCCAGCACGACAACACAAGCCTCATAAAAATCAACAACGTACACCGAAAACATTTAAACCGAAAAAAAAAAAAGAGAGTAAGAAAACAAAACCAAAAGCCCTCCAGTCAGAAGCAGGCAACAATAAAAAGAAAGAAAGGTAACTTGTTGAAAACGATTTCCCATCTCTTTACGTCTAATTTGAATTTAGAGGCACTCTGTGAGGTTTGATGGCCAGGGGGCGCTGCTCGATCGATGCAAGCTTCCCCCCACACTCTCCGCCGTACTTCTGGAAATGTGATTAATTCTGTAGAGCTGCTTCACAGCGTCATTTCCACTAACACAACCTTTATGTTCGAGCATTTTCTATTATGTACAACTCACATTATAGGAAATATCTCTTTGATTATCCTTTATATGTGTTGGTAGCTCTCTTTAAATATACATTTTCTTTGTGTAACGTTAAAATAAGTCTATTTATCTCTCTTTTAAAAGAAATATCTATTTGAGTGAATATACACACAGATTTATTAAGACCACCGGTGTTTCATACAGATTCAATATTTGAGTGAATATATATTATTTATAAAATGATGCACACTAGCGCGCCATCTGTTATCAATTTTTCCCATCGCAGTAAGGGCAATAGAAATTGTTTAATTTAAAAAAGAATCTTACGCCTTTAAAATAGTTTCGAATTTTGATATATTATTTATCATTAAAAAATTTCTATAAGTACTCTTTTGAAAACAGTTATGTTCATTTTGAATATTAATTTGTATTTTATAAATGTAGGGAGAACACTTTTAGAAAAGAGTAACGCTACTTTCAATAAGAAGTATCAAATACACAAGACTTTATTAAGACATTCCGTCTTATACAGACGATTCTCCTGTTAGAAATGAATCTAAAAAAAAGAAATGAGAATCAGGGGAAGAAACCGAATCCTCGCTCAGAAAAGAGTAAAAGAAGAAAAGGAAAGAATATCTATGTACAAAAGTTTAGACTATATACATCGTTTTTCATGCATAGAACACAGTGAAGTGACTATTGAGTAAATGGTTGCATCTTGTTAAGAAAAAATATTTCTACACAGTTCAATAATAAGTGTCAATCACGTACTTCTATTATGACATTTAGAATCTTACAACCAGATTCACCTGGGAGATATAGAGCTGGAATTGAACAATAAGAGGGTGAATGTAATAGAGTTTCTAAGGATACATGAGAAGTGTGTACATATGCATTTATAATTATTTTATTATATTAATATAAATAAAAGACAATTCTCTGAGGGAAGAATTTCTTTTTATATATATCGGCAATACAAGTTTTCTGGTTCAACAGTTCTTCGACAGGTATAACTATGCTACTGAGGTTTTCTGAATTTCAATATATAATATTATATACCTAGTTGTAGACTTTTGAACTTCTCTTTAAACACAGATTCCTGTAAGTTATGGGAGAGGGGAAGTTGTTTAATGTAGAAAAGACTAAGTGTTTTCAGATGTTCCCCTACATAGAGATGGCAATTTTAGAAATTACATTTTGTTTCTTAGAGATTTTATAATTTCGCCGTATTTTCCTTTGTGACTGAAAATTTTCAAAATGTGTGAATGACTCTTTCTGAGATTCACTGTTGTATAATTTGATATATTTCAAGAACCAAACATGAATAACCATATCATCCGTAATTCACCAAGACTCCTCATTGGAATCTTAATTTACAATTATCTTTTTCTATCAATTGTTGCTGAGACATTTATTTCTGAAAATCCATCATTTAAGATTATTTTGGTTTAGTTTTTACACACACACATTATAAACATTCCCACCAAGTTATTCAAATAACATTGGCAATGTTTGACACTTGTTGATTTGTGCTTTAAGGTTTCTTCATCCTAACGAGGTAATATTAGCTAAAAACACTCACCTCGTACACAAATACCTAGGATATACAGATGGGACATTTGGAAACAATAGGATTTCCATGAAAACACCATAGTGGTTCATATGGCTTAGTTGTTTTTAAGCATAATATATATTCCCTCAATTCCTTTCTTACCAATATTCAATTTTATTTGATATATTCAGAATGATATCAAACCTATTGAGAGTTTTATGTTTTTCTGATTACACCTCATTTTTACGTGTACACAAATATAATGTAAATGATTATCTCTCTTTCATTATGTGTATTTTATATATTTCTGATTATGACATATTTATTATGATTGAATCAGACTAGGATCTTCGTATCAAATAACACCATCAGACTAGTAAGCCAATGTCAGATAATACCATCAGACCAGAATTCTTATATCAAATAACACCATCATATGATCTTTTATAGTTTGTTTATTTGTGAAATAAAAATTTGAGCTTTAAAAAATGATTTTACTCATATATAGATGTCGCTTTATTTTCTTATGTTTAATTTATGCCTAACTGGGTTTGTATCAGTTGCTAGCGGAAGAGCATTGCTCGGTGTATATATTTGATGCAATTCTACTGTCCTCTTTATAGTCTAATGTCCATAGTTTATTTAGATAAAATAACCAAGATTCCACCTTACAGTACCAGAGAGATATACCAATTATAGGGATTATAAATAAGAATTGTGTGTGTGCCCAATACAATATTGAATCTTTAAAAAATATCTATAATGGATTAAATTTTTGAGACATCTCGACTAATGAACCAAGGCCTCCCAATATTTTTTATTCATCGGAGTAAAGACAGAATAAGTTTTGTTTTTAATTTGGAAATTCGAAATTCGTTCTTTATTGGTTATATATATAAAGATGGCGCGCTCTCACATTCTCTATTTAGTGCTTTATGCCTGGATTCAATGCGCTAGATAATACCATCAGACGTTGAATATGCGGTCATATTACCATTAAACTAGAATCTTTAAGTCAGAAAACAGAAGATATAAAAGGATTGTTACAGATCTGGAAGAATATTTAAAATCAGAAATACAGAGCGATAATACAGATTGATAATTTCATTTTAGGCACATTTAAATACCTAAATAATAGCAATATGTTTCAAGAGAAAATTGTGAAATATGAATAGAGAATTATATTATATAGAACCCGTTGATGAGCTATTATCGCTTGAAAGCTTACATTTCGAAATAAAAATAAACTCATTGTGAATTTTTTTGTAGTTTTTAATATAGCAATGTGTGTGTCCTATATTTTCAAAGATCACCAAAACTTACGCCAAACTTATGCCGCACATCCTTGCATGAGAAGTTAACTCTATATATAACCATATTTGCCGAGCCTTTTGGTCTTCTGACAGAAAAATGAGCCCGTTAAAGAGTTTTTATATCTATAATAAAATATTTTAATTGCAAGTTTAGAGTTTATAGATTCTTATGCTATTACAATAACATATATTGTATAAAGATAGAAGGAAGCTATTCGTAACACACCACCATTGCCTTGAACAGAATACTTTGCTAAGAGCAGAATGAATCATTCGCCCAGCAAGAGAAAGTAAAGGTGGCCACGGCGTGAAAAATGGCCAGCCCTGCTGCCCTGTATAATTAGCGTGGCAAACGATGTTAAGGATTCATTAAGACATTGTTTTTTAATGGAACGCTGATCGTTATTAAGAAAATGAGGGGAGGAAAAACATGGATGTTGGTGCATGAACAATGCTCCCCTCGCTGGCATCGATCTGGCCCATCGACCGGCAACATGTCCAGCCGCAAGGACCCCATTTATCTCTTCCCCAATGATATTAATTGCTTGGATAATGTAGAAAATTTTTAATAATACTAAGTGGCCGCGACGGAAGAGAAAAAAATTGATTAAAAAATTCCTTTCACAGAAAATGATGAAATATATTTGATGTAAATACTTACATTTATTAGGGTCCCTAGGAATTTGTCAACAAGATGAAAGCCCTTTCTCTTCTGAGAGCTTTATGTCGTCCATCCCCCCGCTCGCTTGGCAATTTTGTTTATCGATGAAACCTTCTTTGTGAGGGCAATCTTCACAGAAACTTGACGTTTCAAACTGTTTTTTGTGTTCTTTTGTAAGTTGTTGTGGATTATTTTGCTTTTATCAAAATAGAAGTGCTTCGATAGCAAGTGATATGATAGCAAGGAAAATCTCCCTGATTTTGACCTAATAAACACAAATTTAAACATATTTTAAATACATGTAAATATTATGAGTTTTAAACCTTTGACAGTAATGCTTCTTTTCAAATAAATCACAAAAAATGACTTCGATAAACTGTACTGCGATGCTATACATTGTGGACTTATAAATAATGCGATGCGCTTACACACTCATAAACAAAACTTATGTAGGTCGTCTGTTTCATTATTATTTTTTTGGAGACACTTCATCAGGCCATTGATTTCGCTTGCCAAATGAAAGGTTGAGGACTTAGCAAATAAAAGAAACTCTTTGTGAATGGTCCTATTGATTTACTAAGCATACATAATATTCAAAAATTCAATTTACAATTTGAAAATAAACATACGAAACTTACGTTTGGATACAAGCATCACTATTTGAATATCTGTGGCAAGATGATATACAATGTTGTCTATTGTGGACCATGTTTAACATACACCACCACGTTGAGAATTCTAAGATGACCAAAGCTGGCCATTGTTCGCCTCCCGTGAACTTCCCTCAATCCTAATCCTCTTCCTTAAAAGGATTTTATTGGGAATTCCTGCCCACCCAATCTATCAATCAAAGGATGATGACTCAGATGCAATCTGCGGACGACCTAGAGGCCCATCTTGCCGAACACCATCTTCCGGGGCTAAAGTGGTTAGGCAACTTCAACAGTGCCCTTCTTTGGCTGACCACCGTGGGGTAGCTTGTTCAAACTGACCAAAAAAAAAAATTGAGTTGATCAAAGATAATTTATTAAATACATACAAACTACAGTTAGGTATAGATAGACAAAAACAAATGTTTGAGAGTATTCAATATGAACTGTTTTCGAGAGAGAAAAAAAAAATCGAAAAATATTTTAGTTTAGTTTTCTGTATTATTGCTTTACGAATATAGGATCTTGGCCAATTGCAATAAAAATGTTTCATATATATTTTAAATACTTGGGAGATTTAAAAGTATCTAATGTAGCATAGTTTAATCAGGTCTCAACTATTTTCCTTTCCTTTATTATATATAATAATATTTGATTATATATTATTATGATAATAATATTTCTGAGGTGCCATCTCTCCGATTTATTTTTTTTCAAATTTACAAAAAATGAAAATGATTTTCAGATAGAAATAATGGGGCCAATGTTGTTTTTTCGAAAAAAAAAAATCTCTAGATTGAGTAATAAATAATTCAAATATACTCTGTATATAAATAGTATGGAAATCGTAGGCATCAAAATACAGTGGAACTGTACAGAATATTTTGATAATACTCCTGAGAATTCAAATCTGTATCAACTTTGTTCAACTATAACAACAAAGCGTTCTGTCGTGGTAAGGATACTGGCGCCTAATGAAAGAGAAAATAAAAGTTTCTATATTGTAGCAATTCTATTTGATGTACAGATTATTAATTTTGATATTTATATTATTTATATATTTATTACTCTGGAAACTTTCCCTCATTGCTTATCTTGTATCTTATAAATGTTGATTTTGTTTTGTCCTTAAATAAATTGTCATGTCATTCTGAAGTTTGTCTTTCCTAATTTTCTAGGTGACAATATTCTATATCTATATATCCTAATAATATGTTAATCAGTATTTCACATGTAATTATGTTAATTAATATAAAAAAAATGTTTCCTATGATGACTCTAAGAGCTAAAGGACACTTCCTTGTTAGCCACTCCTGTCTCCACCTGATTTCAAATTGTTCTCAAATATTAAAAAAAGGTATTATATATTTATACAGAAATATATATATATAAACAAATTTGTAAAAAGCGGGTATATTATACAAATCAGTCTGTTGAAGAAGAAAATAGAAGAAATATGTAAGTGAGATACTATGCAAATCCCAAGGTCTGATAAAGAAGACCGTGTGAGCGGGCATGCCGATGTCCCCTTGTTGCCGGGCACATCTCTGGAATGCATCACACAAACAATTATCCCTGTCAGAGCGATCGCAATCTTTACATACCTCCTTAATTGCATCCCTGTGCTGCTGATTCATCGACAAAAACACTTGTCGCCCACCCGACACATCTCCCTACTGGACCTCACTCTGCAAATTACGCCACACAATTTGATGTTCTAGGGACAGAACAAATAGTTAGCATCGGCGGTATCTTAGTCAAGGCCGAGATACCTCTCTCAAAAAAAAAAAAAATGAAAGCCAGACAAAAATGTGAATCTAATACGAGAATACCAATTACCAATTATTTTATTTCCAAAGCGCTATATCCCGCAAGGGATACTTGCGCCAAACAAGGAGAAACGTTTATTTACATAAGTTATTTACATTATTCAACGCATGAAAACACTAGAGATCCAGATTTTGTAGAGAGTTTAGAATGTATTTACAAAATGAATTGAACTTTAAATATGATTTTTTATCGGAATGAAAACCATTTTTTTAACATTTAGTCACAAAATTAAAATATTATTTTGAATAATAAATGGTTTTTTAAGTTGAAAATATTTTTACCTACCATTTTATTTTATATATATATTGAATAGATTGTTCTATTGCTATATTGACTATTGATGGAATTTCCTTCTGGACCATGCTTATATCATTGTAGTGAATCAACAAAGAAAATCCAGTTGAATTGAATATGCTAGCCAAACTTTCCGCAAACCTGATACAGATATTTCTTTTTATTTTATATGTAGATATCAGCAATAATTTTAACTAAACAATTTCTACAATGATTGTTAAGTTTTTACCTAAATGAATATAATATTTATTCAGCTTAGAAATTTGATCACCATCAGCGAAAATCCTAATATTGACAATGTAAATATGTATATGTAACATTTTTTACCTAGAACTTTTGTATTTGAATAATGATTTATTTAAGCTTCAATATTTCAAATTATTTTCCAGTTTTACTAGTTCCAACTTTATTTTGTACTTCTTATTCTTTCAAATATCATAATTTAAAAAATAATGACACTTTATATTTCAAATTAGAAAGGTTTAAATTCAGTCAGATCCATCTTGTAGTTAATCCATTGTCGTCCATTTATGTTCTACGTTGGGGCAGTTCAATTCAAATGTTTTCACTACTATAAATTGTTATTGTTGTTTTTTAGGTGATATTTTGTCTAGTTTTTGATAGATGAGTTCTATAGATTCTTGTAGTATTATTTACGATGTGTCCTCTAAACAATTTAATTTTTTTTAAATATAGTCAACAATTCTTAGTTTCTAAAACGCTTCTGCAATGATATTTAAAAATATTTGCCAGACAGATAAATGCTGGTTCATTCAGTTAGTGAGTATGCTGATAGTTTCTTGAGATAATTATTATTGCTATTTATTTTGACAGAAATAAAAACATTTAAATTAACAAAAAAGAAAGAAAGAAAGAAAGATTTGCTCTTAATATCATGTATTTCTATAAATGGCTCGTTTTCAACTTATAATTCACAACACAATGTAATATCGCAAGAATATATCAAGATTTCTATTCATAAATATTTATGAAAATGAACCTTGAAGTGAATTAAAACCTTTAATAACTTTCTCAACTAGCTTATCTTTTATTAAAATTCGCTATATTATCATTCTATCTTTAATCTGTTTTTTTTTTCTATTTTCGAATATTTTATCACTTTTTAATCTTCCAAAAAGTTATAGAAAATAGCCAATTAAACACTTGACATTTAAAAAAATCTTCGATAAAATTCACAGTATGTTCCAAAAGTAATAAAAACATTTAGATAATTGAGAAAAAAGAAAGGGGCATCTTATCGTGCACTTTTTTTTCCCTCAATTTATGCACCTTATCCCAGTGCAATATCACATTTGTACTATTTTTCCACATTTAGATAATGTTATAGTAAAACACTATATATTGCCCAACAGAGAATACTTCATTCGTTTTTTTTTTAGGAAAACCATACCTGAATCTTCAGTGGGAGGATACAATATGCCATATTCGCAAAGAAAAAATATAAATTGAAATAACTCATTACATCTTTGGGTGCCAGTATATTAGTGAAGAAAGAGAAACGTTCTTATCAAAAGTAAACGACAGCCAACTTACCTCAGTACAAAGTATTTTAACCAGCGCCATATCAAGTCGAATGGTTGCTCTGTCTCTATTAACTTTTACAAAGCAGTGAACAGGAAAAATAACTTAGAGATTCATCGTTTTCTTCTTAACTATATAATGGTGATTGAGCATCGTGAGGATATCGTTGCAAGCCAGCAATGAGAGAGGAGAATCAGACTAGTGTCTTAATAAAGGCTTTGTATGTGTGATAATGTTCTATAAAGTCCACATTAAATAATATTTCTTTCTTTCATTTGCATATTAATGTGAAAACCAAAATAAAAATTCACATTCCGGTTATGATTCCATTGTAGGATCTTTGTTTAGATTTCTAAAACACAAGTCGAGTTTCTGATCATTTGACGTTGCTTGGTTACTTTTGTAACTTAGTGTGATATAATACAACGCATAAATTGATGTTTTTCATTCCTAACAACATTTATATCAATTGTTTTTATCAAAAAAATACGAATTACTATTGATTAATGTTTGATAAACGGAATTTTCGAACGCTTGAGGTATAAATTGATGAGATTAAAATGGCATTATAATATGTGAATGTGCGTGCGGATGAAACCAATAAGATATAAGAAATAAGAGGAGAGAGAGGTTGGCTGAGAACATCAATGGCAGAGTGGGTGGTGTACGGAGAGGGTTTGTACCAACAGGTCTTGAGGGGAACAAATGGTTCGGTGGTATCAGCGCCGACGGATGATATATCATGAGGGAACGGCTCAATCGAGGGCCCCATTAGTCATCGCTCCATGGAAAAGGGGCAGATGATGCGGACAGATGCTGAGGGATCGTGTACCTGGGTGATGATTTCATTTCACTTGCACACACCAAGGTGATTTCATTACATCGCCGCGGACAAGTTGGTCGGCGCTGGTTAGATTGATGGTTGTTGTCGTGTTGGTTAGATCTGGATTGATGGGTCATCCCTCACTGTTCTTGTCAGTACGTGTCCATGTTATGCTTATCGCTGTGTTCTCTACTTGTTCGGTTAGATCTGGATTGATGGGTCATCCTTCACTGTTCTTGTTAGCACTTATCATGTTATGCTTATCGCTGTGTTCTCTACTTGTTCGGTTATATCTGGATTGATGGGTCATCCTTCACTGTTCTTGTCTGTACTTATCCATGTTATGCTTATCGCTGTGTTCTCTACTTGCTTGGTTATATCTGGATTGATGGGTCATCCTTCACTGTTATTGTCAGTACCTATCCATGTTATGCTTATCGCTGTGTTCTCTACTTGTTCGGTTATATCTGGATTGATGGGTCATCCTTCACTGTTCCTGTCAGTACGTGTCCATGTTATGCTTATCGCTGTGTTCTCTACTTGTTCGGTTATATCTGGATTGATGGGTCATCCTTCACTGTTCTTGTCAGCACTCTTATCCATGTTATGCTTATCGCTGTGTTCTCTACTTGTTCGGTTATATCTGGATTGATGGGTCATCTTTCACTGTTCTTCTCAGTACGTGTCCATGTTATGCTTATCGCTGTTTTCTCTACTTGTTCGGTTATATCTGGATTGATGGGTCATCCTTCACTGTTCTTGTCAGTACGTGTCCATGTTATGCTTATCGCAGTGTTCTCTACTTGTTCGGTTATATCTGGATTGATGGGTCATCCTTCACTGTTCTTGTCAGTACGTGTCCATGTTATGCTTATCGCTGTGTTCTCTACTTGTTCGGTTATATCTGGATTGATGGGCCATCGTTACTGTCAGTATTTGTCCATGTTCTATCATCGCCGTGTTCTTTGTTGATTCGGTGAGATCTAGATTGATGGGCCATCGTGCCTATCAGTACTTGTCTGTATTATGCTTATCGCAGTCTTCTCAGCTTGCTCGGTGAGATCTAGAATGATAAGACATTATTCGCTGGTCTTGTTAATATTTGTCCTTGCTCTTTCATCGTAGTGTTATCTACTTGTTCTTTTTTTTAAATGAATTAATGGGCCCATGTTCCAGGTAGTACTTGTCCCTGTCATGTTTATTTGGGTGTTGTTCGTTTCCCCATCTCTACCATCATGTCATTAATGCTAGAGTTGATGGCATCTATTCCGCTGCTAACACGCCCAGATTTCATTTATTTGAATGATGCAATTATTATTTTACAATCAAAGAGAGACCTACAAAAAGTGCGTTAATAATACAAAACAAAAATTACACAGCTCTTTCAAATCGAAATGATGTTTGGTCTTGAGATATAGCTCTCTCTATTCTAAAGGTAAATTACCCAGTGTGTGACACAGAAGGTAAACTGATATTTAGCGCAATATATCCTTTCTGTGTGCTAAACAACATATTCATAGACAGAGAAGTGAAATAAACCCAGAACACCATCCTATCTCTACATTATAAATCTTTAATCTAAAGTAGGTTCCTCTATTTATTTCTGAAATATATATAATATATAATGTAAGCCAACAAAGGTCGCCTTTCCCGTCAAAATAAGCGCTAAAACTTAAGTAACGGACACGGGCGTATCTCAGCCTGTAAAAGCTGGTACTGTGGCTTGGTCACTGAGCTGAGTCCGCTAGTTGGCGGGGACGGTCAATACGCTTAGTTTCAGCATCTATTTTGACGGTAGGGACGACCTTTATTGTTATAGATCAATACCCTCCCGTCAAAATTTATATTTTTATAATATATGTATTAACACAAAGCAATAACGCGCCATCTATGCATATAAAATAAAAGGATTTAAAAGCGCGAATGTTTCTTTTATACATAAAACGAACTTCTACTGTCCTTACTGCGATGAAAAAATATATTGGGAGGGCTTGGCTCATCAATGGTGAACCCTCCCAGCGGTTTCGCCAATTTAATCCACCAGACCGCTTCTCGGAGCTCTAATACTGTATTGGATCATTCTACTTTTATATGCTACACTGAAGGATGGAATCTTAGAAATGGTTTTCAAGTAAACTATGGAGTAATAGTAGAATGATCCAATACAGTATTAGAGCTCCGAGAAGCGGTCTGGTGGATTAAATTGGCGAAACCGCTGGGAGGGTTCACCACTGATGAGCCAAGCCCTCCCAATATATTTTTTCATCGCAGTAAGGACAGTAGAAGTTCGTTTTATGTATAAAAGAAACATTCGCGCTTTTAAATCCTTTTATTTTATATGTATATTTATATTCTCGGTTAGTTGGCGTATTGAGCTCTAGGAACTGAGTTATCTTTCTATTTACATAATCAACTATGTTTTAAAAGTGTATGTGGTGTAGAGATATTCAATAAAGACATTTCTTCCTTTTAATAAAACAGCATTCTAAAGTTTTCAGTGAATGCATCGAAACATTGTCTCAATAGTTGGTCTTCTCTAAGCAGAACATTGGATTCAGATCACAGCAGAATCCACACAGATTTGGCAAATTCTAAAAACAACCTACCATAGGCTATGGTCCTCATCACTATAGGGATGGCTTTCAGACATCCTAATAGAGGAGGCTAGAAATTAGGTGTTTTAGCTGGTAAATTGGTAGGGCCGCCGATCTTGAGTTATAAATATTGCAAAAATAGAAGAGGGTGGCTTTCATGTGCATTAATGGACATCTTTCTATTTTAATAAATAGAAGCATAGGGCACTTCTCCCGTCAAAATAAACGTCAAAAACTGACGCCATCTATTGACCGTCGCCGCAAACTAGCGGCCTCGGGTCGGTGACAAAGCCACAACACCAACTTTGGCAAATTGAGAAGCGTCCACCTAGAGACCATGGTTTCGGGCTAATGGCCCTCGTCAGTCTATCTCAATTTGCCAAAGCTGGTGTTGTGGCTTTGTCACCGACCCGAGGCCGCTAGTTTGCGGCGACGGTCAATAGATGGCGTCAGTTTTTGACGTTTATTTTGATGGGAGAAGCGCCCTATGCTTCTATGGATCAATTTCCTCCTGGCAGTTTTTCCATCTATTTTAATAAATATATCAAAATAAAAAATGCGTCTATACAATCATGGACAATACTTAAGGAAATTGTACCTTCTAGCATGTATATTGGGATTCAAACAATAACTCTGAAAGATATTTGATACACAGTGACCTTTACTGAAGACATAATAGATAACCAAGTGTTAAAAAATTGCCTCAATCTCTAAAAAAAAAAAAAACAGACAACCGGCGATATTAAAGACTTCTCATTTTCTTAAGTTATGTCAATGAGTGTATGTGATATTATCTCTCACCAATAATGGAAACTCCAAACAGTAGATTAAACTGGCCAAGTCGCTGTAAGGGTTCAATACTGATGACCCAGACCCTATCACTCTATCATTTCAGTAGGAACTCTATCCAAATTGTTTAGGTGAAAGAGCAGTACTGGGAAGTTTTCATTTTGATCAATAGATCTAGAGAGAGAGAGAGTTGTAATATGTGTAGGGATAAATTGGAGCTCCAGCCAGCAAACACGCAGAAATAAATGGCGACCCATGTTCTGTGAGGAATATACAAATGGAGCAATATATTGCAGGGGCCACCACCTCAGTCAGCCATTACACTCATCCATCTCATGCCAAAACACACGCCCTAATCCCGACCTTATGTGTCTTGTATTGACTCTAATATTTCTAGGACCCAATAACAGTCCTCGGTCGGACTTCAAATTGATTTTCTCCTGGTTTCTCCGGATTCCCCGGGTCGGGAGGCATGCGGCGCACGTGCGGCCTGGGCCTACGTGATCGGCACCGCCAAACGCTCATAATTCCCAGGATTCGAGACCCGGATTAAAAAAAAAAAAAAGGAAGAAATCGAGGGTTAAAAACAATATTCGGCTGAAGAAATTTATAGGTGCGGAGCCTCTAATTAGGACTGTCTTTCAGACCATTCTTCACCGCATTTTTTTCCACCATATCGCCCCGATATCATCCTTCTTACGTGCGCGTGTTAACGGGGTTCTTAGCGCACGCTTGCTTTCGCTGGTAAAAAAAAGGACATGGATAAACCATTAATGGCTAGCTAATTAAAGTTTTTAGTTTCTTTAAAAGATGAATGGATAAAATATCCTGATTAGTAATTTTGATATTATAGTGCCATCTATTAGGATAAATATCCACTAAACGTTCATTTAAAGTTTATTCCATAATATCGATTAACCCATTTTTTTTTATATAAATAAAGAAAACTATTTATATATGCGTTTCGGGCTGTTGGTTCTCATCAGCGTGGTACATTAAAAAATCTAGTATATCCTAGAAACTTTGTGAAAAACAAATAATTGGGTAGTTAAGGTCAAATTTGCATAAATACGCTGAAATATTGAAACACAATTAAATAATTGACTCATTGCAAGTTTTTTTTTTTAATTTTGTGCCAACACAATTTATCCCGCAATTGCCAAAATTTCAGATATGTTATAACATGCTGGAAGAAAAGGGAAATGTAAGAAAAGGGAGGAAAAGGTCAAGCGGAAATATGAATATGAAATTATAATCGTTATTAACCCACTAATTATTTTTTTCTGGTCAATTTCAAAGGACACATTTTTGCAAGCACTAAATGAGAGGATGAACAATGTATATTGGGAGATCTTGTCTCGTCAGTAGTGAACTTTCCAATATACAGGGGGTCGGTGGAAGGATGGTCTAAACCAGGGGTGGCGAACCTTTTTATATTAGAAGGCCAATTTTCATTTTACCATCTTTGAGAAGGCCGCATCCATATATATATATATAAAATATATGTACGATTTAATTAAAGGGATTCAAATACAAAATTAAAATACATAATTTTCTTTGCAATTAAATAGTTTATAGTGGTATAGTTATGTACTTCATTTTTAGCACGACATTTGAATTACTTTTAGAAATTTGAATACTTAAATTTACTATATTAAATATATTATATATATGACATTCGTATTAGATATTTTCAATAAAATAATGAAAGTAATTGAAAACTGCGAAACAAAAATTATAATTTTGAATTTATGAAAAGGCCACATTTTGGGCAAGAAAAGGCCACATACGGCCTTAAGGCCGCATGTTCGCCACCCCTGGTCTAAACCTTTGGTTTTCGATCGCTACGACCCGGGTTAGATTCCCGCATTGGATACTTTTTTCTGTTAAAAAAAAAATGCTCCAATGGCCCCTGATTCTTGCAAAATTCCAACCCCACCAGCGAGTGCAAGTAACCAAAACGGGGCTCTGGCACATTTGTAAATGCAAATTCGAACTGCTTTTCAGATGTGTAGACATGTGGTGTACTTAGAGTAAAAGCAGTCGCTAACTACCCATCATGATTATCATAGTCTGTACCACGTGTATTAGGAATAAGCAAAAAAAAAAAAAACCTTAGTGATTGTAGAAATTTGTCTTTCAAAATAAAACAAAAATAAATAGTACTTCTAATTGCACATTTTCTCAGATAGATGTGGCGCCATATATATGTGCTCCTGGTCAGGATATGCCATTTTTAATATATATATATATGAACTATTTTTGACGCGTATGATTCTTTTTATTTTATTTTTCTCCTTATATAGGCTGCACTGAAGGGGAATTCTTAGAAATGGTATTGATTATGAGGGAGATAATCTATGGTACGAGCAAGTTAGAATAAATTCATAGAGCAGAGCGAAGTCTGAAGAATTATCTTTAAACAATGACTGACGCAATTGTTGTTGTGTTAAACACAAGGTAATAAGACCAAAATCCAATAAGATCAACTTCAATGGACCTAAGAAGTTATTTTGGATTTGGTCTTATTATATTGTGTTTATAATCATTGTATTTGGTCAATTACCTTGTGCTTTTATCTATAATCCAAATTGTGCCTTATAAATTTGTTGTTGTGTTGTTGTTTTCGTGTCTAATGAAAAGCCTCAGATGTGCATCCGTGCATCTCTATCACAACAGTCGCAATGTTTTTCATTGTAAAATGGGTGCCTATGCTATGTTAGGCACTTTGGAAACCAGAATTTGGACTGAAGAAATATAAATGATATTTTAGTATTACGATCAAAACTTTAATATTAGTAATTATTAGATTTGCAACAAAGTACACACTACCTCTCCTAAATGATATTAAAATAGAAAATGAAAACTCTTTCTTCCTATAAGTGTGAAATAAATTGTATTAAGAAATACTTATGAAGAAAGCTTGTTTTTAACGTGTGAATGAAGAATATAAACTTGTATGAATAATATTTTTTAAAAAGATAGACGAATACACACACACACACACACAAGCCTTTATTAAGACACACAGGTCTTACAGAGGATTCTCCTTGGGGTTACAAAACGGAGGAACCTATGAAAGTGGGAAATAAAAAATGGAGAAAGATTATATACATTTGGTAAATATATACAGATTATAAGAAAGAATAAAAAGTAAGAAGAATAAAAAAAAAATCAAAAAAAGAGAAAAAAAAAAAAATTTTTTTGGAAATATGGATGGGAGAAGTGGAGAGCGAAAAGAGGAAAGAAAACAGGTATTTACATATGGAACAAGACCATTTAAGCTCTCACACAGCACAGGTGGGCCATGTATTTTTTAAGAAATCTTTAAGAGATTTCCCAGGAAATCCTCGTGTTCAGGGTTGTAAGGTAAACACCGTTTTATCATTGTTAACTTATCGTATCTGCCTAAACAAATAATTGGATGTTGGTTCTGTCTTTCTTATCAAACAGAAATTTTTGGTATGTTTGAATGTTCGGTTAAGTCTTTCTTTTTTACAGCATTTTTATGGAAGTTATATAGATTTAGAGCTACTGAACTATTGTCTATAAAGTTGGATAATAAAGAATATAATGTGAAGTGTGTATGGCCTATCTTAGAGAAGAGTATTTTTCTTTCCGTGTCAAGAGGCATGCATTCAAATATATAATGTTCTAATTCATTTTCGGTTCTATTTTTGCATAGTTGGCAATACAAGTCTTCTGTCCTTAGATATTTTATATGGTCTTCTCGATATAAAACAAATAGAATTCTCAATTGCGCAATGAGGCGTTTAGCCGGCAGTGGGAGTTCACTTAGTAGATAGTTCTCTGCTGCGAATGTTTTATGTAAATATTTGTAGTGTGTGTGTAGCTTCGAATTGGTTATTCTTGATTGGTCGGTTTGGATAGACTGTTCTATAGTGATTCTGATAATTTGAGGTATTGCTTTCTGTAGAATATTGGGGTCTGAACAATTCTTTAACCACATGAATCCAGTTGAGTTTAGGATATTCATTAAATTTTCTGTAAAACCTATAAAGGCATTCGTCAGAGTGGACGTTTCCCATAATTGGGCTAGACAGATTGCGGGCAATCTGGATTTTTCCATTTTTAATATTCTTAACCAGAACTTTAGAATTAGTTTGGTTGCTGTGACTCCTAGTGAGAAGCGTCCGGTTTCCATGCGTAGTATGTAGCCTGGTGTGTTACTCGGCAAGTTCAATAGTCGTCGGAGATAGTTATTCTGAATTTGGTCCAAGATTTTGTACTTTTCGTTTGCCCAAATTGGAGCAGAATACAGCAGAGTTGACAGGATAATCGAGTCTAATAGTTTCATTGATGAACCAAATGAATTCAACCTGGATTTCTCCATAATTTTCCATACTTCGCCGGTAGCTGCAAGCGCTTTGCCTTTAAAGTATGAAGCCACTTGACTAAACGAGATTGTTGTTGTGAGGGGATAGCCAAGATAGAGATATTTCGATGTCACTGTCAACAGTTGGTCTCCCCAGAACCATTTGTCCGATTTTGCAGGGCGGCCACCATTTCGGAAAACCATTATCTTGGATTTTGATTCGTTCAGGGTTAGATGATTTGTTTCGAAGTATTTTTTCAACATGTTGATTTTTATTTGTAGATTGATTTTTGATTCTCCTATGAGAATTATGTCGTCGGCATACATCAAAAGGTGGACCGTTCCAAAATTAGGGAGGTATATGCCTGGTAGAGTAGAGTCATTAAAAATGTTGATTAAATCAGTTACAAAGAGTATAAATAGATAGGGTGATAAGGGTTCTCCTTGTAACACTCCCGATCGGATTTTGATGGGTTCAGTAAATAGTCCATTCCATCTCACCGTCGTTGTCATTTGTTCGAAGTAGTTCCTGATAAGGTTAACAAAGCGGAAATCCAGACCTAATTCACCCAATTTTGACCACAGAAGTGAGTGGGGAACAGTGTCAAAAGCCTTTTTTAGGTCCACAAAAAAAGCATAGAGTTTTCTTCTTTTACGTCTGAGAGTCAGCTGTATCAAGGACAACAGTGTGAATATGTGATCTTGACAGGAGTAGCCTTTTCTGAATCCGGCCTGGTTTTCTGGAATAATTGATCTACCTTCAATCCAGTTGCGTAATCGCGATTTTAGTATTGATGTGAAAAGTTTTGACAGATTACTAATAAGGGCAATTCCGCGGTAGTTTGATGGATTATCCCGGTCACCGCTTTTAAAAATAGGATGGATGATAGATTTAGACCATATTAAGGGATATGAACCAGAATTAATGATTCTGTTGAATATATTTTTTAGAGTAACAAGGTGTTCGAAAGGTAGGGTCTTTAATGCTTCATTCGGAATTTCGTCAGCGCCACAAGCTTTTTCATTTGCCAGACTGGAGATTTCTCTAGTTATTTCTGTTATGGAGATTTCACAGTAGAGTTCAGGATCAATTCGTGAGAGAGTAGATAGGTCGCTTCCTATCGTCGTTTCAGCAGAGAGCAGTTTGTTGTAAAAGCATTGCCACTCTAAAATTGTTATATTTCCTTGTATATAGCTTTTGTCTTTCAAGGTAGCTATAGTTTTCCAAAAGTTTGCGGAGTCACGGGCATTTTTAAGAAGTTCTTGTTTTTCCTGAAGATATTTTTTCTTGTTGAAGTTTATTAAGGTCGTGTACCTTTTCCTATTTGAGACATAAATATTGCGGTCTACGTCAGTGTTCGTTTCCTTAAAGGTTGTGAGGCTTGCCTTAGCAGATTTTTTGGCTAAATAGCATTCCCTGCTATACCAGGGTTTCGATTTTGGGCGGCCAGGTCTGACCTTAATGCGCATATCTGCAGCAAGCATTGCGTTTAGTATTTGTTTAGAAAATGTATTAACTAGGCTGTCAAGATTCTGGTCTGTAGAGACTTGATTGTTGTCAAGATTCTGCGAAAAGAGGGATGTGTTATCAGGTGCCCATCTGTATCTTTCAAAGCAGGGATAGACGGTTTCTTTCGTTCGTTTGAGATTAGATAAGTTAGACATGTTTATTGTTAGTGGAAGGTGGTCCGAGTATGGGTTATTATCTACTTTGAGGTCAACAACGTGCTCCAGCAGGGAATATGAGACAATAAAATAATCGACAACAGATGAGCCACGACTTGAGATAAATGTGCAGTTTCCAGTTTTGTCACTTATAGTTCTGCCATTAATTATTGTCAGTAGATTATTATCTAGGAAGTTTATGAGTTGTTCCCAATGTTTGGAAAGCACTGGGTCTCTAGATTTGCGTTCAGGTGAAAGAAGTAAGGGACGTTCTAGTGGGTTGTGTAGGTATCCATAGGTGCCGGTACGGATGTTTATGTCACCCGCTAGAACTATTTCATAGCCGTTAGCCAACCTATCTTCGACATGTTTGGATAAAGTAATGAAGTTTGACAGTTGAGATTCGTTTGGAGAAATATATGTAAATATATAACAAATTTGTATGTTGAAACAACGCTTGAAAGGTATAGATATCCAATTATGCTCTACAACGACTTTCTCCAACATAGTTTTTAGTTTATTTTTAATTCCTACTATTATTCCACCCGAGCATCTTCCCAGTTTGAAGCTTCTAGTTGCCAGTGATTCGAATAAGTGGAATCCTCTGGGGCCGTTTTTTAAGTGATGGTCACACCAGGTTTCGGTCAAAGCAAATATTTCGTATCTCTCTAAGTGACTATAAAGAAGAGGAAAAACTGAATTGAGTCTATACAGCCCGTTAACGTTCCAGCAGGTCAGTGAAAAGGTATCGTTGGGTTGACTATTTACAAGTGATTGTTTCCTAACTGCTTGCTACAATGAATGTCCATTGGCATCTACAATTTGTCCATCACAGACCTTATATGCTATGTCATTAATTATTAATTTGTTGTCCCTTAGCTTAGCTAGAGTGCCTCTTTCGACGAGTTCTTTTCTTTTGACATTCAAAACGCGCCGTTGTTCTCTCGTCTTCATGCTATAGTCTTTCGATAGTGATATCTTAGTTCCTCTTAAATTGAAAGCAGCTTTAAATAGAGTTGATCTATCGTTTTGTTCTGGGACTTCAATCAGGATCGGTGCACCGGGTTTTCTGGATAATCGGTGGCATCGCGTGATGTTTATCTTCTCCTTTGTTTGCATATTTTCTTCGATAACCTTCCGTATCCGTTCTCGGCAGTCCTCGTTATTATCTTGTTCTATTCCATAAAAAATGAGGTTCCTTTCTCTGCTCTTTGCATCCAAGTATTCAAGCTGGTCTTCTAAGTCTTTTATTTTTTTGGAGTTTTGAGAGAGTGCTACCTTTGTAACGGCAGAAGATTCCTCTAGTTGTTGCAGTCTTTGGTTTATATTTTCTACTCTATCGTCGATTGCCGAAAGACGGGATTCCAGCCTCTCACCCCAGCTATCCAGCCTTTTGGTGAGTGCATTTATCAGATCTTTGATATCTTTATCCCTATCTAAGCTTGTTTCCAACGTCGTTTGTTTGGACATCTTGGGGCCTGGGTTTTGTTCAATGCCAGCTAATATTAAGAGCATTAAAACTACACATATGAGGTGAAAGTTTCGGAAATATTTTGAGAGTGAAAGATTCACACGTGATAAGCAAATCTCTTTGCCGCCGTGTGTATCCGGCTTGAAAGTATGTAAATTTGGCTCAGAATTCTTGTCTAATAGACATAAAATTATGGTGGTAAGATATATTGGATATGTAGGTTTCATTTCAGATAGATTGAATTTGCACTTTAGTAAAAATAGAGAAAATATTTTAGTCAGACAGTTCACTTACCGAGAGCGACGTTGCGTGCTGCCTATTCGTGCCGCCTCCTAGCGGAGAATAGATAGACGAATACATAGGTATACAGTATTCCATTTAGATATAGCCCATGAATAATTAGTAACTAATTTCAAATTTGAACATAATATTCAAGAAGACCGAAAGGAAACTTTCAATAACTCTCTATATATAATAGTTAAAACTGTGTGAAGGGTTTAAAAAAAACTTGACAGTATTTTGAATGTATATTATCCTGTTTTCCCCTATGCACTTCACATTTTTTATTCAATAACGTATACAATACATAAATTTCTGAATATATTTTTTAAAGTTAAAAAACATTTTTTTTGTATATACACTCATGGACAAAACTTAAGGAATTGTTTGTACCTTTTAGCATGTATATCGAAATTCAGACAATATTTCTGAAAGATATTTGATACACAGTAACCTTTATAAAAGACACACGAGATAACCAAGTGTGAACAAAATTGTCTCTGTCTCCTCAAAAAAAAAAAAATATATATATATATAGGCTACCAGCGACATTAAAATATGAAAAAAAAAGACACTTAGTAACTCGCATATTCACATTCACACATGTATACATTCGCCTCGAAGTCTAAAAACTAAAAGGGTATAATACATTTAATAATGAAAATGATAGAAGACATTGCAACTTCTGTGATAGAAATGCATAGAGGCATCTGAGGCTATTCATTGGACACAACAACAACAACACAATATAAAAATTAAAATTTTTTGATATCCTCATTTTAAAAAATTGTCGTTTACGGATGCAATTAATATCTTCTTCGGCTATCAAAGAGGGTGTCATTTATGTCGGCAGCCAACACCTGGCAGAGTATCCCAGACTTAATTCCAGCAAATCTTTTCAAATTGGCACCAATCATCCCCCGACGTCCCACTCCAATCATATCGAGACCGTCCCGATTGCGTCAATTTCCCGGGGAGCAGACAAGGGATAAGTAGCGATTACAAAAATTAAAAGAACTCTAAAAATACCATTTATAACCATTGCGAAATCCGGTGATTTATCAGCAGATTGCAAGCGAGTGATGGGTAATTGGGATGGTAGGTTACCGTTGGAGTAATCACGGAATCTTTGACGGGAGCTGTGTGTTTGATAATTGTAACCCACCTAAGCAATTGGATCGAAAGAAGAGAGATTATCCCTGAGAACCAGGCGGGATTTAGAGGAGAAAATTCGCTATAAGTCTGAAAACTAAAAGGGTATGATACATTTAATAATGAAAATGATAGAGGACATTGCAACTACTGTGATAGAAAAAAATATATGTGATAGAGATGCATAGAGACATCCGAGGCTCTTTATTGGACACAACAACAACAATAATAAATATTAAGAATTTTTTATATCCTCATTTAAAAAAATTGTCGTTTACGGATGCAATTGATATTTTCAGTATCACATATTTACGTTGATAACTTTATTCAGATGACACTAAGCCGAAAAAGAAGAAAACTCTATGCATTCTTCGTTGACTTGAAAAAAACTTCTGACACAGTGCCTTATTCTCTACTATGGAGTAAATTGTTAGACATAGTATTAACCACCGTTTTTTCAACCTGATTGAAGCTTACTATGCAAATATGACAGCGGTGTTACGATGGAATAACTCCTTTACTGAACCGATAGAAATATATTCGAGAGTTTTACAGGGATAGCCGTTGTCACCGTGTGTACCTATTTATTTTTTTCACAAATGATTTAATTGAACCAATATTCCATTGAGACAATTAAAATATATATAAGGCAACTCAGAATTCTCTAGATATTCTTCCCATAAAATCGTTCAAGGCGCTGGAAGACCGATCCTCCTGTGACCTATGTACAAATTTTATAAAAGACGAAATATATCACGCACATTACATTTAGTTGCTTTCTCTTGGTGAAGCACAGACAATAACTCATGGGTGATCTGCGCGTACACCACAACTCAATTATTAACAAATGTTCAGTTGGATATCGTTGACTGATTTTTATTCCAGATATTTCAAATTCCACAAAGCTGCCATCAATTTCCGGAGGGGTTCTTGGGATCCGACGACTGCTGCCGAGTGGCCTGGGACTTTACACTCGCTCCCTCCGTGCTCTAAGATGTACTTACTTTTAAAACTAATTTGTGAACCTCCTTCTTATTTCGGGAAATCTGTATAAGACCAGTGTCTTAATTAGGTTTTTGTGTGTTTTTTTAATAATTGTTCTATTGCCTTTCAAATACACATAGTACTGGCCGAGGTATCACGGAATTTCTCTCCCAATTGTGCATCCATCTCCACAAGACATCAGGAACCATTTACATATTTCGCTCTCTAATTGATATAGGCTAAATATTAGGTATAAAGAGAGATGAAACAAACGAATTCCAGAAATGAAATGCTGAAACTGCTTCACAGAAAAAGGATAGATCGAAAATAATTAGATTTTTCACCGGGGGAAAGAAGAAATTGGCGGTAGGGGTCAGAATACGAAGAGAAACATCGAAAATAAAAGAGAAATATTCAGGAATGAACAGACGTAAGCTGTGGAAGAAGAATTCAACTTTCCAAGAATTTCGCGTGGATCGGTATAAACAGAATTTGTAATTGCTGTGAGGACAATCTATGACTTCATCAGTCCTTCTTGCGTAGGAGTGATGTCCCAACAACCGCTGAGACCTCCCACCCAAAGTCATTATTGACGGATGAATGTTTTGCTCAACACTTCTCAATCTGTCTCGAACATCCCATCAAATGCCATCTCTCGCGTAGATTACAAATCGCCTCCTTATTACACATTATACACCTTCAATAAGGGCTGGATGCTGTCGCCCCCTCCATTCTTGTATCTGACCATCTAGTATAAAGTGAATGGTTAAAGTTGGATCATGTAAAGATGATTAGACTATGTTTTGATGAAGTAGTGGAATTGAATTGTATGGTATTGAAAGGAATTAGGGGAGAAAAATGAAAATAAAAAGAAATTTCAATATAACAGTTTACTGTTATGATTAACAAACACAACGAGGGATTTTTTGTGAATTAACTACAAGTTAATTCTAATTATATTATGTTAAAAAGGAAGCAATGCTTAAGACTTTAGTTAAAATGAGGTTTAATTTTCATGAAGAGCCTGGCTGTCTTCTCTAGGATTAGCCTCTTGGCACTTCATGTCCACACATTTTTTATATTTTTTTATTGACACGATCATTTTATTTCGCCACTGAACTTGTTGAACTGCTTTGGGCGGATACTTCAGCACTACACAATTCTTAGCCCAACTTTTCGTCGGACACTCTGCCGGGCTCTTCCCAAACCTTTTTTTTGTTTTGTTATTATTGTCAACTCTTTTCCTCGTATTCCTCCCACCCATTATGTTGTTTTTCTTCCTTATGGACCAAGGGGGAGGAAGGGGGAATGTCAAAGCCATTAGGTGGACAACAGTTGTTTCTTAATGCTCTCCTGCTTATACTATGTTGAAGAGGAATTGGGCTCGAGGAACTCGCTTAATCTGCAATTTTATTCTTGTTTATTGCTTTTTAAAGAATTTTGATGCGAATAATTTAAATATTGGAAATGCATTTTGGCTCTATGGACAAGGGACGGATGACAACACCAAATGCATATTCTCGCTTCAACAAAAACGTCCATCTACAAGTTTTCCTGATCTTTAACACGAGGGGAAATAACAAATACCTGAATATCTAAAGGAGGACTCTTCGGCGATGGATAAGCCTCCTCGACTGTATAATTATATATTGGATTGTTTATATTTTACCTTTTACTATATATCTTTTAACTTAATGTTTGGACTTTACCATTGACGATAACCAATGTAATGGTTTTGAAATATATAAAAGGCTCAAAGTAACTTTTTATTTCAACCAGCCCATCTTTATCAAGGCAAACGATTATATTGTGGCAAAAAGTTGTTGAATATATTTATTTAATAGGCGCGAGGAAAAATGGAAAAAATGCAAAAAAAAACATAGATTAATGTTTTTTTTTTCTATATGATAAAATTAGCATATTGTGTTACGGAATAATCGGTGATGGTCTACATGGTGAATCATCACAAGTCATGTGACGCCAACGCCTTTGTTGGAAACAGATTTCGTTTATCTAGACGGCAGCCCGGGTAGTTGGCGATATATAGATACGCTCCAGGAGCCTGGGTTACCTTTATGTTACTACTTATACTATAGACGGCTACACTCCTTGGACTTCCCTCTTTCAACACAGCACTGTCCTCTTGAATCTGCCAAGAAACAAACCGGCCTGGAAACACTTGACGAACTGGTTCACTAAGGCTACCAAGACTGACTTCTAAACTACAGGACAGCCTGAGTAGTTGACGATCTATGAAGACGCTCCAGGATTCTAAGTTGGTTACCTATGCTCGTATGTTACATATTACTACCTTGTTTATCTTTTCTCAGTTTGTTTTGAGAATATATGATATATAAGGTTGCAACTATAGTTTTCTTATAAAATGAAAGGATTTAAAAGCACGAATGTTTCTTTTATACCTAATACAAACTTCTACTGCCTTTATCGCAGTAAGGACAGTAGAAGTTTGTATTAGGTATAAAAGAAACATTCGTGCTTTTAAATCCTTTCATTATATATATATATGGCGCGTTATTGCTTTGTGTATAGTTTTCTTGTTAAATTCATTTTATTCAATAACTACCGGGCCAGTTTTATTTATAACCACAAGATATGGATCAAGCAACAATCGATATAAACCAACTACATGTGAAGCGCAACATTATGTTATATTTTAGATTAAATTTAGGTTTTTATAACGAACTCAAATAGCTTTTATAGAATTTTAGAACAAATCAATTCCATTGTAAATATGCTTGGATAATAACAAAATAAACAGCGTATAGATTTCCGGAATATCATTTTTTTTATTGATAGTGTTTTGATCCTCTTAGAGAACTCCAGTTTTCCTGGAACATTCTTGAATGTTTGGCTTTGATGGAAGTTATTGTTGTTTCTGCGGCTATGAGAGGACGTGAAGCTTCACTACAAGTTATAATATTCTGTTCACGTTAACATTCCACGAACCTTCTAACAATTTATTTATATATTTTAATGAGATGATATGGATTGCGTGCAAATAGACCTACGAATAAAGATTTCAAATGTTGGCGATTAAATTGTTTACTCAGGTTGAGTGCTGTTCGACTTTTAGGTATTATAAATAAAGTTGATCTTATATTGTATTATTTAGGGTTCTCTGTAAGTTATGGATTTATTCCAGTTTAGACGAGAATGAAACATTCGAATTGAGTGAAAATATCAGGCCTACAGGGATAAATATATTTTCAAAAATCTTTTAATCTATAGTTTTCGGGCATGACCGCCCTTCCACAGGAGAACACACGAGATTATTCCATGTTTTCTCCTGTGGAAGAGCGTTCGTGCCCAAAAGCTAGAGATTAAAATGGTTTTTGAAAGGATACTTATCCCTGTAGGCCCCTGATATTTTTATTCAATATTTATACAAGAGGTTATTTTATTGAAACATTCAAATTGCAAATTTGTTTTGAAATATCAAGATGCTTTTAAAATGTTTCAAAGACTTTAACTTGACACACAGACATACACTATTTTAAAATGGTCTTGTATATTTGAAAGAACAAGAATTGCTCAGCGCTGGTTGAATATCAAGAAGGAATTACAAGATCAAATGTTATAAATATCGGGTTGGACAGTGGCGAGGGAAGTGAAAGAGGAAACATTGTTGAGATATTGGTGAATCGCAAGAACAAAATATTGCAGGTAGCAGGATGCAACAAATGTTGCAGGAAACTGGCTGGACAGCGAGTGAAAGAATTTCAAGAACAATGTTACCGGAGCTAGACATGGGTGAAGAAATTAGAAAAACAAATATTTCAGGGCCTGATGGTTGAACAGCGTCGAAGGAATTACAAGAACAAATGTTACAGGAGCTGGATGGACAGCGGTAAAGTAATTACAAGAACAAATGTTACAGGAGCTGGCTGGCTGGACAGCGGCGAAGTAATTACAAGAACAAATGTTTCAGGAGCGGTTCGGACAGCGGTGAGAGAGTAACAAGAACAAATGTTGAAGGAGCTGTCTGAACAGCGGCGAAGGAATTACAAGAACAAATGTTGCAGGAGCTGGCTGAACAGCGGCGAAAGAATTACAAGAACAAATGTTGCAGGAGCTGGCTGAACAGCGGCGAAAGAATTACAAGAACAAATGTTGCAGGAGCTGGCTGAACAGCGGCGAGAGAATTACAAGAACAAATGTTGCAGGAGCTGTCTGAACAGCGGCGAAGAAATTACAAGAACAAATGTTGCAGGAGCTGTCTGAACAGCGGCGAAGGAATTACAAGAACAAATGTTGCAGGAGCTGGCTGAACAGCGGCGAAGGAATTACAAGAACAAATGTTGCAGGAGCTGTCTGAACAGCGGCGAAGGAATTACAAGAACAAATGTTGCAGGAGCTGGCTGAACAGCGGCGAAAGAATTACAAGAACAAATGTTGCAGGAGCTGGCTGAACAGCGGCGAAAGAATTACAAGAACAAATGTTGCAGGAGCTGGCTGAACAGCGGCGAGAGAATTACAAGAACAAATGTTGCAGGAGCTGGCTGAACAGCGGCGAAGGAATTACAAGAACAAATGTTGCAGGAGCTGGCTGAACAGCGGCGAAGGAATTACAAGAACAAATGTTGCAGGAGCTGGCTGAACAGCGGCGAAGGAATTACAAGAACAAATGTTGCAGGAGCTGGCTGGACAGCGGCGAAAGAATTACAAGAACAAATGTTGCAGGAGCTGGCTGAACAGCGGCGAAGGAATTACAAGAACAAATGTTGCAGGAGCTGGCTGAACAGCGGCGAAAGAATTACAAGAACAAATGTTGCAGGAGCTGGCTGGACAGCGGCGAAGTAATTGCAAGAATGATGTTGCAGGATCTGGCTGAACAGCGGCGAAGGAATTACAAGAACAAATGTTGCAGGAGCTGGCTGAACAGCGGCGAAGGAATTACAAGAACAAATGTTGCAGGAGCTGGCTGAACAGCGGCGAAGTAATTACAAGAACAAATGTTTCAGGAGCTGTTCGGGCAGCGGTGAGAGAGTAACAAGAACAAATGTTGCAGGAGCTGGCTGAACAGCGGCGAAGGAATTACAAAAACAAATGTTGCAGGAGCTGGATGGACAGCGGCGAAGGTATAACAAGAACAAATGTTGCAGGAGCTGGCTGAACAGCGGCGAAAGAATTACAAGAACAAATGTTGCAGGAGCTGGCTGAACAGCGGCGAAAGAATTACAAGAACAAATGTTTCAGGAGCGGTTCGGACAGCGGTGAGAGAGTAACAAGAACAAATGTTGCAGGAGCTGTCTGGACAGCGGCGAAGGAATTACAAGAACAAATGTTGCAGGAGCTGGCTGAACAGCGGCGAAGGAATTACAAGAACAAATGTTTCAGGAGCGGTTCGGACAGCGGTGAGAGAGTAACAAGAACAAATGTTGCAGGAGCTGTCTGGACAGCGGCGAAGGAATTACAAGAACAAATGTTGCAGGAGCTGGCTGAACAGCGGCGAAGGAATTACAAGAACAAATGTTTCAGGAGCGGTTCGGACAGCGGTGAGAGAGTAACAAGAACAAATGTTGCAGGAGCTGTCTGGACAGCGGCGAAGGAATTACAAGAACAAATGTTGCAGGAGCTGGCTGAACAGCGGCGAAGGAATTACAAGAACAAATGTTGCAGGAGCTGGCTGAACAGCGGCGAAGGAATTACAAGAACAAATGTTGCAGGAGCTGGATGAACAGCGGCGAAGGAATTACAAGAACAAATGTTGCAGGAGCTGGCTGAACAGCGGCGAAGGAATTACAAGAACAAATGTTGCAGGAGCTGGCTGAACAGCGGCGAAAGTATTACAAGAACAAATGTTGCAGGAGTTGGCTGAACAGCGGCGAAGGAATTACAAGAACAAATGTTGCAGGAGTTGGCTGAACAGCGGCGAAGGAATTACAAGAACAAATGTTGCAGGAGTTGGCTGAACAGCGGCGAAGGAATTACAAGAACAAATGTTGCAGGAGCTGGCTGAACAGCGGCGAAGGAATTACAAGAACAAATGTTGCAGGAGCTGGCTGAACAGCGGCGAAGGAATTACAAGAGATGCAGCGAGGTGGGTGACAACCTCGTCAAACTCTGGCCACCAATTTGGTGACGAAAATTACCTGGGGGAGTGTTCTTCCTGGTGGTGGAAGAATGGAATGTCTCACAGGTCATCTTTTGTCGTTCAAGAATGCGACGACCTTCTTTCAACCATACACATTCTGAATACTCACAATGGTTCTTGTTAGATTAAAGAATCTCAAAAATGTTTGTTAAAACTACCCCAGTTTTGTGGTAGCTATAGAAAATAGGTTTGGAAATTTTCACGATATCGCTTATTCATCACCGACCATCACTGCATTGTCCCATTTTCTACCCACGTTCAACGACCAGTAGGTTTCCAAGTGGGAAACAACATCTGGCTTCTGTAGTATCGGTGTTTAACATTTATATGATAATCAAACTAAAATTAAATATGATAATCAAACTAAAATTAAATATGATAATCAAACTAAAATTAAATATGATAAAGCACTATTTGGAATATAGATTATAATAGAAGAAAATAAAACCTAATCCAAATAATTTAATAGTGTGTGACGTTTTGGCAACAGAATTGCCACCATCATCAGACAAAACAGTTTTTTTTTTAATTATTCTTTTGTCTGATGAGGGTGACAATGTTGTTGCCGAAACGTCACACACTATTAAATTATTTTGATTAGGTCTCATTTTCTTGTATTAAAAGTAAATATGAAAAATAGTATAAATGTAATATTATACTTTGTGGGATATAAGGTGCATAAATTAAGAAAAAAAACATCTCCTTATCGTGAAAGCCATCAGCAACTATTATTTAGACGATAAACAAATGCCTTATTTTCTTTATAAGTAAATAGTTTAAAATAAAGCAATCCACAAATTCTTCTTTATATATAAAAAGGCAAATATTAGACCAATAATTCATTTAATAATAGTTCAGTTGGCTGAAAACTATTGATAAATAAATCTTTTTACATCCAATAATTAGAATTTTTATATAAAGACGTAAATATGTAAATAGGAATATTTAGGTAGCTCACGAAATTCCAAAAATAGAATGAGAATTGTCTCTATATACTTGTACTCGTGTTTAAAAACATCAAGTTTGAGGTAAACAGTCTCATTTATCTATTCCTGTTTTCTATGAATTATTTGAATGTGCATTTTGTGTCTGAAAAGAGATATTGAGAAAATATGATTATATATAGAGGGATAAAAAATGAATATTTTAAAATTAAAACTTACTACAGTGGAACTTGGATAATTTGAAAGTCTTTAATTCGAATATTTATCTTGGCCTCTAGAATTTCCTATAAATAGAATTTCCGTTTTTAATTCGAATTTTTGAATATTTCGATTTTTTTTTTTTTTTGGTCCCTTGAGCTTTGAATTATCCAAGTTCAACTGCATACAAATTTTGTGTATAACATTTTATCCTTTCGAAATTAGTACTTTTTCTGGCACATTTGTAAGTGCAAAGTCGAACTGCTTTTCACATATGTAGACATGTGGTGTACTTACAGTAAAAGCAGTCTCCAACTTCTACTCACCATGATTATCATGGCCTGTACCACGTGTAATAGGGATAAGCAAAAAAAAAAAAAGTACTACGTAGCTTTGTATAATTATCTTCTCTTCAACAAAGATTAAAATAATAAGATATTTGAGTTAATTTGAATTTTACATATCAGTAACTTATACTTATTTTCATCCAATGATAAATAATATACAACTTTTCAATTTCTTTTTCAGCTTATCAAATGGGGATGTCACAAGATGATTGGTTTGATGATGGATGAATCTCACCAGAAACTGGTTGACACGTCTATAGTTGAGTGCCAATTTGTAATCAGGATTTAGTGAATATTCGATTTAGAACGCTTTTGTAAAATATAATAATATATATTTTAGGCTTCAAGGACATATTTTAAGTATATAAGTTTTTTTTTTTTTTTTTTTTTTTAAGTGAGAAACAAAAAGGAGAAACATCGCATCTCTCTTGATTCAAATATTCGACACATTATGACAAATTTCTTTATAAATGTTCCCCCCGGACTCAGCATTTTATACTTAGTATCTTTGTTTTAGAGTTTTTTTCAAAGACTCTTCCTGTTCTATAAAGGAATATGTATATGCGCTCATGGAGAAAAAACTTAAGGTAGTGGAAAGTCTGTTGTCACGCCGGGGTCGTCTTTTTATTATTATTATTATTATTATTTGAGGAGACAGAAGCAATTTTGTTTACACTTGGTTATCTCATGTGTATTAAATAAAGATCACTATGTATCAAATAACTTTCAGAGTTATTGCTAAAAGGCACAACTTCCTTAAGATTTGTCAATAGTGTATATGATGTAGGAGTGTTTTTTGGACTGATACCACTTTTTCGATTGCTCTTTTAGAACCCATTGAATTAAAACAAGATTATCAATTATATAGCAACCACATATATCATGGCTAAGAAAATCAATTAAAGAACGCAAGATTAAAAATCTAACATATGAGGGCTTGTACACAATTTCTACAAACTGTAAGGCTCCACGACCGGACCGTAAATACAGTTGAAGTTCTCTGAATAAATACCACTTTGGTAATTTCTCCTTTATAACTCATTTATTTTTTTAACGTGGGGTCCTTCTGTACAGAAAAATGTGAGGATAAATACTCATGGACAAAACTTTAGGAAGTGCAATGTCTTTGATGTCGCCGGTTGTCTATTTTTTTTTTTTTTATAAGAAGACAGAGGCAATTTTGTTCACACTTTTTATCTCGTGTGTTTTCAATAAAAGTCACTGTGTATCAAATATCTTCCAGAGTTATTGTCGGAATCCCGATATACATGTTAAAATGTACACCTTCCTTAAGTTTTGTCCATGAGTGTAAATATTATTTGAAAATTTTAATGTGTTCTTTGTACGCGCGTTATAGTGTGTACGAACATAGTAATAATGATTAACGCAGTACTAGCACATATTGTTGAGGATGTAAATAACTGAAAGGTTTGAAGTGGTCTAAAATTGAAAACGCGAGGTTTGGTGAGAAGGGAAACTGGCTGTTACCTGTTAGACATTCTTTGTTCATTCCCCCACTTCCTTGTATGTACTCTATGCGGATATGCAAAGTAGAGGAATAAAGCTATCTTTGTTTGTTTTAGATAAGCTCCCTAAAACCTACCTAAATTCTGCTATTCTAAAAGCTTTTGTTTATAGTTTGCTTGAATACCATTTCTGAGATTCCACCCTTCAGTGCAACATATATAAACTGAATCGTCCAATACAGTATTAGTGATCTAGGAAGTGGTCTGATAGATTAAATTGTCGAAACCGCTGGGAGGGTTCACCACTGATAGCCAAGCTATTCCAATATTTTTCATCGCAGTAAGGATAGTATAAGTTTGTTTTATGTGTAAAAGAAACATTCTTGTCTTAATGTTCCCATTTCCTATATATAGATGTCGCGCTAATTATTTATATTAATTACTCATTAGTGTTACTTAAGATAGCACAGTATTTAGTAATTTGTAAATCACCATAAATATATATACGCATTTATTAAAAAGGAGAGATGTCAGATTTTGCGTATATTTACACACATATATATATTTTTTGATTGAATGTTGCGAATAGCTGTGACTTTATTTTGATTTGAAAAAATAGTACAAATGTAATATTGTACTGGGATAAGGTGCATAAATTAAGAAAAAGGCATCTCCTTATCGTGCAACTGAAAGTTGCTAATGGCTTGCGCCATCTATCGGAATAAATATCAACTATTCTCGTTGATTTTTAATTATTCCAGAATTGGCCAAATACCCATTCTTGATTAAGCTTTTCTTGATTAATCAAGAATGGGTATTTGGCCAATTCTGTAATAATTAAAAATCAACGAGAATAGTTGATATTTATTCCGATAGATGGCGCAAGCCATTAGCAACTTTCAGTTGCACGATAAGGAGATGCCTTTTTCTTAATTTATTTTGATTGTTTACTTTTTTGATTGGATGTTGCGAATATGCCGTGGCTTTATTTTAATCAAAACTACATATATATATTAAGAAAAAAATTGAGAAATCCATATTTTAAATACATAAATATAGCATTTTGACATCAATATCGTTAAAAAATGATCAACAAAAATGTTAGAATAGCACAAACGGCTCCATCTCCAAACAGATATTGTATGCTCCCATACCGTCTTGTGGTATACAGTCTACTCTCGTTATAACGCCTCCATCCGGATTTTGCAAAAAAGCGGCGTGAGGCGAGGGTGGCGTTGTATCGAACACAACTTTTAAATGTGAAATTTAAGGATACAATAAATTATTTATAACAATTACTAATAACAACTTATACTCTAAGTCAATATATAGAATGCCGGCATTAATTAATTAATATGATAAATAGAAAGCATTAATTTATAATTTATTCATAAAAAGTAATTACATTTTCTTGAAGAAGTCTGTGGTCACAACTTGTGTTTTCTCTCCCTCACTTATGGCATAGGCACGGCGTAACAAATCCGCAGATAGATTGACATCGTCAGATGTTGCTCTCTTGGAGTGATCAAGAAACAGCAAAACTGTCTCAGCAGCTGTTCTGGCTTCCCTTAACGACGGTAGGCGCTGGGTCACTGTTGTATCATCATCCTCGCCAAGTTCCTCTTTCGCTGTAACAGTGGACACCAGAAAATTGTCATCATTTCACCCTCCAGGGAATCATCAACCAGTTGAAACTCCCTTTCAGTCATCAAATTCTCTGGTGTAATAGCGAAGATGTCGCGAAGGCGATCGAGCAGATCTCCATAATTAAGAGGCTCAACTGCAGCAATAGAAGTGAAGCGAATGCCTGTGTGATTCCAGCAGTTGCTGATGGAATCAGGGCTCACTGAATCCCAAGCCATTTTACAATAGCGCACAGCGTAATCCAGACGTAATTCTGTGGGTAGATGGGCATCCGCCAATTCCACCATTTTCTGGAGTCGAAGCTTGCGATATTGAGGCTTGAAACTTTTGATGATGCCACTATCCAGTGGTTGCAGACTGGCAGTCATATTTGGTGGAAGGAAGTGTATCTTTATGTTGCTGAGACCATCATTAGGGACGCAGTGAGACATTATCTAACAACAGTAGGATACGACGTCCTTCAGAGACAAGCTGCTTGTTGAACTGCAGTAGCCATTCTTGAAAGATGCTAGAGGTCATCCATGCTTTGCTGTTAGATGTGTAAGTGCAGTAGAAGTGTGGACTAAAGTTTCTGAAGCATCGAGGCCTTGCCGATTTTCCAATTCTCAGCAATCGCCGCTTGTCTGTTCCAGTAGAGTTGCAGCACAATAGAACAGTGATTCGTTGCTTCATCCTTTTGACACCACGGCAGTTTTCATCTTTGTGAGCAAGTGTTCGGTCAGGAATGAGCTGAAAAAATAATCCTGTTTCGTCTGCATTGTATATGTTGGCTGGGTCATATCCAGAGTTCGCCAGCATACTGTTCAAATTTGTAAGGTGTTCATCAATGATAGCTGGAGAAATCGATGCGCCTTCCCCACAGAGCATCGTTGCGAAATATGGAATCTCCCTTTAAATAGCTGCAGCCACCCACTGCTGTACGCGAAATTTTCTGGTACGTCCAACTGCTCGCCAAGTTTTTTTTTTTTTTTGCCATGTAATAATAATATTTTTGGCACGCTTTTGGGTAAACCAGTTGAAGACAGCGTCTTCCAAGTCACTAAATTTTCCGACTCTTTGTCTCTTTGAAGAACCAACAATATAATTTTCCCACTTCTCAGCCTGAGTGAGAATATCACGGACAGTTGTTCGTGGAAGTGAGAAACGCTCTCCAATCTCATTCTTCGACATCGTAGGGCTATTTCTTGCCAACTGGCATATCTCCTTCTTCTTTTCAATGGTGATCGACTCACGTTTACGCTTTTGGCAACTCATGATACGACAATAAGGTTGTTGTGTTGACGTTAGCAAAGGATGAAGCGACTGTGTATGTCCCAGACACAAGCAGGAAAAGGGTCTGCTGACTGTTCACACAATCTGTTGTGTCAACAGCAGGCAAAGTCCGGTGCCGCTTGCGGAAAAATGCAGACAGGAAAAGAAAAGGGGAGCGGGGGGGGGGGGGTGAGGGACGTTGTGAGCGGCGCTATAACGAATGGTTTTGGCTACTTGAGATACGAAAAATCAGCGGCGGAAAGCGAACAGCGAGGGAGTGACGTTATATCGAGAAAAATACATTGATGTTGATTGGGACAAAACGAAAAAGCGGCGAAAGGCGAGGGTGGCGTTATAACGAGAGTAGTCTGTATATGGAATTGGATTACTCAAAGGTCATCAAATGTGCGCTGATACGATACGAGCCTGGCTCATCAATAGCAGTAGTTTCACTATCTACAATCCTAGAAGCATATGTCCATAGTTCTCTTAAACACCCATTTACTGTATTCTATGTGAAAAATACAGACTATATAAGAAAATAAGCTTCGTAAACAAAAACACAAGTCGGTGGACGAGTGGGTAACACCCTCGATTCCCGACAGTCATGAACCGGGATTGAATCCCGCGTTAAAATTTGTTTAATATGTGAATAACCTTCACATATTATTCATTGTTCAATTATCATGAACTAGGTTGCTCTTGCTGAGCCGTACCTATTAATGTGATTTGAACCAGCTTCGTAAAGATAGAGGCTGCCTCTGGCCGGCATTCATAGCTCTTGAAATTAAAGATACTTCGGCCAATAAATCTTAAATATAAAAAGATTTACTGACCGAAGTATCTTCAATTTTAAGAGAAAAATAAGCTTAATACAATAATAGAGCGGTATAGAGGTTAAAATGGCGAAACCTCTGGAAGGGTTTACCACTGAGGAGCCATGATTTATTAAAAAAAAAAGATATTCATTTCAGGATAAGAGAGAGAGACAGCAGAGAGAAAATAGAGGTAACGCGGGCTCCTGGAGCATAAATCGCCAACTACCTGGCTACAACGAGAGATAGCAAGTTAAAATACATTTTAATTATATACACATTTTTAAAAGTATTGTTAAAAATTAGTACCAATTTTATTAATTATTGCTTATATTTGGTGGAAAAGAAATGAAGAATATTTTATTTGTTCAGGGGCGAACAAAAACTGATCGAAATTTAATTTATTTATCAATAAAATCGGTATGAATATAAGGGATAAATTTAAAAATAGTCATGTGCTCTTACATGATATTTTTATTTTATTTCGACTTAGAGCGCTATGTCCCACTAGGGGCACTCCAGCTGCACAAGGTAAAATCTAAATAGAAAGAAAGATCATTTGAAATATGTAAAAGAATTAGTATGCAATTTAGTTAGATGAAGAGGGAAAAAATATCAACACAATTGAAATATGTACAAAGAGTTCGTATGTAAATTTAGTTAAATGAAATCAATTGTATAAAAAAGTGTATTCGAGGAAAACAATTTACAGATTGAAGGAAGTTTTAAGGAATGTTTTAAAATGAAAATATGCAAGATATTAGAGAATTATTGGTATTAAAGAAGAGTGTAGTCTTCTGCTTGTTTCTGCAGGAAGTGAACATGAATCAAAGCTCTATCTACTTATATAATTGCCTTATTCTGTCTTGTGAAGTTCACGGATAGATTTTGGTCAGAATGGATAAAATAAAAAAAGTGTGAAGGGATGGGAATCGAACCCACGACCTTCCACTTACCGGGCAGATGCCATGACCACTAGGCTACCCTGAACATATTTTTCCGTTCACATTTTTATTTTTATATTTTCAAGACACACACAGTTTGGGGCGGGACGTTTCACAAGAGAGACATCCACGGCGCCAATTTATAATTGTAACGAATAGTATTTTAATTAAAACATTTTAAAAACACAGTTTGGAACGGGACGTTTCACAAGAGTGACATCCATGGCGCCAATTTATAATTGTAACGAATAGTATTTGAATTAAAACGTTTTTAAAATATATACGCACTCGGGTAAAACCCGGGCGTTGCCCGGGCCATTCGTCTAGTTTCTTTATAACAAATACGTTAGGAAAAAAAGCCAAGTCATTCACAAAATTGGCCTTTTCCATGGTATAACACAAGAGAATTGCTTTCATATGTTTTATTAGGGCAATTAAAGCAGCATACAATGCTAAAACAACTATTTACCAAATAAATTGATATTAAAATAAACGTTATATTTAACAAAGATATTGATGATATATTTATAGAAGTAAAGGGTATTAATTTATTCCATCAAATAAAAGATGGCCAACACACAATAAATGAAGTTAGAAAGTTTAAAAATACAACAAAAATATTGTTTTCCTATGATGAATATTTGGATTCTGTGAAGCATAACTGAACATTGTTTTCCTTATTTTAATGAAAATTTCACCAAAAATTGATATTAATATCTAACAAATAATACATTTTGTATATATATAATATTGTAGCGAAGTATTTTTATTTTAATAACAGATTATCAATATCGATATTTCTCTGTAAATTTCCCTCATTCCTTATATTTTGTTTATCATTCATAGTGTGTTCTTGTCTTAAATATATTGCTGTCTCATCCTGAAGTTTGTCTTCCCTAATTTTCCACGTGGCAATATAAAAATTAGTAAAAAAATGTAATCTCTCTAGCAGGGATATATCGCGTTTTGTGTGTGTTGAGAGGAAAATATAAATGAATTTATAATACAATATAATGCGGCTTATGATTGTAAAATGACGTTTGACTAGTTTTACCGCAAATGTTTCTTTTGAACGAAAAATCGTAATTTTAAGGAGAAATAACGACTATTTCTAGCCTTAGGGATGAAGTATGAAAGGATGAATTGTGAAGAGTAATGATGAAGTGTCCAGGGATTAGTTAAGTTGAATATCTATATTTATCATATGGTATAATAGAAATGAATTTACTATGCCTGTTCTAGCGAATAAAATCATGATATACAATATTATTATACTTTGATTAAAAGGATAATTGAGCACTTTTCGATAACAGATGTAAAGCCTATTGTTTCTGGTCATAAGCTAGAAGGAAAGAAAGTGTCCTGAAAGTGCTGCAGTGGCATCCATATTTAAGCAAAGAAGGCGGGAGGGTCTGCGTGTTATCGGATCATTGCCTGCCTGGATCATCGAGGAATGCAGGCCGCACCTAGATACTTACTTCCACATCACACAGAGAGAGATTCTTAATAAGAGACCATCGAGTGGAATCTGGAATTCAAAACAAAATGGATCACTCTCAATCGACGACCGAAGACGTATAAAAAAGATGCCTAGAGTAATCTACGAAGGAAAAAAAAGGCAGATTCGGACTGTGAAAGAAGGGCCAATCGGCGAGTTGTGCGGCGTAATTGGAGGAACGATATTGGGCAGGGCGTGTACGCGGGCCGCACCCTGAGGTAAGATTAACTCTCAAACCTAATAATGGGGCTCCACCGCATCATCATAATCTTCGACCACTTGTTGAACTCTCATTCTTGACTCATCTCAACATCTCTCTTTTATACAACATCTTTGTATGTGAAAACCACATCTCTTTCCCAATTCAAATTGTAAACTCATCAACCCTTTTTCAATAAATGTTATTGCCCTGACATTTCGACGACCCATTATAGCTCTTCTCAAAAGATGAAGAGCTTATTAACAAAGTATTGCATTCAGACTCAAGACATTACTTCGCCAATAAGTTTCCATCTTTGAAAAGGGATATAGTAAGTCTTCAGGAAACGTCAGAGGATAATAAACTTAAAATATTAATAAAAAATTTGTTGAAGTGTACAATCTGAATTGAACAAAATCCAACCTACAATCATGTTATTCTGGTATAGACACTCGTCGCTTTTAGCTTTTGTCTATTTTAGACATCATATCCGGCGATTCCTCCTTTTGTAATTATGGTATTCTTTACATATATTTGAAATTTAAATCTATATGCGTTCCCCTCATGTTAAACAAATATTCAAACTATTTTATGTAAATATATCTACAGAAATTTAAAACACGATAGGAACTGGCTCACCCAAGTGGCGTACTCTCCCAAGTATATTAGCCAATTCAATCTCTAAACCACTCTGATATATTCAATCATTTGAATGTAGATTCTTGGTTAATAGAAATCATCAATTCCTAAAAATAAACTACATTTTATCTTATCAATTATATTGATGTATTTATTTCATCCATAAACACAAACTCTTCACCACAAATTAACTGCCCCTTCTAGCTTATGTTTAGATCAGCTGCTTCAAACACACATTTTTATCATTATTTTTTAAATGTTTAATTTTGTTAAATTTTAAAATGTTATAATACCTTGATAAAGGTTGGCCTTCAGCCAACTGAAATATTGGTAAAATAAATGATATTTTGATCCAATATATGCCTTTTTATTTAAATATTTATTTATGGATTGTTCTATTTTCAAAACATTTTAATTTAGAAATTGTCTCTTTTTAAAATAAACAAAATATTATTTGAATTTTATTTATAAATATTGCTTGTCTATCAGATAAATATATTTGTTCCATTTTCACTTGCATTGTTGTGTTATTGTTTAACTGACTGTTTCTATATTGTTTATCTTTTTACTTGTCTTTCAGTTTGAACTTGTCTAACTTATCTTACTGTTTATCTAATTGTACAAGTCGTCTTTCTCTGTTTGCTTGTATATGATACCTTGTACTGTATGTTTAACTGCTTGCCTACTTTATATAAATAAAACGTTTGTGATTGTTTGATCATAAGTTACTTTTTGTATATTTCATAAATTCATCTCTTGTACCGTTTATATGCTTCTCGAATATAGCTATTTCTCTCTGTTTTTATATATTAGAGAAGAGAAATACCAATTTTAACTATTTTAAACTGCAAACATAATCATTTATTGGTACACGATTCATAAAAGGAATCACTCTTCCTTCTTAATTTACTGTGGTTATAGACAATTATTGAAATCTTGTCAATTACATTGGTGCACAGTATGCATAATTAGTATTATGATGGTAAGATATTGTGAAAAAATATATAAATGCTATGTACAATGAATATGTACAAGGCGATTCTGTCACTGATTATAGAAAAAATACTATCCTTTAGTTTTGAATCCCATCAAATAATCAAGCTTGGTAGACTCCATGAGTTTCAAACGTGAATATTTTAGTTTGAATATTAGCTATAAAAATTAAATTGAAAAAGTGCACATGGAACGCTATCAAAATTGACAACGACAAATTTAAAGAAAGGAAGTAATGTTATGAAATTTTCAAAACAATATCGGTCGTTATTTTTAGAATCATGTCCTCCTTATTTAACATGACTATGTTTGGAACCATTTCCCCTTCATTAACGATGTTAAACTTGAATCAAAACACACACGAGCCAAGTCGGTATTGTTACAAGTTGTTTTGAAAAATTAGAGAGCGGTCATTAGTCAAGTTTTATTCTCCAATTTGTTCGCAATCACAGACGTAAATAATGGCGAGCCCATTAATCACCGCAACAACACAGACTTCATTAATTCCAACCAAATGGCCCTGAAATAATGATTTAGAACAATTAGAAGATGCCGACGTATTCAACATTTACAAACTACTCGTGGAAAACTACAGCAGTTTTCTAAGACGCTTGTTATTTTCTATCTTAGAAATTATCATCGGAACATCTTCACCAAACAATGTGATGTTCCCATAGACGCAATTTGTATTATAGAAACATTATTTTCTGATATTTTAAAGTATACCATGCAATATATGTATATATGTTACGGGTAGTTGGAGATCTATGGATACCCTCCAGGAGCCTGGGTTACCTTTATGGTACTAGTGTATATGTGAGTAACAGTTACCTAGATATTATTCAAAAAAGAAAGAATAAATAATATTAAGGTAAAGGGTTTCTTTTAATTTTGATTTCGCAAGCTTTCGAACAAAATTTATGTTCTTCAACGGGCATATACTTCTATATACAATATCAAGATGTCTTTATGTCTGTATTGTGCTCGAAAGCTTCCGAAATCAAAATTAAAAGAAACCCTTTACCTTAATATTATTTATTATTTCTTTTTTGACCACTGTATATGTTATATGTTTTTTAAAATATTTTGTGAATGTTATATTTTCTAGAACAAACTCTGTAAAGTCGACTGTTAGATAGCGCGGCTTTACACTATATAAATCTAATGTTGTTTTCTTTTGGCCGGCACAAAACCTTTTGTAAATATGTAAATACGAAATCAGTTTTTTAATTTTCTTTCTTCTTCATGTTTCAAGTCAGGTATTACTTTCTTAAATCATATTTTATATAATTTTATCAGCTCAACTAAAGAAAATTGTGATTTAGAGTAGTTTTATTATATTTCCCAAGATGTCACGACTGCATAACATTGGCCAAATACTCATGAATTAAAACAAGCATATAATTTCTCTCTCAGCAATAATATATATAACATATATATAATAAAAAAGATAAAAATATACCATCTAAAATTCTATTGTTAGGGCGATCAGGATATGCCATATTTGGGTTAGCCAAATGTCATGGAACAAGATAAATCAACGTTATATTAGATTTTTTCCACCAGATGGCGCTCTGACATCTAAAATGTACATTTGAGCGGCCAGGATATGCTTTTTCTTTGTTTTTAATATCAACACCTGATTTTTTTTCTATTTTTCCTATTTTTTACACACACAACACACCATATATATACCTTTAATGTTTGTTGTATTCGGCATTTTCTTATAATTCATTGCTATCCTATTAAATCATACTTCTATAGTCAGATACATCCAAAAACTCATCTTTATAAAACAACATTTCAAATATTTATAAATGATTTACTTCATCCTTTTTTTATAATTTATACCGACGTTACGGCGACCCACTGTTTCAATGAAATTATTTTGATAATACTTACTTAAAACTAAATTATAAATGAATATCATTATCAAATTAGTGTTCCTTGAAAAGGTCGATAACGGTTCGTCGAAATATCGGAGATAAATCATACAGAAAGAGTTGACGTTATAACTCGATTATAAAACCAGCCTGCAAAAGGTATGTTTATAAACTAATTTGACATTTATAATAAACTAGTGTTACGTTAAAGGGGGCGTCAGCTATAAAGTTTTCTTTTATTCAAATAAATAAAGTTTTTAAAAATGATTTTGAAAATATTTATAAATATTGGAAATATAACTATGACTCGTTTAAGAAGGAAATTTCTAAACAATGTACATGGCTATATGTAAAGTATAGAATCATTCAATGCCATGTTGCCACAATGAAATACTCAAAATTCTGCAGATTCGTAAAATAATTGCAAAAATATAAACACAATAAACCAATCAAGATAATTGAAATAAGTTTCTATATTATATATAATATTATATTAAAGAAAATATTTCAATTGTCTTGATTGGTATATTGTGTTTATATTTTACAATTATTTTAAGAATCTTTAGTTAAAATGGAATTTTCTTTGGAAGATCTAGAGAGATACAAAAGAATTATTTTTCGCAAAACACTCCAAAGTCTGCTAGCTATTGTAATATATAATGGAAGAAATTTTAGTTTAATTACTGATGTTATAGATTATATCTATGATTTTATTGTTTTTTGACCACTGAATGTGAATTTTTTTTGTGTGTTAGTACCACTATGATATAACTTTTTTCCCCGCTCCAGGAGCCTGGGTTACCTTTATGTTACTAACTTTTTTTTTGTCAAAGTAAGGTAATTGTTTTTAAAATAAACTACAAGAGAGAATTATTTTACACACAAACTACAACTACAAGTATTGTATTAAAAAAACTTTATTCTAACAACTATCTATTATTCATATTTTATTATTTGGTAAATATCAAATTTCATTATCTTAATATTAATTGTGCCCCCCCCACACCGATAAAACGGTGTTTACCTTACATCTCTGAACACTCGGATTTTCCTGGAAATTCTCTTGAAGATTTCTTGAAAAAAGCCATGGTCCACCTGTGCTGTGTGAGCAGAAGAGCTTAAATTGACTTGTTCCATTATATGTATGTTCCATATGTAAATACCTGTTTTCTTTCCTCTTTTCGCTCTCCACTTCTCCCACCCATATTTCAAAAAAAAAAAAAATTCCAAATCCATATTCTTATTTTCTATAGGATTATTAAAATAATAATCTGTATATATTTACCATGTAAAACGAAAATTAAAATTATACCGCGAATGTTTTTTTAAAAATCGAAATTTATTTTCAAAGAGAAATAGCGACATTTCTAACTTTGAGATGAGGTATGGAAAGGTGAAACATGAAGAGTAATGGAGAACGGAAAAATAAAAGAAGGGTGTGGGTTCGATTCCCGCCCCTGGACACTTTTTATTTTTCCGTTCTCCATTACTCTTCATGTTTCACCTTTCCATACCTCATCTCAAAGTTAGAAATGTCGCTATTTCTCTTTGAAAATAAATTTCGATTTTTAAAAAAACATTCGCGGTATAATTTTAATTTTCGTTTTACAATCATCAGCCGCGTTATATTATATTTACCATGTGTATATAATCTTTCTCCATTTTTACCCCTTTGTATATTTCCCACTTTCATGGGTTTCTCCGTCTTGTAACCCCAAGGAGAATCCTCTGTAAGACCTGTGTGTCTTAATAAAGGTTTGTGTGTGTGAATATTAATTGTGATTAGATTTTGCTTTTTTACATTCATTTGCGGTGAATCCGCGGTAAATCCATATATAATAAATTTCTTTTCCTCCAATTTACCCAGACTAATCTATTAGCTTGATTGTCTTTATATAATTTTTCCTGTATATAAATATCATATTTTCATTAAGGTACCATTACTTTTTTCCTGCATGTATCCTATATTTCTGCTTGGAGAATCTGTATAAGACTAAAAGGTCTTAATAAATCTTTTTGTTGTTGTATTTGGTAAATGTAATTATTATCTTAATTGGATTATATTCAAAGAGTGTTTCATAATGATATATTAATTGTTTTAATTTCCAATTATGAATTTTAGTGAATTCTCTTTGTTTACAAACTGATAACGGGAATTATTGCTATCGTACACACAGGCCTAATCCCTATCGCCCTTCCTCATTAATCTTTTTAGTTAAAATAAAAACAAATCATTAATATAACAAAAGAGGGAGAGAGTCGAGAGGAGGAAAATATTAATCTTCCAAATATTAAAATTTAAAATTTACCCCTAAAAGATCATTAATAAAATATATTAATATATGAGTGAGAGAGAAAATTTAAGAAAGATATGCAAATTTATTTACAGTAAAATATTAATCTCAGTTTTTTTTTTTCAACACGTGCTCTTTTGTTTTCGAAGAAGAAAGCAATATGCAAAGATGTTACATGGGCTAGTCCAATCAGAGAGTTTCTAATCTCAATGTGAATAGAACCAGTGGACTTTGCCTAATATCTGGAAGAGGATTTAAAATTGAAATTATTCTGAGGCACACAGATATGAAAGGGACTGCTCACATTTGTTGGCGAGCTGAATGATGTATTGATTGTTCTTTTTATTCTTTCTTCGAACTTGAAAGTGTAATTCTTTTTTTATTCCCAAAATGTCATATAATGTTTCCCCATTTCTTAATACAATTACTTCTGTCTTTCAAATTTTCTTTGATTATTTATACTTAATGAAGCTATTCATTGCAAGATTTGCGAAATAAAAAGTACAAACGAAATGTTCCACGAGATAGTGAGATTGTTTTTACTTGGATAAGTAAAGGAAAAGAAATTGAAAGTCATTAACCAGATATATGTTGAACCTATTTTTTTCCTACATGTATCCTACATCTCTGCTTGGAGAATCTGTATAAGACTAAAATGTCTTAATAAAGCTTTTTGTTGTTGATATATGTTGATCCAGTTCAACTGATTAAAATCACATGAGAAAAGAAAAACATGTCTATGGAACTATATAATTATCATAAAGCGTGTCTTGGTAAAATAGCCTCACAAAATAAAAGTCAAAATATCTATATATAAAACTCTCTTCTCATACCCTTGATTTGGTAAATATTTGGTTTCATTTTTCCATTGTATGGCAAATAATTATAAGGCTTAATAATTTGTTGTTGTTAATTATTTACACTTTAGTTTTAGATTAATAAAGATTGGGACGTTGTGTACAAATTAATAATATAGCAGAATGTATGCTAAACAACACACACACACACATTACAAACTTGAGGCAGTTTATTCCACCTGTTGCTTGTATAAAAACTTTGTTTTGCATTAACGCCTGTCAATAGTTATTGATTTAAGTTTTAAATGACTTATAAATCACAATTATATGTATGTTTTTATGCATATTATACACGCTATTTTTTACTTTTAGTAATATACACGTATAAATGGGATTTTTTTTGCTATGAGGAAATTGACGCAAAAAAACATATGTCATATCTCGAATGTCTCTGTAAACTATCAGTGACACGGTCAATGACAAAGACACGACAATAGATTAGAAAGATCCAGGAGACTCTCCTAGAGACCATTGTTCTGGACCATGGCTTCATCAATCCAGTGTGGGATTTGATTTCATGATATCCATAGGAGATTACTGAAAACTTTGACAGTTGCCAAAGAGGCCTTCTCATCTTTATTCTCTATTGAACAAATAAAAAAATTAGATAATGCTTAATTATTTTTAGAAAGTGACAGGAAAATATTACAAGTTCCTTTTCAAAAGTATGATATATATATATATATATATATATATGTTAATTAAAGTTTAGAATTGTGTTCGTTGTGTGTTAGAAGTCGCTATACCAAGCGTAACATTGAAAATGTATTGTACACATATATCAGAATATTAATTGATCTAAAGTTTTCATATTCTAACAAACTATACATTTTTATGAAGAGTATAGTATTATGATTAAAAACAAAGAAGGCATATCCTGACCAGGAGCGCATATGTCTTCTTTGTTTTTAATATCAACACCTGACCTTTTTATTTATTTTTTCTATTATTTTTTCACATATACAGCATTATACATATAAAAGGAAGATTATGCTCAGCAACCTTTTTATTTAATAAAATATTAATAGATTTCCAGATATAGACCTCATCAGCCATATGTATATATTTAGTAGTATGAATAAATCAATACATTCATATTTTAGTATGACGAGTTTACATGAGAAGAATGGCGCATAATCATTTGTTCCATAAGTAGGAACACTCCAAAATATATAAAACTAGCCGAATGACCCGGGCAACGCCCGTGTTTTACCTGATTGAATGTTTTGATTCAAATACAATTTGTTACAATTATAAATTGGCGCCTTAAATAAATGCATATATTAGTTAATAACTATAGCCTATGTGCTTTATCTGTCTATGTACTGTTGGCTTCCGTAGGCGTCTCTTACTGGGAAAAAGAAAGAGAGGATTCCATTTAGTTATTAACTAATATATGCATTTATTTAAGGAGCGACCCGCTCCAACACAATAGTTACAAAAACCAAAAAGCGAGTCGGGGGGGGGGGGGGGGGGGGGGGGGGTCAAAGTCAAAAACAAAGTGTCTCGCGTAGTGGCGGCGCCATCGTAGCCACGTGATCGTAGCCAACCAATAGGAGAGCGCCATTCCAAAAAAAAAAAAAGCAAACGGTGACAGAGATGACGCATGACGCTCGTAACTGTATGTTAAAATGAGAGTAAAAGAGGAGTACTTGAATTTGTATGGGAAAAAAAGGTAAACTATCTTGAGGGATTTGTCGCTCTTTGCCAGTTTATATTTCAAAAAAGTATTTCAACAGTAAAGGGTTATGACGCGGAAGTGACACTTTTGCCTATTATATGTGATTTGGTTTAAAAATTACAATAATAACAATGCTTATTACTGGTATTATTACTGTTATACCTGCATGTATCCTTCAATTCTGCTCGCAGAATCTGTATAAAACTAAAAGGCCTTAATAAAGCTTTTTGTTCTATATAAATAACAAATATTGGAGAAAATGAGGGCTACATTTGGTTTAAAAAAGCACTACAACATTTGAAATAAAGTAGAATTGATTAATTGACACAACCTTGGTAAGAATAATATCTTTAATAACGATTTTTTTCAGGCCTCGAGGTGTTTATTTATTGATGGATATGAATATTGGCAAGAAAGCACCTCCATCTTCAATATAGTGCTTATATCCATAAGTTGATCAACATATATACGCTCATAGACAAAACTTGAGGAAGTTTTACCTTTTAGCATGTATATCGGGATTCAGATAATAACTTTGAAAGATATTTGATACACAGTTACCTTTATTGAAGATATACTAGATAGCCAAGTGTGAACAAAATTGCCACTGTATCTTTAAAAAAGCAGACGGCCTGCGACATCAAAGACTTTCCACTCCCTTAAGTAATATAAGGTTTCCTATTATATAATTAAAAATTGCATCAAATTCTTTTATTTCTATATATCGAAATAAAAAGGTTAGTTATGGAGGAACTCGATAAACTACGTCATTACAAAATATTTTTGAGATCATTAACATCTTTTCATCATGGTGGAGCTTATGGATATTTTCTACGAAAACTCACATTTTGTGTGGTTTTCGTTTTAAAGAAATAAAAGAATTTGAGGCAATCGAAATTTTATGTTCCCACACATTTACACTCATAGACAAAACTTAAGGAACTTGTACCTTTAAGCATGTATATCAGGATTGATACAATAACTCTGAAAGATATTTGATAAAATGATCTTTATTGAAGATATACTAGATAACCAAGTGTGAACAAAATTGCCTCTGTCTCTTTAAAAAAAAAAATAGACGACCGATGACATCAAAATATGATAATTCCTTATGTTTTTTTCCATAAGTGTGTATATATATAAGTGTGTATATATAAGTGTGTAATGCCTCGATAAAGGTTGGCGTTCAGCCAGCCGAAATATTGGCAAAATAAATATTTTTTCAAATCCAATATATGCCTTTTATTATCTTATATTCTATATAGATAAAGATGCCTGATAATTATATATAAAACATTGTTGTATATTTCTTTTTCTCACTTGTATACTAATCTAAATTTCTGTCAACACTACTAATTATTGTGATTTTTTAAGGAAAGGAACTGCTTGTTCTCGATTGCTTGTGTATAGGTTTATGCCAAGCCCTTTCTTTCTTTCCCCCCTTTTTGATACATTGTAAATAACATTGGTGATTATTGTTACTATTACTGTTATATCTGTATGTACTTTCTTCTACTCAGAGAATCTGTATAAGACTAAAATGTCTTAATGAAGCTTTTTGTTGTTGTTGTTCTAGTTATTAAAATTAAAGATACAGTTAAACCTGTCTACGTAGCACAATGCGATTTACATTAAAAGTGGCCTGTCTATAGCACCCCCTCTCTATAGCACCCTATTTTGGTGAGTCAAAAGAGGGGTCGCTATAGACAGGTTTAACTGTAGTTCGGCCAGTAAATCTTTTTATTGTCTCGACGTTCCGACAAAAAACTATTGTCCTCGTCAGGAGCAAACAAAAATTAAAACATTTGGCAAGGCGTAAAAAATTCTTCTAAGGCTGCAAGGGCGTTCTCACGCGATATAACTATGAATGCCGGCCAGACATTCTTCTACTTTTACTTTTTATAAGTGTTTAAATCTCTCGTCTAATATACATGTGTATAAAATATAACGTATGGATGTTTTCTCGGAACAATAAAAAAAGAATCTCGTGTTTTAGTCACAGCACAGATTGTTGTCTATATAAAAGAAATAAGTTCAAATATTCAAACTGAAGAAAGAACTAACAGTTTGAAAGTACTTGAACATTCAAAAGTTCAAATGAATCAACAAACTCAGTCGTACATTTAGTTACATAAAGTTGTTTTTATGCATCAAAATATATGAATAATCAAAACAGAGGGAAAAAACTCTTTTATTCATATTTCCTAACATTTCAATAAATTCCACCATAGAATGAAATATGTAATATTTGTATTTAGAAAATTGAAAAAGAAAGAAATATTAAAGATATACAACTAGGGAAAGGAAAGAGAATAAATAACCCAGCTAGATGTGATTAATTTCATGGAAAATTCTATTTTATCTTTATGGGAGGTCTAAGCAAAATAAAACGATATTTCGGATGGTGATAAAATAAATCAAATAAACAAGTGGGATGAAACTGGGTTTACACGACACGGGAGAATGCTCTGCAAAACTTCCATCTTGTTTTTCTTTAGAAAGATACTAAATTTCAATTCAAACTTGTTAATTATTTCTTAGTTAGAGAATGAAATTACCTTACGTTTTTAAGCATATAGCGAAAATTCTACCTCCCCACAAACTATGTATATACGTATAACGAAACTTTATTTAGAATTGGTTAGTTTAAAAACATATCATACAATTTGGTCAAATTTCAAATGAAATGACAAACTTTTTATGTAGTTGGTTAATAAAGAGTTAAATCAATCATTTCTGCTTATACTTCTTTCAATAAGACTCTATCCTAATAAAGACTTTTGTGTATATATTGCTTTCAAGCATTGCGTGTTTTTCTGTCTAACACAAAACGTTTTATATAATGAAACATTTCTCGTTCACTTAAATTCCATTATTAAGAGTGTCCATTGTATAACTGCATTCGCTTTTCCACAAAGTTCTTAACTCAATTATCTATCAACACACACTTAAAAATATATATATAGGAAAAGAGAGAGAGAGAGTGAGAGAAAAAAAAAAGAGCTTTCCTATATAAAGATTCAGGAACAAAACAAAATTTTAGGAATTAAGTTATACCTGATTATAGCATTTTACTTAAAATTAAAGATACTTTCTATATAAAAAGATTTATACTGGACGACGTATCTTTAATTTGAAGAACTATGAATGCCGGTCAGTCACCACTATCTTTACGATATAACATTTTGAATCTCAAATTTGACTATCTCGGGTTATTCCCGGCTTAAGTCTAAATCTCTCCAGTGTTCCCATGCCTGCCGAACTGAACCAATCTCCCAAGGAAAACATTGAAGAAGAATGAAATCTTCAGTTCATTAAGGTGTCTGGGAAGTTCGATTATCTGGTAGATTTCTGCCCTCCATTATGAGGCTGTAATCGATTAGCTGGCCGTGGGGCAATCTTAATTGCAGGCCCAATATGGAGAGAGAGAAGTAGCCCCTAGATGGAGGGCTACCATATAGATGATGGCTAGCCCCTCGTCATAACCTGTCTGCCCGCCCCCCCTGATGGCTCAATGGATTTACGTAAAACTCATGGTTAGCTGGGATATATTTCTCTCGGTGTGTCATCATCAGGTTATATAACTAACTGACCCTCGATTTATCTTCTCGCTCATCTTTCCTCATATCTCTCTCATCTCTTTGCCCCAATTTACATACAATATAGCTATTAGCAAATTTGACAATGCAAATTTACGCTAATTTTAAGAATGAGGATTGTTGTTATAAAGTATTGCTAAATATATATGTAGAATACTTATTTTAATAGATTTCAACTCTTAAAAATATTTATGGTGGCATTCATAATCAACATGCTGGATACTTTCTCTCTCTCTCTCTCTCGCAATTCAATTAACTCAATTTGTATAGAAAGTGGAGTTTATTTCATGTCGATATCAAAGTGGGAAAGGAAACATTTCAAAACTTACTTCTTCGACAGCGAAAATCTTTAGATAAATCTGGTTTGAATTATTTTTTAATTTATAGATTTTAGGGTGTTTTCACAAATGTTTCTATGAATTTTAGTGTTTGTGAATGTAGAAAAATGTGGTAAATATTTCCTGTCTTTATTTGAAATTTCACAGGTCTACAAAAAAAACTTTTTTTTTGCACAAGAGAACCTGATGGTGTTTCTAGTGTAACTTTTCATGCTGAACTCAAAAATCTAATCAGAAATTTCCCATCACGTATGGTTTTTGCGTGACGGTCTTTTTTTAGTATTGGGATAAATACATGCATCCAACATGAAAGAGACTTACGAAAACATGAAACTGCTTTTGAAAAAGATAGAATACGAAAGATACAGTTGGAAAATATGCAGCGATTTGAAAGTCGTTGCTCTCTTGCGTGGATTACAGCTTGGATATACAAAATTTTGTTGTTTTCTATGTGAGTGGGATAGCAGAGATAGGGAAAGGCATTACATTAAAAAAATCTGGCAAAACCGTAAAATCTTTACTCCAGGATATAAAAATATTGCAAATCTACCCCTGATCGATTCAGAAAATATTTACTTACCACCATTACATATTAAACTGGGATTAATGAAGAAATTTGTCAAGGCAATGGATCGAAATGCCAGTGGATTTGCCTACCTAAAACAAAAAATTTCTAGTATAAGTGAAGCGAAGATTAAAGAAGGCATTTTCGTTGGACCTCAGATTCGAGAATTGCAGCAGGATGGAAATTTTCAAAATAGTTTGAATGAAGTTGAAGCAGCAGCATGGAATTCCTTTAGAAACGTTTGCAAAAACTTCTTAGGAAGTGTCAAGGTTGAAAATTACCGAGACATAGTTAATGATCTGTTGCTTTCCTACAAGGCACTGGGATGTAACATGTCCCTCAAGATCCATTTCCTGCATTCACATCTAGATTTCTTTCCAGACAATCTTGGCGCAGTTAGCGATGAGCATGGTGAGAGGTTTCATCAAGATATATCAAGCATGGAGAAGCGGTACCAAGGTAAATGGAGTCCTGTTATGCTTGCCGACTACTGCTGGACACTCAAGAGGGATCTACCACAAGCAAAGTATAGAAGAAAATCCACTGTCACTGCTTTTCAATAAATAAATGTTTCGTTCATATATGCCTATATTGAACGCTATATGCCTATATATTAACAAGATTTCCAAATTTCAAGTAGGTGTATCTCAGAAATATTGCGTAATAGAAAAAAACTAATGGTATATTTGGATTCAGGACATGTAGATAAGATGCTATTTCTTTGTGGACAAAGAAAAATATTTTTTGATAAACCAGTTACGTGACATTGTTTGCATTTTTTACTGTATTTTTCCCAATACTAAAAAAAGACCGTCACGCAAAAACCATACGTGATGGGAAATTTCTGATTAGAATTTTGAGTTCAGCATGAAAAGTTACACTAGAAACATAATCAGGTTCTCTTGTGCAAAAATCTTGTTGACCAGTGTTTTCAGAGTCATAATTTGTTTTCGAATGACCTAATGTTCCCAAACATAAAATTGCTTTGAGGTTTCTAACCTAATAAACATCAAGACGAGTTGCTAATCAACAAGAAATGCAAAATCACAGAGCCAAATTGTTTTTATTTAAACTAATGTAGAGGTTCAATTTCACAATACGGCGCAGAGAATGGCAAGGACGACGACTGCATAGCCAAAAACAGTTAGGGAACTGACTGGAGAGAGAATATCAGGATGGTACGGTTTTATTTTATGTCTATATAAAAATATGAATCGGTAATTTGGGTAAAAAAAGAGTAGCAAACACCAATTGAGCCTTTCATTTTTACATATAAGGATATAACATGAAGTTGAGTGTGGATAGTATTTATATGCGCATCAAAAGATAGACATCTCTCCTGTTAAAAAATGCATTAAAATAATGAATTTTGGTTAATTAAACCCCAGGATAGAACGTTATGGTGGTGATGAAGAATTTGCCACATCAGTTTTGACAAATTGGACCGATTTCGAAGCTTTTTTTTTTTTTTTGGGTAGGATGTTATGAAGTCGAAAGCTCTCCCTTAATGATGAAGATCAGAGCCTGAAACCATGATATACAAGTTGAATTTAGTCAGAATTTGTCTAAACTGGTGCTGTAGCACATTATTAATCACCATCATAAGGTTATATACTAGAGCGCTGAACGAAACGCATTGTTTTCATGCATTTTTTTTTACCAGGAAGAATTCCTAATTTGTTACATATAAGTATAAATGCAGTATAGAGGTATCAATTGAAAGACACGTTATGAAACCACATACTAGTATGAGAGAGGGCAGAAAGTCAGGCTAGAAGTTTTGGCAAACGTCGGAACAGGAAAGTTGAAACATCCGTCAATGCAGACACAGAGCACGCAATATCTTTTTCTAGAAGTGTCAAAGTCAGAACTGTCTCTTTTTTTATCTACAGACTTGGTTTTGTTCTACATTTGGTACGGTTACTTTTCTCCACAATAAATTCTCAGGCCTCGCCCATTCCAATTAGCCTCTCTTTAGACCTTACTTCCTTCCTTCTCCTGTCAAGTTGGATTATATGAATCAATTTTTCAATTTTACAAATTACGATCATGTAATATTTTCACATAAATAACATTTATCTAAACCCCTCATATAAAATATATCTATAATCATATAATATAATATTTATAATTATTTTATAAATCAATTTGTGAGACTAAATTTCAATATTTCGGCTAGGTGAAGTTCTCGAGACTTGACACGCTAAACCAAATTCCTGACTCAGGTTTGTTTAATTTACCAGAAAGGAAGGATTCTATGGATCAAGACAAGTACACACGGGATCATGCAGAAGCATGTTGTAAATAGGTATCCACGACAACATCTCATTCATTATTTTACCCCTTTGTTTCAGCCATTCACTTTCTTTCTATCAGGAATTCGCTGGGGGGTTTGGGGGCTACGACCCGGGTTCGATTCCCGCATTGGGCACTTTTTAATGATTTAAAAAAATGCTCCCATGACCCCCGATTCTTGAAAAAGTCCAACCCCACCAGCGAGTGCAAGTAACCAAAAGGGGCTCTGGCACATTTGTAAGTGCAAAGTCGAACTGCTTCTCACATGTGTAGACATGTGGTGCACTTACAGTAAAAGCAGTCGCTAACTACCCACCATGATTATCATGGCCTGTACCACGTGTACTAGGGATAAGAAAAAAAAAGAATTCGCTAAAATTAACTGAAAGTCTGTGTGGGTGTTATTAGATTTATACGATAATTATAATTTATATTTTATGACCTTTTTTTCAAAATTCTTAATAAAAATAGTCATCAATAGTAATTCAAAGAGAAACAATGTACAAATGTCTAATTTTGAAGCATAGTTATCTCCCATACTATCTTGTATGCAGGGTTTAATGGCTATAATTTGACAATAAAGCTCCCGTGTATGAAATAGCATACAAACTTGTAACACGGCATCAATATCTCTCAAAGATTCTAGGCCCATTCTAGACTAGCTTCTATCTAAATTCAAGAGTTCTAATTGAAATTGTGGAACAATATTGGAAGCACTTGCTGGATATGATCACTAGACACCTCCCGAAAGTTCTAAGCCCAGTCTATAAACTAGCTTCTATCTAAATCCAAACTTTGAAATGATAGAGAAACGTTGTCTATCAAATTTGAAGCCTATATATATACAGTACACTCGTCATCTTCCGAGAATTATCGACCGTTTCTAGACATTTTAGACATGAAAAAGGTAACTCCAGTCACCAATATCTCAGCCTGCCTTCTCTATGAGAGACACTTCTGACGGCAGAGTCTTCTGCGGTGGACACCATCCTGGAAAAGAAGCGATGCGATTGAAAGAGAAGTATAAAAGGAAACATAAGACTCCTATATCAAGATATAGATGTGTGAATATGTAAAAATATATATTTAATATCTGTGAATAAAAAATAATATTATGTTGTATATGAATTTATGGTGGTATCTTATTAACTCTCTAAATAACTTAAGAAAAAGGCATCTCCTTATCGTGCAACTGAAAGTTGCTGATGGCTTGCGTCATCTATCGAAATAAATAAGCAACTTTCAGTTGCACGATAAGGAGATGCCTTTTTCTTAATTTATGCACCTTATCCCAGTACAATATCACATTTGTACTATTTTTTCTCTAAATAACTGTTTTTGTTTCGCTTCGAAACTGATTGCATACATAGTTTTTCTTGTATGAGAGTTTGCAATAGAGGAACTGTCTCTAGTAGATGAATCCAAACCATTAGGTATGGTCGGGGTGAACATGCCTGCTGGGAGGAAGCTGTCTTGTAGCAGGGTGTGGCCGCCCATCTATCAGTACTACTGCACCTGCTGCCACAAGAAGAATGAGAAGGACACAAGAAATTTGTATTTTTTAAATATCACATTTATAATCACTCCGATTCTTGAATGCAGGTATGGCGGCCCTTTTCTTCAAACAGGGGTATCTGCACACAAACGTTTGAATTGAACTAAATACTTAAAGAGACTAATGAATTGGAAGATTTGTTGTTTTATATCATAGTCGCGCTTATGGAATTGAAGACTTGGGGCGATGGCGTCGACCTTTCATATTAAATCTTACTTTTCCTTATTACTAATAATTGTATATAGTTGCGGAACTACTGGTTTCCTGTTCTGCTCTTTTCCTGATATTGCACCTTGTACGGAGAATCTGTATAAGACTAATGTCTTAATAAAGGCTTTGTGTGTGTGTGTGTGTTTTTTATATCATAGTAGGTATTGCGATCATACAGAGATATTTGACTAGTTGAACTGTTTTTTGCTAAGTGTGTGTTAGGATCATAGACACATTCTATTTTCAATATTTTTGAAAGTTTTTTTCTCTAAATATCGTTATACTAGAATAAAGTTCGTGATATAGTAACTTACTAAATACACTCTCTTCACTACATGTATGTATACATAGAAAATTTTTCACTACTCCTTTACAGATTGAAGAAAGGAATAGGTAGCGTCAAAACTTTTCAAAATAAAGTTTTATTAAAGAAGAAAATACGAACGTTCCCTTTTTAGCTGATGAAAAACTAGTACAGTATCTATTTAAATTTAATTTTTAATAACTATAATTGCGGTTTTTCACCTACTTCTATCTTTAATTGTCCAAACCACGCGAACCTCTTGATGATGAACGTTTATAAGATATTCATTTTGGTGCTTGAATATCTTTAAAACTTTGTTGGGTGCTGCGCTGCCTGGAGTACAGGAGCTCCATCTATGAATCTTTTCTTGCTCTGGTGAATCTGTATAAGACCGGTGGTCTTAATAAAGATTTTTGTGTGTGAATATATTTAAACCTCTGGTTTATTGTTTGTAACTGCGCCTAAACCTTCTCCATAAGATTCACACTGTTAAAACTGATGTTTACCGCTACACCTACCTTCCCATCACAATTTGTGATAGTTGAAAGCCTATTGAACATAGAAATAATAAAGAAAGTCTATACCTGGATCAATATGAATAATAAGACAAAAATAAATAGAATTATTGTGATTTCACCGCCACACTGTGTTGTGGCAACGATCTATGTTCTTTAGAGGGAGTCGCTCACCTCTATTCTTGGTCGGCGGGGTTGAAGGTTCAAAATTGTGGTGTCGCTGTTCATAACACTTTTAAAATATACGACGAAAACAGGAGGGAAAATTATATTTATTATAAATTAAGAAAAATAGTAAAGTATTATTTAATTAATTATATATTTAAATATTTACACTAAAAGAATCGGGGATCAGGGCAAATTCTCGCGTTCGAAAGTTGTTTACAAGTTCTTCTGTATTTGTTTTTCTCATTCCAGCCGCTGCATCCCCGTAGACCCCTCCGTCGGCCTCCCATTGGCTGCTTCGAACTCCTTCTTTTCCAACTGGCGCCTCGACGACTCAAACATGGAAAGGAAAAGTTCAGTCGATCCAATCGGTTGGGTCTCTAGATGTGTCTTCCGTAACTTGACACAACATTCGGGGTTTCAGTGTGATTTTGCTCTTGTTGTGAAATCAAAGGGTCCTCTTCAGTTGTCAATCGAACTTCTTGCGTTGGAGATCGCTCCGTTAGAGGGTCTCGACATCTTATCTCGGGCGTTATCTCTAAATTGTAGAGTTTTTGAATAGGTCGTATTTTATCACCTGATAAAGTTTTCACTTTCGCAACCCTCACAAGTCCGTCTTTTCCTGGATAGAATTGGATTATTCTAGCTAACGGCCAGTGCAGTCTCTTTAAACTCTCTTGTCCAATGAGCACCATGTCTCCCACCTTGAATGGTATGGCAGTCTTCAGGCGTCTCGTTTCTTGTCTCAGCAATCCAAAATATTCGATACGAAATCGTTCTCTAAGATCTTCTCGTACACGTTTGATATATTGATATTTGCGGGAGAGGGTCTGGTTATCAATCAAGTCCAGGTCTGGAACGCCAACCTCTCTGACCTCATGTAAGAACAATGAAGGTGTCAATGGAACGAAATCCTCACTTTCTTCAGTTAGGTAGGTCAGAGGCCGTGTGTTCATCAATCTTTCGGCGTCACACATTACCGTGGGCAGTTCTTCATATCCTAAGGTGGTTTGACCGAGAATCCTAAAGAGTAATTGTTTCATCATTCCAATCAAACGCTCCCACCATCCACCCCACCAAGGAGCACCAGGCGGTATGAATTTCCAGGTGATGTTTTTCCATGTGGGATCACATTTTAATCTCGAAAAATCAATCTTCTTTAAAGTATTAGCCATGCCTCAGAAATTAGTTCCATTATCCGAATACACAATCAATGGTCGGCCTCTTCGAGCAATAACTCGGCAGAAAGCTTGGAGGAAGGCTTCCATAGACAAAGATGTCACAAGTTCCAGATTAACTCCTCTATACACTGCACATGTGAAGATGACAATCCGTGCTTTCTTCTTATTCTATAAGATAAGATGCCGAGTTAGATCAACTCCTACTATTTCGAAAACTGCAGCATCTCGTACTCTGTCTTCTGGTAATGATGTTAATTCGACGGTAGCTGGTGTCGCGGTGAATCCTTTACAGCGAATGCATTGATTGATGATCTTCTTGACGGTTTTCCTGGATCTTAGTATCCAATAGTTTTCTCTCAGAATACCGATGAGCGTTTGTAGACCGGTGCCCGTGGGTTTCATGGTTCCACTTGATGAGAAAAGAGACCAAGAAGTGATCTGAGGGCAATAAAATGGGCATTCTAAAAGTAGCGAAATCTTCTCTTCTGCAAATTTTAGTTTTTATTCTCAAAATCTCTGAAGAGTCTACTAGCAACTTAAAGCCTTGTAGTTTCTTATCTTCATGCCCTGAAAACGATTCTCTCTGGATAAGTCTCATCAGTATTATTTCTGACTTAGTGATTTCTTTTCGTTTAAACTCAAATCAGCGACAAAGTCACACTTAGGGCTTCCATGATTGTCTTTACCACAAAATACACATTCTTTCGATTTGTGAACTGAATTCAAAATTTCTGAAGCTGTCGCAATTGGTTTTTCATTTCAGAATCTGGTCTTTGGATGTTTGTTTACCAAATTAGGTTTAGAAGTTGATTCATTCCCGGTACCGATTTAATTTCTAAAACTCTTCTCTCATGCAGTTAATTGTATCTTTCTAGAAAGGTAATCAAGTCATTAATTACGTAACCTGTCGGGAGTTCTTTGTTCAACTCCAAATTAAGGTAGGCAGGTAGAAGCTTTATTATTATCGGACACAACAGTTGTCCGTAAACATCAATGGACACGTTTAGTGACTCGAGACTTCTTATTTGAACAGAAAGGTTGTCAAAAAGTTCGCGGAAGGTTCTTACATCGCTTGACGTTTTGAATGGTCTCATTGACAACAAATTGTTCATATGTCGGCTAATCAAAATGTCTTCTCGCCCAAATCTGTCTTTAAGCAATTTTATAGCTTTCTCATAATTGTCCGCAGATAAAGCGAAACCTTCGACTGTTTAGTGCAGTTCCGCCGAGATGTGACTTCAGATAGGTAAATTTATCGATCGGGTTCAGTGAGTTGTTCTGGTGAATAGCTGCATCAAAAGAATTCCTGAAAGTCAGCCATTCACTAAATTTTACATAAATATCGATATCATCAATTTCGGAAGTTTCACAGTCGTGCAGGAAGGTACATAATGTCTCATTTCATTTTCATCTATTCGTGAGTTCGAATTCGATATATCTTCGCTACGAGAATCTGATTGGCGAATCTTTTTATTTGCCCTAAATCTCCAAGTAATATATTTCTCTCGATATTCCTCTACGCCCTGTAATTCCCTCTCTAAATCGTCAGTTTCAAGAAGCGTTTCTATTTCGTGATCAACTAATTTAAGTTCGTTAAATGATTCATTCAATTGTTCTGATAATTCTTCAAGATCAATTCTCACTAGCGTGTCAAGTCCACTTTCAATCTTATTGCATGTTTTCGTTAAATATGATCTGTTAATAGCACGCTTCTTCTTTAAACGTAGAATTAATTATTCCGCCATCATGTAAACAAAGCGGCAAGTATGGTTAGCTAGCAAGTTATAAAATGGTCAGCTCAGAATGTTTTTTTTTTTCTTTCAAGAATTTACCTTCAACAGTCCCGGCTGGGATGCCACAAATTGTGATTTTGATTGTGATTTCACCGCCACTCTGTGTTGTGTCAACGATCTAAGTTATAAAGAGGGAGTCGCTCACCTCTATTCTTGGTCGGCGGGGTTGAAGGTTCAAAATTGTGGTGTCGCTGCTTATAGCACTTTTAAAATATACGACGAAAACAGGAGGGAAAATTATATTTATTATAAATTAAGAAAAATTGTAAAGTATTATTTAATTAATTATATATTTAAATATTTACACTAAAAGAATCGGGGATCAGGGCAAATTCTCGCGTTCGAAAGTTGTTTACAAGTTCTTCTGTATTTGTTTTTCTCATTCCAGCCGCTGCATCCCTGTAGCCCCCTCCGTCGGCCTCCCATTGGCTGCTTCGAACTCCTTCTTTTCCGACAAGAATATTTCGAGGGATCACTCCCTCTTTCTCAGTTTATTGATAAATAAAAATGTTTACAAACTACACATGGCTCATGAAAACCGTCTTTAACAATGATCTAAAAACACGGTTTTCACGAGAGTCATGTAATTGTAAACATTTTTTATTTATTATCAATACGCTGAGAAAGAGATGGCTATCTCTCGAAATATTATAATTATTAATTGCCATTTTTCATATTGATCCAGGGCTCTTTCTTCACTATTCCTATATTTAGTGAATCACCAATTATTTCAAATTATTGAATATTGATGATATTTCTAGAACATATTGTGGGCGAAAACCATTCATAATCAGCCCAAATTGTTGAACCTTTTCATCATTTTTAATATATTTTATATTATATATTTTAATATTCTTGATTTTTTCAACATTTTCTCTGAAAAACTATAACCATTCCAAATAGAAATTTATTCTTGCACAAAAATACGAATCACATAGATATTTCAACTTCAAAGTAGAAATATAATATCCAATAAATATGAATCTTTGTTTGATTTTTCAAAGATTTTCTGATCAGTTTTTTTTTTACTTCTCGAATCTTTCTTTAAAATGGTTAACTTCTTGAGAGAGCTATAAAATAATGTAATTAAGTCTTTATACACTAGCTTTTTTATTTAAATAATTTTCAACTCTTTTTATGAATATGAAAAATACTGTAAAAACCTCCTTGATTTTCAATGGTTAAGATCCTCAGCCGTTTCACTATTTTAATCTAAGATATCGTTCTATATAACACTATTATTAAGGAGTGTTTGGTATAGGAATAATACAATTGAACGTATGTTATGAATCTCTCTCTCTCTCTCTATATATATACCCCTATGTACGCTTTTAAAACAGTAGAACTAATTAATACGCTGTATTTAATATATTCTTTCTATACCCTAGGATTATTTCAAGTGACGTATTTATAATATCAAACGCGGTTGATTCCACACTAGCCTGTTCAGTGATTCGCTAACCATGACGTATGCACGAAGGAACGTGTGGCCACTGGACATGCGTCGGACCTAGAGGTTGTTGTTGTGTACTGCGCTGCCTGGAGTATAGGAGCTCCATCTATGTTTCCTTTCTTTCTGTGATGAATCTGTATAAGACCGGTGGTCTTAATAAAGCTGTGTGTGTATTTATAATATCGTTACACATTATTTCAGAATCTCATCTCTGCCTAAGGAAGGTGATCCATTTCTCTGTTGATGTCTTAAAGGAGATTCGATTATGAATACTTTTCCAAGAAAGCATTTATAGGAAAAAATAATTAAAGTGTTTAGGATAAACCTAATTGACTCGGTCCCTAAAATGACTTTTCGTCATTAAGAACTAGGTCCGAAACCCTCATTCATCATTATTTTAATTTATTTTTACAAATTTGTATAAAATATGGAAACACTATATACTTGTTGATAATCTTTATTTTAACGACCTTGTCGATAAACCTAACTTTCTGAAGGTCCACATACCGAATTTTGGAACTCTATCTTTTCTGTATATAAACGATATTGTCTTGTTATCTGACTATAAGATCTCAACATGCGCAAAAGGATCAATCTACTAAAGATCTACACACATAAATTTGGAACGCTATCTCTCCTGTACTTAATCGATATTGCCTTGTTATTTGACTATAAGATCTCAATATGCATAAACAGATTAATATACTCAAGATCTACACACTGAATTTTGGAACGCTATCTCTTCTGTATGTAAACGATAATGTCTTCCTATCGAATCTACGATCTGCATGCGCAAAAATATCAACATACTCAAGAAGTATTTTGAGAACAAACTTTTGATATGAACCTAAGATAAACTATAAAGTTGGCCTTCCGTAACGGAGGCCGATTGGCCCAGACTGAAAGGTGATTCTGGGGAGACGATATCCTTTAACTGTATCAAATAAATACACTTATTCAGACTGGTTATTAACAGCATTGATTTCAAAGAAAAATCTCAGATTGAAACTCTTGGACTCAATAACATTGTCTCTACTTTTATATTCCGCAGTTATTTGGGCAACGAACCAGATGAAATCAGCTTGATCAAATTCAAAAATATTTTTCTGCTGAATCTTAGACTTACCCAAATTAACGCCATTTTTGCTAAGCGCGGAATATAGACGTGTGTCTCTGGAAGTTTCTGTCATCAAATCGACCCTGAAATTTTGGCTTCGGGTATTAAAGATGGACAAGTCCAAATTACTGTTACGCTAGTGCTTTTACCAACGTTGTGAGGGTCGTATTATCAGGAACGAGCTTTAAACCTGTTCTTGCTGATATTTTGAACTCTAAAGAATTCGTCTTGTTAAAAACTGCGATAAACTGATGGTTGTTTGAAAGGAGAAATTCTATTTATTATTTTAACCTCATTTAAACGTTCGGTTTGGAAGGATCATACAAAAATGTTAAATCTCTTCTCGCTATGGCCATTACCAACATTTAAGAAAATATCTGAGATTGAGGACTGTTTGTTTTCTAATCTTTCAATCAACATTCTTTTTGCTCAGCAGATAATACTTTGGCTATTTCTATTGAAAGCTGCTTAGAAAGCTGAAAAAATAATTTTGGTTTAATATGTGATTTGTATGGAGATGGGATCTATGACAGGTTAGTTCATAATGCTTTTTATTCTCCCTTACTACAAGATAAATGGATAAGATTACAAATTATCACATCTTCCAACACATAAATTTACAACTTTGCGAATCACTGCATAATATCGTGTCAAATAAAACCTTTGCTCTTGCATTTTATTAATTTTATATGCTGTGGCAACAATAAGGATAGAATTAAAGGACAGATGACTGTGTATAATGAGTACACTACTCTATGTTAAAATGGATCAAAATTACAGATATGTTTGAGACATTATAGGTATGAGAAGACAAAATGATAAGCCATATGCAAATTGGCATATTTTAATGGTGTGTAAGGCTGATATTTGGAATTTCTCGATATTTTTTATTTAATTTTTAATTGTAGTTATTATATATTTACTGTTACCTGTCCTATCTTTGTTGTTTTAAAGGTTTGATTATTTATTTAATTGCACCAGATCCGAGAAGACTTGTAAGCCTCACCGGGTTACACAAAGTAAAGAGATGTATTGCAGACAGTTTGTCATGTAACTACTTTTTATCATTTTTAAATTTTATTTATTCATCTATTATTTTTATTTTATTTGAATCTATGAGAGGAAAAACCCCATGTATGAGACTAATTATCTTAAGAAAGGCTTTGTGTGTGGGAGAGAATTAGATGCACAACTCTGGAGACCTGGTTGGTGTGAATGATGCTTCTCCAACTTTCTTTGTCCTACGCTGTGGTTGATGTATTGTTAGTGTTGGACGGTTGGGTTTTCCTATTTTCTCTTCATATCTGGCAGGACAATAGAGGTACACCAGTTGAAATGGAATGTAGGAAGATGTTTCAAGAAATATCCAAGCAATTTCAGGTTTAGTCTGCTGAGGTATCGTCCATTAGCGGGGATAAGAATTACTTTTAAGATTAAAGACAGGATATACTAGACCCATTATGTTCATTGATGGAGAAAAAGGTTTTTCCTGTCTGCTCAAAATGCTCAACTCCACTGCAACTCCAGCACATATCCTGGACTGTATTGGAGCTAAGACCTATACAAGAACCCCAAAACTATAGTAGAAAAAAGTTTGCTTTCAACCTTCATGACCTGGTGTAATCTTACCCATGGGATAATACTAATAAAAAAGAATTACTTTTTATTAGGATGGTTTCATTTGTTATGTGATCAAGTCAAGTATAAACAAGTACTCTAGCGGTTGGATTGAAGCGCTGTTTATGAAGCTTATAAACTTCTCAAGTTGTGGGATTCCATGTTAGAGAAAAGTGTGAGAATTAGGCATTGTTTTATCACTTCCTGTGATATATAACAATTTACCATTGCAAGCTTTATTTAAAAAAAAATATTATAGAAAATTGCTCTAATGATGTCGACACTTCCATGGCAAGTAACTAATCGGGGTTTTTTTAGACATCAGAATGTCCAACTTGGGTCTACATGTAATATTTCTACAGTAAAAGTAGTCGCAAACCCTACCTATTATCATTATCATGGCCTGACTAAGATTGCTAAAGATATGTGGCTGAAACACAGGGATAATACTTGAAGAAATCTGATATCATGCTATTTCGAATATCTAGAAGATGGTCCTAAATGGATATTTATAGGAAAGGTCTTTATAGGGAAAATACATTGTTTTGGGGCCGTATTCGCAGTAGACTAGTGACTTATAATAGTATTAAGTGTCCTTATAAATATTTTAAATGTAAGATTGAAGCAGAAAGAGTGCCACACAGGGAAGTAAACCTACATGAAGCACCAGACAACAAGAAATAGAGAACAATGGTAGTATGGCGTGTATGGCTCCATATCAACATGGCGTGATGCCGAGAAAGGGAGAGAAATGGAGAAATCACGAACTACTCAACTACAAATCAATAGGAAAAATTTCATTAAAATTCAGAAATCATTTCTGCCGAGATTGTTCTACATCTTCACTATATTCTATTAATCAAATCAAATAGCGATCAAAATGTTTCAATAGTAAATTCAACGATGAATTAGGTCAGTCTAACATTTAGTTTGCATAGTGTCGAACACGATGTAAATAAGGTATGATTCAAACTGACCGTAGGTACTCATTTGTATAGTTGTATTACTATTCAAAAACAGATGCTTCGACTTTAAAATCTTTCCATATATCCTGATGTTTAGAATCCTTCTTAAAAACTGGCGAATGTATTAAAAAAACGTGTGATTGCAAGTTAAAAGCTGTTTTAAAAGGTAAACGTCTAATTGCAATATGTTTTTTTTTTTTTGTAAAATGCGGCAAGATTTCGAATGGAAACTTTTCCTTGGGTCTAATAATATTTAGCCCTAACTTCAATATATCAATATAGATTCTATTAATTAAACATTACTTTTTCTAATCTAATTACCACTTTTCACACAAAAAATATAACATTATTCACGGTCATATAACAAATAATATGGTCTTGAAACTTTAGTTTGTAAGATCTCATTTTTAATGTAAAAATCATCACCGAAGTTGATTGAAAAACAACAAGGATCTATAATTTAAAGGTGAATAGTTTTTCTAATGTGACCATATCTTTCCAACATGTTCCTTCTTTTACTGACTTCTTTGACTGATAGAAACCTCGGTGCATTTATTTATTAGACCATATTTCGTTAAATACTGTATCTCCTAACTGAAACATTAATATAGAATGTTAACTATATATGTAAACTATATATTTTATTGTGAGTATTTATTCCTAGCTTAAAGTAAAGTTGACGCTGTATGTTACCAAGATCACATCGCTCAAATCCAGCTTCCAATTTTATACTTGGTCGCATCTAACAAGAGCAATTCGCCAAACCAATTTTCCAGAATCATATTAATAAAAATTTGAAATTCAAATAAATGCAATTTGAAGACAACGGAGAAATCTCTATATAATTTTCCTAAATAAATCTAAAAAGAAAGAATTATTCAAGATTTAGTCTCTTTTTGGAGAAATTTCAAGGGTGGACATGCGGCGAGTAAGGAAAGTTGTAGAATGGATGGGAAAAAATATATTGTGGGGGACGAAGACCCCATTTTCAAATTACGCCAGAAGAAAAATGATTCTATTCAAATTTCATAAATGTTTTCATCTCCTGTAATAAATTCATTCTACGAGAGGCAAATCCTGAAATCCATCTAATTCTGGAGTATTTTTCGGGGAGAAAAAAAATGAAAATATTCAAACAACCTGCGTATTCAATATTGATTTCTGTGGTTTGTAAATATTTCTTGAATATATGACACACAAATATTTGATTTATGTCATTGTTAAAATAAAATTAATATGCATTGACAATATTCGATTTATTTCCTTTTTTATCTTCCTTATTATTATTTTTTTTTTTTTTGGAAATACTTTTGAATTTATTCACACACAACTTTGACTCTATCTAGAAGTCGTTTTAAGCGTTGGTTTAATTATCAAAACCTGGTAAAAGTATTTTTGTTCCTTAGATTTCTCCCTTCAAATATGCCATAAAACATTATCTTCATATCTGTCATCAAGTGCTGTCTTGATTTGATTCATACCCACGTGTTTTTCCCATTTGTCCTTCTAACCCTCATTGAAAAGAATATCTCTTATCAAATAACCTCATTTTGTAATAATTACAGGTTTTCCTCGTTCAAAGAATTGTCTAGCGATTATAATAAAGTTATTCGTTCAAATTTGAAACTTTTTTCAATTTGTTTTGTTACCATATTACCATTCCTACCGACTACTTCTCTCTCTGTTGATTTTCCAATTATCATTGTATCGGACATATGGACCTTTGTCCATTCGATGTGAACATGTGTCTACTCGATGTGAACATGTGTCTACTCGATATCACATCGAGGGCCATGCTTCACGATTTTCGTGTCATCCTTACTCAGGGGCCATGTTGATATTCTCTGTATAGTTTCAATTTTAGTAGTTGTACAGCCGAACAAGCGTATACATACTTTAATAGAACGTTGAAAAGGTTTTATTTAACCTTTAATTGCTTCTATGTTTTGTTTTAAAATAGTTTAGAAGAAAAGAAGAAGAAAATATGATCAAGGTGATAGATAAAGTATGATAATAAAAAAAGACACCTACTGATCGTGCAACTGAATTTTGCTGATGGTCCAATGCCATCTTTCCAAAAATATATAAGATCTCTGTTGATTTTCTATTTTATAGAGTTAGCTTTTACCTCTTTCTTGGAATATAAAGAACCTAGTTATATCAGCAATATTGAGGAATATTTTTTTTATTTTTGTTAATAAAATATTCTATTTCAATGTTGGGTTTCAAGTTGGGTTTCATACATTGCAATTATTTCTAATAGCTGACACATTGATATTTCAACCTTTCTCTTTATGAATATCACAAATAATTGTAAAATGACATTTATAATTTTTAAATATAAATTATTCCTTTAATATAATAATGTGTTAATCATTATATTTTTAGTTGTTTCTCTCTGTTATTTTATTGTAAGTAGGATAATTGTTTTGATATTAAAATTAATTGTCATCTTGAATACTGTCTTCTATCCCTGAACCTTTTTTCTATTTCACAAAAAATTCTATGAATGCAAAGAAAACAAGTATTGATAATATTATGCAAGGTAGTTGTTAGGTTTGACAGAATATTTACTAAATTATTTTATTAAAAGAGTACGGCTGATAGAAAAATTATGCTTTTTATTCAATAACATAGCGCAGATTGTATTTTGCAATTCCTTTGATAAAAACATTCTAAGAAAATTCTCGAAATAAAAAAAAAATAATTGAAAAACGTCGGATCTCTTTTGGTCTATTAAAAATTTTAATAGTAGCCGCTTTACAGAAATAAAATTTTCTTTAAATTTCGAATATTAGAAAGGGCTCTGAGAACTCTGTTAAGAATAAAATATTAGAAACATATGCAAATAGACTCTAATAAAGACTTCATAGTATAAATTATTGAATAGGTTTGTTTTATTTTACGCATAATTATCTATCACAACTGTGCGCACATGAACAGAAGCTATGCAAATAATTCCAGGTGTTGATTCATTCCTTCTATTGGACTTTTGATTTGCACAATTCCAGCCCCCACTTGTATATGCAGCATTAAGGTTGATGAATGTCAACTGAATATCTAAGTATAGGAATTGTAAGGCTATGAATATCCTATGGATAGCCTAAGTACTGGAAGGAGTACAATACTACCTTCGTTCCTATTGGTTAATATCTAATGATGGCGAAATCTGGATTCTAATTGGCCGAATAATATTCTGGGAGGGGCAGCCGCCACCTCTAATAACAGGGTTGCGTGCAGGCGGTTGGTTTAACCATGCGATTGCCTTCACGTCTGCTCGCAACGCATATGCGCACCCAGTATGTACAATACCTGTAGAGACCATGTGGAAGTCTTAGATTGTAGGTTCTTACATCTCCATTTATGGTTTTGAAAATAGAGCAATCCATACTTAATTCATTAGATAATAAAAGGCATATATTGGATATAATAAAATATATTTTTTGCCAATATTTCGGCTGGCTGAACGCCAACCTTTATCGAGACATTACATTTTTGTATACACAAACTCAGCGCCGCGTAGTGTATGTTTGTGTATACAAAAATGTAATGCCTCGATAAAGGTTGGCGTTCAGCCAGCCGAAATATTGGCAAAATATATATTTTATTAAATCCAATATATGCCTTTTATTATCTAATCTCCATATATATATATATATTGTAACGTTGGTGAGGACGAGTAGATATTCAATTAATAGACAACTGTTCATCGATAAATATGAATGTTATGAATAATATGTTTATTGCAAAATAAAGAATTGAAGGTGCAGTCGTCTTAATAGGAAAGTAGAAAAAATAGTTATTTACTATCAAGTAGTTTGTATTACTTAATTTACATAACAAATATTGTTTCACAGTTATATATAATTTATAAAATTAATCCTATATTGGTGATTTAAAAAATAGGTTAGTTTTTTAACTATACATATTTACAACAATTAAAAAAGTGACATATTAACTATGATCAAAAATGTAGAATAGTCAATCAATATATATAAACAAGATAACTTGTTAGACAGCTTAAAAACTATTCAGAATAATAACACTGGTCAACAACATTTTTGCACAAGAGAACCTGATTATGTTTCTAGTGTAACTTTTCATGCTGAACTCAAAAATCTAATCAGAAATTTCCCATCACCTATCGTTTTTGCGTGACGGTCTTTTTTTAGTATTGGGATAAATACAGTAAAAAATGCAAACAATGTCACGTAACTGGTTTATCAAAAAATATTTTTCTTTGTCCACAAAGAAATAGCATCTTATCTACATGTCCTGAATCCAAATATACCATTAGTTTTTTTCTATTACGCAATATTTCTGAGATACACCTACTTGAAATTTGGAAATATTGTTAATATATAGGCATATATGAACGAAACATATTTATTTATTGAAAAGCAGTGACAGTGGATTTTCTTCTATACTTTGCTTGTGGTAGATCCCTCTTGAGTGTCCAGCAGTAGTCGACAAGCATAGCGGGACTCCATTTACCTTGGTACCGCTTCTCCATGCTTGATATATCTTGATGAAACCTCTCACCATGCTCATCGCTAACTGCGCCAAGATTGTCTGGAAAGAAATCTAGATGTGAATGCAGGAAATGGATCTTGAGGGACATGTTACATCCCAGTGCCTTGTAGGAAAGCAACAGATCATTAACTATGTCTCGGTAATTTTCAACCTTGACACTTCCTAAGAAGTTTTTGCGAACGTTTCTAAAGGAATTCCATGCTGCTGCTTCAACTTCATTCAAACTATTTTGAAAATTTCCATCCTGCTGCAATTCTCGAATCTGAGGTCCAACGAAAATGCCTTCTTTAATCTTCGCTTCACTTATACTAGAAAACTTTTGTTTTAGGTAGGCAAATCCACTGGCATTTCGATCCATTGCCTTGACAAAGTTCTTCATTAATCCCAGTTTAATATGTAATGGTGGTAAGTAAATATTTTCTGAATCGATCAGGGGTAGATTTGCAATATTTTTATATCCTGGAGTAAAGATTTTACGGTTTGGCCAGATTTTTTAAATGTAATGCCTTTCCCTATCTCTGCTATCCCACTCACACAGAAAACAACAAAATTTTGTATATCCAAGCTGTAATCCACGCAAGAGAGCAACGACTTTCAAATCGCTGCATATTTTCCAACCGTATCTTTCATATTCTATCTTTTTCAAAAGCAGTTTAATGCTTTCGTAAGTGTCTTTCATGTTGGATGCATGTATTTATCCCAATACTAAAAAAAGACCGTCAGGCAAAAACTATAGGTGATGGGAAATTTCTGATTAGATTTTTGAGTTCAGCGTGAAAAGTTACACTAGAAACACCATCAGGTTCTCTTGTGCAAAAAAAAAATGTTTTTTTTTGTAGACCTGTGTAATTATCAACAGGTAAATGAAGCAGTAGTGGGTACAATTCAATTTTAAGAAAATGGAAGATTAATTTATTTTTATTCAGAGATAATCTATAATTAAATTAATTATATTTATACTGGAAATATGACATGTATATTTTATATGATGGATAATCGTAGGTGTAAGTTGATAGATTTATTAAAAATTATGACAAAATATAACTCAACTGTACTGATGACGACCAAAGCCCCAAATGCTTTAAGCTCCTGATCCGAACGTGGCCTCGGAGAGGGCTACGTCGATTGTAAATATCTCTCTTCATTCCTACCATTATTATTACACACACACATACAAAAGCCTTTATTAAGACACACAGGTCTTACAGAGGATTCTCCTTGGGGTTACAAGACGGAGAAACCTATGAAAGACCATCATTATTACCATATAACTCCCTTTGAGTGTAAAGAATGACGAGATGTCAATAAAGTTGTTTAATTGTCAATTGTCAAAGCCCGAAATAATGGTATACAGGTTGGATTTATGTCTGGATTTACCTAATCTGGTGTTGTGACTTATTCTTTATCATCACTAGTAAAGTTTTTTACTAGGGTGATGCAATAGTCGTTCTGATGCACATTTGAAGAGAGAGATGTTTCTTTCGGTACATGAATATCATATCCTCCCACAACTTCATGCTGTGTTTTGAAATGTTTAATAGTTATTTTTGGCATTGTATTTCTTATGATATACATTATCGAATGTAAAACGACACCTGAAGTTATACCGCATGAGTTTCTTTTCAATGAAAAATCAAAATTTATTTCAAGGTGAAATAGTGACTATTTCTAACCTTTTTGTATGAGGTATGATGAACGAAAAAATAAAAGTGTCCAGGGATGGGAATCGAACCCACAATTTTCCACTTACCGGGCAGATGCCATGTCCACTAGGCTACCCTGGACGTATTTTTCCGTTCGTAAATAATACATAAAGTAACTTATAATACAATATAATGCACTGCGGCTTGTGATTGTAACACGACACCTGAAGTTATACCGCATGAGTTTCTTTTCAATGAAAAATCAAAATATATTTCAAGGTGAAATATTGACTATTTCTAACCTTTCATTGAAAAGAAACTCATGCGGTATAACTTCAGGTGTCGTTTTACAATCACAAGCCGCAGTTCATTATATTACATTATCGAATATTACCTCGACAGATCTTGCTGCAATGATAGAAATTACTAAATGAGAGGGTTCATTTCAACATTATTGAATCCATTCAGTTGTTGTAATGTCCAATGAAGAGCCTCAGATGTCTCCATGCATCTCTATCACAGCAGTAGCAATGTCGACTATATTGGGTGTGTAAAGCTTCTGCTCTGGGTCCATGTCAATTTTCTGTAAGGCTGCGGCCATTGCTGGGCAAGAGAATATGTGGGTAGGTGTTAGTTCCACACCAGGACAGTTGTTGCATGTTCTATAGGTTCTTGTGCCATCTGGATGTATTGTCATTCCTTTATAGTGTTTTGTTCTAAGTCTTGTTATAGGTTTTGTCATTTTTCTCTCAGTGATTGCGCCAAATCAATCTCCAAGATCACTCTACTATTATATTTTGTTTCTCTTTTATTTCCTGCATTTACCAAAGAAGGTAGCTTAGGGGTGTTTTAGAGAACCTATGGACATAAGCTTAAAGGTCTGTAGAGGTAAATAATATAATTATAGGTATATATACATACTTGTTTAGATAATAAAAAGGCATATATTGGATTGAATAAAATATTTATTTTTCTTTATAAATGGTGTGTAAATCTATAGTAAATCAATTTTCTTATTTATGCTTTCTTTGTCTTCTGCAGAGGCCCAACTTTCTAAAAAAAAAACCGGCAACGTTTTTCTTTAATGTTCTAGTATATTGTAGCAAATTATTTATTATATTTTATATAAAGAGTATTACACTCGGATTTTCCTGGAAAATCTCTTAAAGATTTCTTGAAAAAAGCCATGGTCCACCTGTGCTGTGTGAGCAGAAGAGCTTAAATTGACTGTTCCATTATATGTATGTTCAACATGTAAATACTTGTTTTTTCCTCTTTTAGCTCTCCACTTCTTCCATCCATATTTACAAATCCATATTCTTATTTTCCATAGGATCATTCAAATAATAATCATTTTTACCCCTTTGTATATTTCCCACTTTCATAGGTTTCTCCATCTTGTAACCCCAAGGAGAATCCTCTGTAAGACCTGTGTGTCTTAATAAATGTTTTTGTGTGTGTGTATATAAAGATTATTAATTTTGATATTTTTATTATTTATATATTTATTACTCTGGAAACTTCCCTCATTGCTTATCTTGTATCTTATAAAATATTGATTTTGTTTTGTCCCTTAAATAAATTGCCGTGTCAATGTGAACTTTGTCTTTCCTAATTTTTGATGTGACAATATAATAGTTATATTTTCAAAGTGTGGAGTGTGGTTGTTGTTCAGTGCATGATCTATAAGGATTGTAATTCAACTCTTATTTTGAAAAGATTAAAATTTGAAATTGTGAGAAATTAAAATTTCTACGTCATGATTTTTAAAAGAGTACCCCATTATTATTTAATTATGAATTATACTTTTTTTTTACAAATACATTTCTAACGAACTGAACATACGATTCATACATGATGCACACATCGACGGAAAATGTCAATAACAATTAAACCTAAGAACCCATAAAATATAATGAGAGAGGATCAAAAATCCCAAAATCAAAAATTATTCTCAAGTACAACCACAAATTGAAATTAGCTTTTAAAAATTACACACACTAAAAAAAAAGAGTAAAATGTATTGCCAACCAAAAAAAAATAAATAAATTTTCGAACACTTTTACATATTACCTCGATGTGTATAAATACTGTGTTATGCTCCCTTTATATACCACCTAACTCTACGCTGATTGGCTGATTAATGTCATATGATAGCAGATAACTAATCAGAGGACGAATAACTTAGAAGCTGTCACTTATGAGAAGACAGAAAAACTAAGGGTGACACTACAATTGGTTGTAATGCCAAAGCTATATGAAACTTATAAAATACCAGAAAGTCAATAAGGAAAGTTTTTTATGTAGCAAAATATGAATATCAAAATCATTAATCTGTTTATTAAAATAATAGATATTTTGTTAAACGATATATATACAGAAACAAACCAAATGAAAAGTATATTGATAGTGGTTATCAAGTACAGAGATGAGATAAGAAAGCATGAAATATATCCACATATCAAATAAATTTTTTAAAATTTAAGTTTTTCATTTGAATAAAGGGAAATGACTCTTTGAGAGACCACGAATTTTTAACGGCAACGCCAGGTTAGCAGCGACCACTCAAATCCGTCTAAGATAATTGAAATTATTTTTATAAAAGAGAAATTATCATTAATTAATTATTAAGACAGGTTATGTTGAGTTTTGTGAACTGTGATGATATAATCATCTCATTAATTATAGCAAACAGAACAGAATTTTATTTTCATTGTTTGATAAAACATCATCACCAATAATAAACCTTTATGTTCATACTATACTCATGGACAAAATTTAAGGTAGTGGAAAATCTTTGATGCCGCTGGTGGTCTATTTTTTTTTAAAGGATACTGTGGAAATTTTGTTCACACTTAGTTATCTCGTGTGTCTTCAATAAATATCATTTAATATCTTTCAGAGTTATTGTCTGAATCCCGATATACATGCTAAAGGGTACAACTTCCTTTAGTTTTGTTCATGAGTGTATTTAAGCAGAATGAACAACACAATGGTTAACGACATAAAATTCTGTAAACGCCAATTCAATAAATATAAACGAACACAAAACAAGATGAACTTTTTAGTGTCTCCTTAATCTGAAGCAAAGTCTAACTATATATGTGACAATATTGTTTTCACTTTTTATATGTCTATTATTAAATATTAAATTAACACTATAATAGTTGGAAATTCCTACATGTCTATTAATTGAGGATAGAAGTGCTTGATGGATCCTAAGGCTTTTATAGTAAAGTCTTTGCATTTTGTCAGTGATACCTGAATTGAATATTTCTGATGATTCGAAGTAGATTTATGATATTGGTACAACTGGGATCTCTATGGGCTTTTATGATTATATTGTATTTATGTGAAAAAATAGTAATAAAAATAAAAAAGGTCAGGTGTAGGTATTAAAATAAAAAAGGCATATTGTATTTATATGATCCTTGATTCTCGTCTGTAGTGCTCTTTAAATTTCACCTATGTAAGAGCATTGGCTGCTCTTACAGGGAATCATGTATAACAAATTGTTTTTTTTTTTTATATATATGGTTTGATAATATATTATTTCTACGTTCTAAAGATAAGCTCTCTCTTGGAGAAAAACAGAAAAAAGGGGCAAATTCCATATTTACAAAGGTTTTGCTACAATGATATCCTTTTTACCACCATCTTTAAACCACAGGCCATCTCTTGGACTTAGAACCAGCAGTAATTCTACATTAAATATCATCAACAAAATGCAAAGACTATAGAGGCCTTAGAATCTATCAATAATCCTTTTTCAATTAATAAACATGTAGAAATCAACATCCAATATGAGGGGCTAATTTAATTTTTAATAGCCATAGAAAGTAAAAGCATAATAACCTACAATTTCTATATGTATAAAATATTAACTAAATCATAATAATAAAATCAATAATTATAAAAATTCTCCTTCGTGTTTTTACATATATTCACACACACACACACAAGTCTTTATTAAGACACACAGGTCTTACAGAGGATTCTCCTTGGGGTTACAAGACGGGGAAACCTATGAAAGTGAGAAATAAAAAATGGAGCAAGATTATATACATATGGTAAATATATACAGATTATAAGAAATAATAATAATAAAAAAATGGAAATATGGATGGGAGAAGTGGAGAGCGAAAAGAGGAAAGAAAACAGGTATTTACATATGGAACAAGTCAATTTAAGCTCTTCTGCTCGTTTTTACATATATTTATAAAGTACCTAGTTGTGTAGATATTTTCCAACCTGAGAGCCACCCAGTGTCTCTCATGTCCTCTTTCGTAGCTTTAGATTCAGAAAACTCCTAAGAAAGCTTGTCTTGTATTCGATTATAATATATTAATTGATTCCTACAGAAATTTAGGTCTTGAATACTATTAATAAAAAAACTAATGTTGTAGCGATGGGGCGGATTAAATTGTTGGAATCGCTTGGATGATTCACCACTGATGAGCTAATACTTCCCAAATCTTTTTGATTTTCAGTTCACTAATTTTTTTAATTCGCCTTATGTAATTAAAAGGAAGAAATAATTCCATCTTTAACATCCTTAATTATTGCCTTACTAAGTATGACCATTTTTGGTCCAAGTAGCAATTATTGTTGAGTCATTTTAAATCCCTTCATATCGAACATTATCTAAAAAAGAATAATTGCCTCTCCAGTCAAAGTTATACGCCATCTATGAATAGGTTTGATATATGCTCCTTTTCTTAGTTTAGAAATGAAAATTACAATTGAACAATAGTAATTTGAGCACACAACAATATGCTCTACACCAATTTGGATATAGAAATTAAATATTTCAGGGTAATTGGGCATTTATAAGATTGTTCAAATTTTTGTATCCTTCTTTTTCATCTTCAACATCAATAACGTTTTATAAAATAAAGTATATATGAATGGCAACCACTTTCTTTATAAACAAAAGCGCGTTAAGCTTTCGATCACTGTCTTTTCAAGAGGAATACTCTAGGACGTGGGAGCCTCGAGTGTAGAGCCGAGTCTAGCTCGGTGTAAGAAGACAGTGATCTTGGAAGCTGCCACACATATCAATAAATAAACTCATTCATAATTATTCGGTTTATAACATTACACACCAATAAACAAAGTTGGATCTAACAGCGACAATAACATCAACAGTTTGTAGGAAAGGTATATAATTTACATATACGCTTTTTAATTTTTGTATTCTCCCCGACGTTTGTTGAAGATTTCTGCTACCTTACACAGGTGGAATGTGTTATTGAATTCTAATATTTACTTATGCTAGTTTCTTCACATTTCATCTGTGGAAGGTGTGTTTTAATGATTTTTACAACAAAAATTTGGTTATGATGTCCAAACAACTTTAACTTGTTATGTGAATGTATTCAAAATAGGTAATGACTTAGGCTCAATATACTTGGCATGACGTAACATGTTATAAGATGAAATATCAATGCATTCTATACTATATCGAATTATCATTTTCAAACACCAATAGGATGAAAGTATATATAGCGATTTTAAATGAATAAGACCTGTATAAGAAAATAGCTGTCAAATCTAACTGACTGTTGTGAATATCACGTGTAAGTTGCACGAGCTTCATGGTCACTGTTCGAGAACCTAATTATCAATTTAAAGTGTGTTAAAATAATAATTTGTTTTTGAGTTATCAATAAGTCACAGTAATGAATCAAAAATAACGTCTTCAAAATGTGATTTCCAGATGGCTTGAAAATCCACAACGTTCAACCGCATTGATCGTAAAAGACTTAAAGATGTCTCGCGTGGATCAGTTTCTTTGATAATAAAGCCTGAACGGGAAAGTAAAAAGTTGTCCCAAGGATCCTGCTCTGTATGCAAAAATCATCTAGGTAATCCGTAAAAACCGAAGCATGTCAATCATAGATATTGCCAAAAATTGAGGAACAAACATTGGAAGGATTCAGAACACAATGCAACGCGAAGGTATGAAGACCGACAAGAAACAAAAAGTTCTAAGAATTTCTGAAAAGCAGAAATTATTCTTCAAAAAAAAAAAAAAGAGCCAGAAAACTGACTTTTTAAGAGAGAGGAAAAAAAAAAAAGACATTTGATTATCGACAATGAAACCTACTGCAACATTGACTTCTCAACACTTCCAGGACCCCAGTACTACATTTCAGCTGATGGAGATATCCTCCCTGAATCAGAAACTACGATTGAAGTTGGAAAATTCGATGATAAATATCTCATGTTACAAGAAATTTGTGAGTGCATTGATAATAGTCCGATTTACATTACCAAAGGGACAGTCAACAAGGAAATTTGTATCAGAGAATGTCTAAAGAAGAGACTTCTATCACTCTGCCGTTTTTTAGAAAGCATGATGTCCCGACGTTATTCTGGCCCGACCTTGAAACAGCCCACTACGCCCGTTATAAATTGCAGTTACTATAGAAACGGAAAGAGTCGAATATGTGCCAATGGAGTTGAATTCACTGAACGTGCCACAGTGCCGTCCAATCGAGCATTATTGGGGAGAAGTCAAACTGCCACAAGTATCTCAGATTACCGCAATAAGTTCAACACCAGGAAGGTTACGAAGAACTCTGTAAAAGCTAATAAGAAGGACACCTAGAAGAAGCTCTACCTGGAGAACTCAAAGTACCGAATCCCCCAAAAAATCCTACACTATAATTAAAGTAAAACCTTTATTATTGATTACTAAATATTTTAATAAAAATATTTAAAGAAACTGTGTCCATGAATCATGAAAATTTCTCTTATAGAATTGTAAATAGTTATAAAACGAAGAGAATTTTTTTTTTATTAAAATGCATGGGCTACAAGCTTTCGGGCTTCACGCCCTTCGACGGGTACAACATATTGAGAGAGAGAGAGAGAGAGAAAATAACGCTATATATAGTATCGATATGTGAGGAATCTGCATACATAACCATATATGAGTTAACAATATCAGATTAAGTTATGGAAATAAGGCTTTTTTATAGAAGTATTTGACGAAAGTAGGATGTGATGCTAATTAAAAATTAAAAAATTAAAAACTAAAATTTTTTTTGACAGATTTAACATAACTAAGACTATTGCAATTTATAGGAGAACATATGATCATCTATGGATGTCAATCAACTTAAACCAATGTGATGTTATATTAAAAAACCAACAACAGTGCCATAGTTCCTCACTGTTGTTGGTTTTTTAATATAACATCACATTGGTTTAAGTTGATTGACATCCATAGATGATCATATGTTCTCCTATAAATTGCAATAGTCTTAGTTATGTTAAATCTGTCAAAAAATTTTTTAGTTTTTAATTTTTTAATTTTTAATTAGCATCACATCCTACTTTCGTCAAATACTTCTATAAAAAAGCCTTATTTCCATAACTTAATCTGATATTGTTAACTCATATATGGTTATGTATGCAGATTCCTCACATATCGATACTATATATAGCGTTATTTTCTCTCTCTCTCTCTCTCAATATGTTGTACCCGTCGAAGGGCGTGAAGCCCGAAAGCTTGTAGCCCATGCATTTTAATAAAAAAAAAATTCTCTTCGTTTTATAACTATTTACAATACTGTGTCCATACTAATTAAAATTTGGAAATTATTTTTTCTTATATATATATATATATTTATACAGAACTAACATATAAAAGAACTTTTATATTTGTGCAACATGAGAGTATAAAACAATTAGCGAGCAAGATTCACGCTCTGTACACAAAAACATAATACAAAAACACGCAGAGAAATGTAAAAACAGACGATATTAGAATCTAAGTAGGATTGAATAAAAAAATATATATGAACTGAGAGGAAGGGGCAACAAAGTCGGTGGGAGGTGATTCCGAGGACAGCTTGGAATAAATTAATACAACCACAAAAAAAAAAAAAAAAGACTTATTAAGTCTCGACAACACAACCATTTTGAAAATTGAACTGATACACACTTATTTTTGTTATTCCTCAAAATATATTTATATAAAAATAATAATAATATATATGTGTATGTGTTTTAAAAAAGTAGAGTACATGAACATAATCCAAGCATTTGTTCAGTTAGATGTCTTGACAGATTGGCTTCTTATCTTGGAACACAAATTTTGACTGATGACTGACATGAAGAAAAGATTTCCTATCAATATAATATATTTGACGCCTTTCTTTGTCATTCTTCCATTTCTGACTGAATATATTCTTTTCAATCCATGTTCAACGATATTCTTGCATTTAGCAGATAGATTTTTGGTAGCGCTTTCAACAATCACTGTGTTCTATTCTTATCCACTGTGAATGGAATTGTTGGCAACTCTTCACACCAATCCCTGTATCTATATTCTTATCTACCGTAAATGGACCTTTTGGCAGTTCTTACATCAATCCGGTAGCTATGTTATTATCTAAAGTGTATGGTGAATTTGCCCCCCCCCCCCTGACCTGTTAACTGCCTCAAAGTGGCGGGGGGTGACCCTGCTGGACAGGACAGGTGAAGTATGTTTGGAGTTCTGAACTCCTGGTACCCAAGACATGAAGGCTGTCCCACTATGTCCAGATAAACAGTCGTATTCCTACCTACATCAGATGACCCATCAACAAGAAACGCATCTAAATGCTCCAATGAATCACCACCATGGTGAATTTGTTGGCAGTCCTTACATCAATACCTGTAGCAATTGTTCTTATATTTAGTAGATCATTTTTCAGCAGCTTTCTTCTCTACAATCCATATAGATTCATTTCAACTGAGTGAAATTATGGATATTATACGCTATATACTGACTATTCTATTTACAAAACGTTTAACAAATTAGAAGCCTTTAAATAAAGATATCTAAACTATTCTCCCATTTTTAACTCTTCATGTTATGTGTTTATCTAAAACATCTAAACATCTAATGTTTCTATGTACTCCTGTAGAAGGGCAGAGATGCCCGAAAGCTCACGTTTAATAAAGATAAAGAAGCTCATTTCCAGAAACCTGTAGCATTTGTTTGAAATTATTATTATATACACTTATATACCATTATACACATTTATATTAAATATATGTTTTAGAAGAAAAGGGACATATAAAATGCTCTTTAAGATGTATATATATTTTTTAAATCCAGAAATGTTCTTTTTTTTTTAACAATATCTAGATAGTGAAACAAGTTACAGTTTTATGTAACCAATTAGCTGTACATATGGAATATTATCAACCCATGTTGACGCATGTGTCAGTATGACAAGTACTATTGTTCAATCTCCTATCACCTTCCATCTGACACTTAAGACCACGGAGAAGCATTATTCTATCTAGTTTTTCTTAAGTTTTGTCAAAGAGCTTATAATCATACAAGATACTCGTATATCAGTGGCGCATCTCTATTTTAAATTTCCAAATATTAAATTTGAGATTAGAGATTTCGAGGGATTATTATGATATTTATATATATTAAACTTTATTCTTCTGATAAAAAATTAAGGGGGCATTAGAGAAAATTTCTTTTAGGAAACTTCGTCTCATAATATTGTCTTAGAAACTATCGAGGATATAAATTTGTATTTTGACTTGTTCCATTATATGTATGTTCCATATGTAAATACCTGTTTTCTTTTCTCTTTTCGCTCTCCACTTCTCCCACCCATATTTCAAAAAAAAAAAAAATTTCTTTTTTCCAAATTTATATTCTTATTTTCCATAGGATTATTCAAATAATAATCTGTATATATTTACCATGTGTATATAATCTTTCTCCATTTTTACCCCTTTGTATATTTCCCACTTTCATGGGTTTCTCCGTCTTGTAACCCCAAGGAGAATCCTCTGTAAGACCTGTGTGTCTTAATAAAGGCTTTTGTGTGTGTGTTATTAATTTGTATTTGATACAATTTATTATATACTTACACCCAATGAAATAAATGTGTGAATAAGTATAAACAGAATTAATAGTTTAATAAAATCAATAAAACATCCAGGGCTAAGTTTCTTGTACATTTCTATTTCTCAAGTTTTCGGTCTCTATCCGCCCTTCGGAACGGGAGTATCACATTTATTAAATTAAACGCCGACACGTAGGCTTATATATATGCAAAGGCTCATTATTATTTAAACAATTCAACTATACATATGGTATTAAGAGAAATTACACATTTAAAGTCATCTATTATAAAATTGAAAGAAAAGTTTCAAAAATAATATAATATATATATATTATATACAAGGTATGTCCCATAAGTTCCCGGACTGGGTCCATAAAAAAATAAATAAATGAAAAATGTAAATGAATTTGACTGTTTATTATAGAAAAAATATCTGGCTACACGGTGGTACCAATATCGAGGCGGTACTTGCGCGCGCGCCAAGGTTATTCTAATTTATTTAAAGGTCACACCAAGCGCTGCGGCGATTTTACGATGGAACAAAAATTGAAGCAGAGGATTTGCATAGAATTTTGTGTGAAACTTCAAATATCAGCAACCGAAACTTTTGAAATGCTTAATAAAGCATTTCCCAATGACGCCCCAAAGAGAACAACTGTTTTTGAATGGCATTCTAGATTTAAAGCTGGCAGTATTTCCATTGAAGATGATCCTCGTCAAGGACGCCCAAAATTTCAAAGGACTGATGAAAATGTGCAAAAAATCACCGATTTGATAAAAGAAAATCCTCGAACCACTTTGCTGGAGCTAGAGCAAGACACAGGCATCTCTAAAACAACGATTGGAAGGATCATAACCGAAGATTTGAAGCTCAAAAAGACTCCTGCAAAATTCATCCCAAGATTCCTCACCAATGAGCAAAAACTGTGTCGGCTTGCAACCTGTGAGAACATGATGGAAATGACAAGAACGGATCCAGAATGGAAAGACAAGAACGGATCCAGAATGGAAAGACAAGATAATCACAGGCGACGAGACATGGGTCTATGGCTATGACCCTGAAACCAAACCTCAATCTGCCGAGTGGAGAGGTTAGGGTGAGCCTAGACCCAAAAAATCCAGAAACAAGGTGTTGCTGGTCGCTTTTTCGGATAACAAGGGCATTGTTCATCACGAGTATTTTCCTGCAGGCCAAACAGTTATTAAGGAAATGTATTTGGGCATTCTTCGCCGTCTAAGGGAAGCGATTCGAAAAAAAAGGCCAGAAAAATGGACTAATGGTGGCTGGATCCTACACCATGACAATGCTCGCCCTCACACAGCGCACTTGATGACTAGCTTTTTGGCGAAAAACGGGACACAAATCCTACTTCAACCACCCTATTTCCCAGACATCGCACCAAATGACTTTTTCCTGTTCCCCAAACTTAAAGCAGTTCTAAAAGGAAGACATTTTGACACCAGGGATGACATAATAGAAAAATTCGCCGTTAGCATTGAAGAGCATTACAAAAGAGGCTTATAAAAACTGTTTCGACAATTGGGAGAAACGATGGCGCTGGTGCGTTGAAGCAAGGGGGGATTACTTTGAAAAGTTTTTGTTTTAATGTCCATCTATACAGAGAGCCAAACAACAACTGACTCACCCGTGCAGCCGAGGTCACGCTCCGCTGCGTCACGTGGGAAAACATAAGTAAATGTTTTCTTACATGTTCTCAGCACATCCCCCTTTTTAAGACTTGAAATATATATATACATTACAAACTTTAAATGCATAATATAATTAATAATGAAGGCGATCCACAGGTTTAACAATTCGTCCACTCCGGGTTCTTATCTGGCCGTCTTCTGAGTCGTTAGAGGGATAATCCACAACTGGGGTCTTTTCATTTTCAACCAGTTCCTCCCCCGAAAAGGTCGGCGTCGATGGGTCGGCTGGATATTGCACTGTAACTCCTTTACGTAGATGGAACCTGTTTCGACGTAAAGTCCCAACTGGAGTATCAACCATATACGACCTTGGTGTCGATGCTTTCTTCTTTACAATCCCCCAGGTTCGCATATCTGTAATCCAAACAGTGTCACCTTCGGATAGCTCCTCCATGTCCGTAGCTCCGCAGCGTCGATCATATCTGGATTTCATATCCTTTCTCCTTCTCCCTTCCTTTCTTTTCAGGGTCTGAGAGTCCACTAACCTTGGATTAAGATTCTCTGGTGCAATTGGCAAGGTCGTTCGGAGTTTACGTCCCAGATGGTTCACCATGCCAAGAAATCTTCTTACGCCATGAACATCGGTCGGAGCAGGCATCTTCGCCACTGCTTCGATTTTCGCTGGATCTGGTCGAATACCGTCTTCATCCAGTATGTGCCCAAGAAAATTAATTCTTGGCACGCCGAAGACACACTTGGCCTTGTTTAGTGTAACTTTCGCCTCTTTCAGTTTTCGGAGCACTAAACGAAGAATTCGATCGTGAGTCTTGGAGTCGGAGGCAAATATCAGGATATCGTCCAGGTAACACATTACACCGTCCATGCCTTGCAAGATTATTGACATAACTTTCTGAAAATACTCTGGGGCGAGTGAGATTCCAAATGGCATTCTGCAGTATTTATATCTCCCAAAAGGAGTGATGAAGGTCGTTAAATGCTGGCAGTCCGGGCTCAACGGAATCTGGTGAAAGCCACTGTTCGCGTCCAGTTTCGAAAAGAATCTTGCTTCCCCCAGTTGCCCCAGCATGTGCTCCACCACTGGCATGGGATGCACTTCGCGCTGTACATGTTCGTTCAGCCTTGAGAGATCCACACATAGTCGTATGTCGCCATTCGGTTTACCAGCAATCACAGTCGGTGCACACCATTCAGTCGCAACGTTAACTTGTGCTATGATTCCCGCCTTCTCGAGCTCTTCCAATCTTGTTTTGAGCTTTTCCATCAAAGGTATTGGTACCCGTCGAGGAGTATGCACAGCATATGGTTTTGCTCCAGGTTTCAATTTGATTTCGTAAGGGTTTCCGATCTGTCCCAGTCCTTCAAATACTTCAGGGAATTCCTTGATCTGGTTAATTCTCGTCGCAACCACTTCAATCCGCCTCGCCAGGTTCAAGAGCTCACATGCCCGGCGACTCAGAAGAGGTTCACTCAAACGACGAATAACATAAATCTTCTCCTTGATTTCATAATTGCCATTTCGCAGCGCTGATATAAACATACCCACAGTCTGAAGTTCGGAAAATTCAGCAGCTCTAAGGTTGATATCACTTTTCACTAGTCGTTGCTGTCCCATTATCTTCTTGAAGAGACACAGAGGAACACATGTAACATCCGCCTGGGAGTCGAGCTTGAACTTCACCTTTTTCCCGTTCACTTGGATTTCTGCTGTCCATCGCCTCCTGCACTCGCCTTCATCATCATCGAGATTAGATGAATCCTCCACAGCTGAGACCTCCAGGAGAAAACCAATTTCTTCATCAAGTTCAGAAACAGCTTTGACTTCCGCAGTCTTCGCCTGCTTATCTGGGCAGCAATTTGCAAAATGGCCAGTTTTTGAACATAGGCTACATCTTTGTCCTTCAGCACGGCAGGCCTGTCCTTCCCTGTGGGTGAAACCTCCGCATTTTGGACATCGTGATCTTGTTTTGGCTGACTTCTCCTTCTTCCTCGAAGGCTGCTGTTGTTGTTTCGGTGATTGTTTCTTCGAGTTGAACTTCACCTGACTGACCTTTTGGCTTGTTGAGGGACGCTGCAGGTCGACTTGCTGCTGTCTAACGGCTTCCTGCTGTCGAACCATTTTCACCGCCTTTTCCAAAGTCAGTTCGCTGTCCAACTGCATTCTTTCAGATAAAGCTTTGTCCCTCACTCCAACCACTATTCGGTCACGGATCAACTGCTCATGAAGACCCTCAAATTCGCAACTATCAGCCAATTTGTACAATGAAGTGATGAATTCGTCCACTGGCTCCCGATCCTCTTGGATTCTTGAATTAAATTTCGCACGTTCGTAGATAATATTCTTTCTGACACAGAAGTGGCTGTCGAACGCCTTGAGGACGGAATCAATTTTCGTTGCCTCTTCCTCCTTTTCGAACTTGAAGGTCCTGAATATATCATCCGCGCGGTCGCCCATCAAGTACATGAACAAATCGATCTTGTCCGCCTCCTCTTTCTTCTTCATTCCACTGACCACGAGGTATCGTTCGAATCTCTTCCTCCATTTGGGCCATTCGTTGGGAGTCGAGAAGTCGAAAGTTTCTGGAGTTTGAATCTGAGCCATGTTGAATTATCTTCCAAGTACGCAAAAATCGATATTTTGCAATATACGGGTTCGTATTTTATCCAGTTATCGCTGCCACCATGTTTTAATGTCCATCTATACAGAGAGCCAAACAACAACTGACTCACCCGTGCAGCCGAGGTCACGCTCCGCTGCGTCACGTGGGAAAACATAAGTAAATGTTTTCTTACATGTCTCAGCACAGTTTTAATAAAAAAAATTTAAAAAAAATCTTACCTTTTTTTTTTTATGGACCCAGTCCGGGAACTTATGGGACATACCTTGTATATATATATATATTAGAAATATATGCAGGTTGAAATATTATGAGACATGGTGGTGGTGGTGTCTTGTGCATGGAGCAGATCAGATCGGTCCGTGCACCCTGATCACAATACCGGCCAACAACGGTGCCTTGTTCGTATGGATGTCCTCTTCTGGATTGATGTCTGCCATATAGAGGGCTGCAAGAATGGCCGGGTATATATGGTCCGGAGTGAGTTGAGTGTTGTAACAGTTATTGCAGTTCCTGTAGGATCTAGTCATGTCTGGGTTTATCTTCATTCCTTTAAAATGTCCAGTTCTGATTCTTGATGCGGTTGCCGTTAATTCTCTGTTAATGTTGAGGTTGCATATGGGCTGGGGTATTTTGGTTTTTGTAATGAGTTTTGCTTTTGCTATTGTATTTGCGTCTTTCAGAGTTATTGAACTGGTTTCCAGTGCCTGTTTATGTCCTTCCTTCGCTAGGCCATCAGCCTGTTTATTGCCCTCTATTCCAACATGGGCTAGTATCATTATGAGACATAAAACAACATATTGATGAAATTTGTAACTATTGTGGTATAGAAGACTACCTACATCTATGGGATAGTATTTGAAGATCGCCGAGAAGACATTGGAGCAATGAGTGCGGTGATCTACAGTTTTTCTGAGACTTGCTCCAGGATTCCACCACCATTTCCAAGCTAAGACTCCCCTCCAAGATGACGATGTCCCTATTAACAATATGACGAAAAAACCACTCTTGAAGCCGCAAAGGAAATGATGCAAATCTACTAGAGAAAAATTCCAAGACTCGGAGGCAATTATTGGCAGAAGCATGTCTGATCCATGTCAGAAACAACAAGATTTGCAAGCTGTAGTGAAGAAGCTATATTGCAAAATATTATATTTATTAATATTTTGATATTTTTATATTTTGCTACTCTGTAAACCTCCCTCATTGCCTTTCTTGTAATTCCGTAAATTTTAATTTGTTCTTGCATCAAATAAATAGTTGTGTCATCCTGAAGTTTGTCTTTCCTAATTTTCTACGTGAAAATATTTATAAATATAAAATTTATAGTGCATCAATACAGGTCACCAATAACGAGAAACAACATTTTCGGTTGTACTAAAATTGAATTTAGCTTTCTAAGTTTTTCCGAAAAGGTTTTGAATATGAACTTATATCATATCATAGGCGCTCTCTCTCTCACGTTCTAGTGCCTAGAAAACATTATATATAGTGTAGCTATCATTGTGGAATCTCTACTATAAAACTATAATATACCCCACAAGGTAATAAGACCAAATAAATAAATAGTGTGTGATAGACTCTCTCAGTACTTTTGTCTGAAGATTAATCAATTATTTTATTTCCAAAGCGCTATATCCCGCAAGGGATACTTGCGCCAACAAGGAGAAAAGTTTATTTACATAAGCTATTTACATTATTCAACACATGAAAACACTAGAGATTCAGATTTTTTAGAAAGTTTAAAATGTTTTTACAAAATGAATTAAACTTTAAATATGATTTTTTATCGGAAATCAAATCGTTAAGTTCACAAACAACTAGTTCATTCTTCATTCTATAATCTTGAAATGCTGGGCAATCGATCAGTAGATGTCTTGAGGTTTGTTCCTCAATACCACAAAAACAACTTGAATCCTCCACTGCCTTTATTCTATTTAAAAAACTTTTGAAATTTCCGTGGTTTGTAACAAATTGTGTATTATAAAAATTTGGACGAAAGTATTTAGATATTTCTTGGGAAAAAAAGCTTAAGAAAGTATTATTTGCTTCGTTTTTCAGAACATTTATTCTTGATTTGAGAAAGGTATCTATAATTCCTGGAATAAATGGGTCATAACTTCTTGGAAGATGGTAACAACGCTGTTACCAAAACGTCACACACTATTTATTTATTTGGATTTGGTCTTATTACCTCGAGTTTCTAATATATAATCAAAATTGTGCCTTATCATTATAATATACCCCATTGTAGATAGTTGCATCATTTTCGATAATCATTATTTTCTACTTAAATGATACCTTGGTCAGACGAAATTATTTTCTACGACCTTTTGGCGGATATGATTTATCAGGATCAAAAATAAAAAATAAACAATCAAAAGCTTAAAATATTCAATAGACATTAATATAGTTTTTTTTAACTTCAATATGGAGTACAAATATTTATGATTTTATTGTTAGCAGATATTTTAAATAAATCATACATCCTTTCGTATGTTTATTTGAAAAACAAACTATTCCCTATTGCCCTTACTGCTATACGAAATATATTGGGATATAGCTGGTATTTTCCATTATGACATAGAGATATGTAAGTCGTGGATGCTCTCTAAGGCAAAGTACTAGAAATATCAAGATTTTTGAAATTTGGTGGAAGAAGAATCTCTTGAGACTTCATGGACTACAAAGAGGTCCAATCATTTCCTAATTGGGCATATCCAATCACCTAAATAACCTGATTGAACAAGATGTCTTGAATGCTACAGACACATCACTCAAAGAGACGACGGACTGGAAAAACAAATTCTACGGAGAAAAATAGAAGAAAAATGTAGCGACCTGGGAAAAAACAAACGCATTACATTGAAGACGTTAGACTAATTCAGAAGCAAACATGAGGGACTTCCCTATACCGTCAACGATAGAAAGAGATTTTAAACATTTTTATTAACAAATTAGAAATTACAAGTTTAACATAGAGGATGTTCCGAAACAGAAAAATATAAAGTGTATACATATATTCATACACCATGGGATGTAGATGGCTTTTGTTCACTGGTGTTCATGTTGACGCAGAACAACCCAAAACAAGTTCCCATCAAAGAATGGGGTATTATTATTCAAGTAACAAGGAAGATAATGCTAGCGGAAAATATAAACAATTTATATCGTACAAAAATTATCATACTTGATAATATAATGAAATCAAAAATTTGTTTAAAACTTTAAAATGAATTGATGATGAAAATATTTATATGATTCTATTCCGGCTGTGACAATATATACAAATAGAATTTTAAAAGATAGTGAAAATATTGTAAACAAAAGGAGTCTTCTCTAGGTCCTCTGAATACAGGAGAAGGGTCTTTCTGCAGGAAGGGTCCACATCTTCTTTCTTCGAGTCAGCATTTCCTCCAGACCCTGAGTGGTTACACCGTCATGGCACGGTTGTAGGTGAGGCCTATAGCCTCCAACCATAAGTTCTTGGGAAGCTACACTTTGATTTTAGCCAAAAGTCCGAGAATCGACGGAGAGAGAGATTGTTGTAAAGATTTAAGGAGATCAGTTGACTATGTCGTTACAATATTTATTTCAGCAAAACCCCTAGTTCCGGTTATTTCTTGTATAGAGATTAAATATTGGCCTAAACAAACTCTTTGAAAAGGGTTTCTTTGAATAATAAACTTATTTCAACATGTAAATAGCAGAATTTTCATTAAAATAGTAGAGAGAGATAGAGAGAGAATGGTATTTGAGTTCTTATTCTATAGTACGTTTCATTCAATAGTAGCATAAATAATTTACTAAGATAACATGAAGGGAGATAACAAAATCTATCCAATCACACGCAATTTAGATTAACAGAAATACATTTTATAATTGTTGCGAATACGTCCAGGTCTACGTTCAGGCCTAGCGGCGGAGACCGCTGGAACCAGAAAAGACTCGAGGAGGAAGTCGGCAGTCGGCATTGTGTTCTTGTTGAGACCACCATCTGTTCTCTGATTTACGCTGTTTATGTGGACCTATGTAAATAAATCGGGTGAATCCAGCTCGAGAACAGAAGTTCTTATCGACCCCCCCCCTTTTATTTTTTTTTTTTGTTAATTTGATCATTTTGACAACAGCGGTCATGTAACAAATGGTGTCAGAAGTGGAATACTTTGTTCGTGGCGACAAGTCTGGATACCAGTTAAACCAGAAAATGGCTGCGGAACAAACAGAAACGCTTCGAGCTCTTCTAGCATCAATGAAAGAACTTAGCCAGAAAAATATCGGAATAAAGAGAAGACATTATAAAATATCCAAAACCTTGCGCAATAATAATGTTTTTGATATTTTATAATAGTAAATCACAATTTTCTTATATCTGAATAAAGAGAAGCAATTTTGAGAAAGATCAATCAACAATCTGCATTTAGGAAAGAGAAGATCGACCGACGGCTGGAAACTCTGAGTGGCGAGAAATCTCTGGACCAGTCCGAGACAACGGAGGAAGAGTACCCGTTGGAAGTCCCGTGCAGAAACTTGGCACCCTGCATCCCTTCTGAACATCTCCACGAGAACATCGACGATCATGGTGAGATGTAATACGACGGCGCGACGGACTGCGTGACGAGGCCAAACTGCCTGGGACTACAAAGGAGATCCAACGCTTCGTGGAAGTGCGACAAGATTGGATGGTCTAAGCACACCGCAGTTGGAGCCAGCGGAGTATTAGGCCCTCCAGGAAAGTTCGACGACCATCTCTGCGACCTGGAAATTCCATTTAAAGTGTCAGCGCCGCCATCTGAACTCCAGGCAAAGAGATAAACCATGGATTTCTGTCCGCTACTTTCGCTCCTTCATCCGACAAGGTACAAGCCCAACAGTCATAGCCAAGAAATAATACTCCCAAAATTTAAACTACCGCGCTTCCCAACGCTGCAGGTAGTTTTGAGGATTCCATAGTTCAATGCAAGAGGGTTTAGAAGGAGAAATATTCTAAAGCAAGAAAACGTGAGGTTGACAGAAGACTTGATCCAGAAAGAAAACAGTCCCGACAACCTCCGTGAGTCTGACATGGTCGAATACATACTGGGCGATCAGCGTGGATCAAGAAGGAACATCCGCTGTAAAGATCGACGATCTACAGAACCGCCACAGGGGAAAGAGAAGAAAACGCGCAACAAAAGATCCCAAAAATTCGGAAATGTGTGCAAGGAAAAAAATCAGGGTAACGACGATAACATCGCAAGCAGTGAGCTGTAGCCATCGTCATGTAGAGAACCACCGCTATGCTTGGCTGGTTACTCACAACCAGAAGAGCCAATGGCGTCGGCACTGACTAAGAATGGAAAAAAGGGTCCGAGTTGGAGGGTGGTTCAACAGGGGGTAGTTCCTCATGTGGTTGGAGACATTTAAGAATTTGAAGGTCCTCCAGAAGACTGGAAAAAATATTTTTCTTGTTTGGGACAAACAGACTTGAAGAGAAGGACAGTGTTACGGCTACGTCCAGGCCTGGGTTCAGGTCTCGCGGCGGGAACCGTTGAAACCAGAAACGGTTTAAGAAGGAGTACGCGCGTGACGGTGGAAGCAGTCGGCATTGTGTTCCCGTCGAGACCAGCCTCTGTTTTATGCTGTTTGTGTGGCCCTATATAGCGGGTGAATAGCTCGTGACCAGAGATTCTTATCGATCCGGGTGTTCATTTGATCATCCTGACACAAAACGATGGCGTAACATTATTAAAAGGAGTACGCTAGAATATGTGTGCATTCAACTGAGTCAATGACAATTCACAAATCATACTGAAGACAAACACATGTTATATGATTTATATGAATATTAACATAATTATAGTTTCTATTCAGCAATCTTTGTAAAATATTGAAACTTTACATTTACAATCCTCTGGAGATCTTGTTGGTATGAATGATACTCCTCCAACTTTCTCTCTCCTGCGCAGTTCTGTGAATAACTGAGGGTGATTGGCTGATGAGATGTAAGATATATTTGATATATTGACACTATTGTCTGGATTACTTGTTATGGCAGTAGAACACAAGTCAGTTTAGGTAAGGTGCAGGAGCTTGTATAAAGTGTCCAAGAGTTGTAAAGAGTGTCCAAGCCTTGAGTCTTTTTGGTTTTATTTACAATGGCGGTGGAAGTCCAAGATATTAGGTGGCGGCAAGCACACTTATTTCAAGGAAGATTTTCTAACGATACCTGATTGAGATTGGAAATTCCCTGATTATTATATATTTCGCGATGACTTTATTTAAAATAAAACATTTTGAGCTCTTTTAAAGAATATATTTGTTGTTGTTGTTTCTTATTCCCTTTGTGTAAATATTACACAAATTCCATGAGTGTAATTGGGGTGTAGGAGTGCAGCTTTCGTTGATCATGGCATCATGATCCAGGCACACTTTGATGATAGTTCGACTTTGCCTGTGAATATATTTGTATCCAATTAATAACACCATTATTGAAAATATCTTTGGCTGAATAATGATGAACCCTCTCATAGCGGATGGGTCAGTTGGTCTATCAGAGAGCCACAGCTACTGCTTAAATATAATAAACAGAGGAAATATTCGCAAAGAGTTTATTACTTTACATTTGATATTATAAAACATTATAGATGAGATTGTTTGGATCATCAGTGTTGAATTCTTTCAGCGGCTTCGTCAAATTCACCTATTAGATTATCTTCTTATAGATTGTCTCTGTAAGAAAAGAATCTCTTTGCAATTGTTTTCCTTTTATTCATTACATATATTTTAATTAATATAAAGCAATCACGCGCCATATATATATAACGAATGAAGACATTACGACGCGAATATTTCTTTTCTCAATACTGTATCTTAAATATCATTTATAAGATTTCACCCTTCAGTGTAGCATATAAAAGCAGAATGATCCAATACAGTATAAGAGCTCTAAAGAAGCGGTCTGGTGGATTAAATTGGTGATAACTGCTGGGAGGGTTCACCACTGATGAGACAAGCCCTCTCAATATTTTTCATCGCAGTAAGGACAGTAGAAGTTTTATTTATTTGTGAAAAGAAACATTCGCGTCTTAATATCTTAATTCGTTATCCTGTAACTACAAACAATTGCTAAGTACAGGCGACTTAAGGCAAGGCTACGACAGAGCTACCAGAGATGTTGAATGGTTGGTTGCCTTGAGTACTCTAGCAGCGGTTAATCTCCCCCTGGGTGGGACCAGGTGACAAATGGAAGAGTCACGTTGCCATTTATTTCCAATTACGATCATCAGTTTCTAATTATGAAGCTTTCATTAGTGACGACAGGGCGACAAGGAAACGGCACTATTATTATTATTACTAGTTTAGATTAGTAAATGGAAGTGTCCATTCTTGGGCATGTAGAGTCTAAATGACACATATCTCCCATAATTGACCTAGATATCTTTCTATTTATTGAATTAAATTATCATATTACTCTTAGGATTAATTTCATTTTACCATGGTTGGATATATATTCAGATAGAGAGAGAAGAAACTGTGTGGTCTGTTTTCCGATGATTCTCTAACCGTTCAATATTGTTAAACTCTTTTACTTTTGTCAATTTATTTGACATTATAAGCCGTTTCAGGTTATCAGTTAGATTGTGAGTTTGCTTTTTATTTGAACTTTATTAGCGAACTAATCTCCCACACCTTCTGTTTGAACAAATGTGGCCATGTTTGTATATAAGGGACGGACCATAGGTATGATGGGACTCTTCCAAGAGTGAGTTGGGTGGAGAGGCTTAAAGCGTTCTCTGTGTCCGTGTCTGGAGAACTCCTTGCATACTTGTGTAATCCCGGTCCGCTCCCTGTCAACGCTGAAATAAAAGATCAGCACTGTTTTTTATATATACCAAATCGTGAGTTTTTATTTACGTCTTCTTTTTTGTTGTTGTTGTACTCTTTAGTGTAAGCTTTTCTCTGTGTTAAATTACTTTTACTAGTAAATATTGTAGCGAAGAATTTATTATTTTATTAACACAGAGTATCATTTTTTTATATTTATATTTTTCGTTACTCTGTAAACTTCTCTCATTGTTTATCTTTTGTTTATCATTCATAGTTTGTTCTTGCTTCAAATAAATTGCCTTAAATAAAATAATAAATTCTTCGCTACAAATTGCACTTTGTGTGTTAACCCGTAAAAGAAAATTTTGCCACTTTCTCCATTATTCTATATACAGTTACGAGCGTCATTCCTCATCTCCTAATCAATCAGTCATCAGTTTTCATCTCTGTCACCGTTTGCTTTTTTTTTTTGGAATGACGCCCTCCTATTGGTTGGCTACGGTCACGCCACCTTTGCCCCCCCCCCCCATCATGCCCCCCCCCACTCGCTATTTCGTCTTTGTAACTATTGTGTTGGAGCGGGTCGTTCCCTAAATAAATGCATATATTAGTTAATAACCAAATGGAATCCTCTCTTTCTTTTTCCCAGTAAGAGACGCCTACGGAAGCCAACAGTACATAGACAGATAAAGCACATAGGCTATAGTTATTAACTAACATATGCAATTATTTAAGGCGCCAATTTATAATTGTAACAAATAGTATTTGAATCAAAACATTCAATCGGGTAAAACACGGGCGTTGCCCGGGTCATTCGGCTAGTGTTTGTATATAAGGGAGGGACCATAGGTATGTTGGGACCCTACCAGGAGTTAGTTAGGTGGAGAGGCTTAAAGCGTTCTCTGTGTCTGGAGATCTCCTTGCATGCCTGTGTAATCCCGGTCCGCTCCCTATCAATGCTGAAATAAAAGATAACTACTATTTTATATATACGTATATATAACAAAACGTCATTTTTATTCACGTATTCTTTTTTGTTGTACTCTTGAGTGTACGCTTTTCTATGTGTTAAATTACTTTTACTTTAGGCCCTAGTAAGAATGCAGCACTAGTAAATTTATTATTTTATTAACACAGTATCATTTTTATATGTATATTTTTTGCTACTCTGTAAACTTCCCTCATTGTGCTTATCTTTTGTTTATCAGCTTTTGTTCTCGCTTTAAACAAATTGCCTTAAATCAAATAATAAATTCTTCACTACTGCACTTTGTGTGTTAACCCGTAAAATAAAATTTTGCCACTTTCTCCATTGTATTAGTATATTGCTAGCTGATAACGAAGATGCATTGGGGATGTAGGATAAACTATTGTAACCTTGCTGTGGCAAAATGGAATTCCAACAAGATGATTGCAGTACTGCTGTTACACGGACGTAACGCAAGAATCCTTAACTTTGAACTGATCTTGTCACTTCGACTAAATATTTTAACCTTAAAACAATAAATTCAATAATTTAATGGTTTTAAATAAGTGTTATTTGAATTATAAATTTATGATATGAATTTGGAAATTATATCGATAATAAAATTTATGATAAGTAGTCATGTTCGTTTTTAGTCTTCAAAAAGAAATCAACACTTAATGATCAAATGCTGACAATGATCAAATGCTGTGGAAAATATTCACAGAGAAATAATTTTTCCATCCAAAATACACGTCCAAATTTCTAGTCAAAAGACAAATACTCTATTTAGAACGTTCACATAGAACTATTCACCTCGTCCTATCAACCATCAAATTTTCGGTCAATTGTCAAATACTATTTGCATATTTCATTGATAATAAATTTTCTCTATCCAATTAAATACCATTTTACGGTCAGTATTTAAATACTATTTGCAACTTTCATAGATAATACATTCTTCCTATGCAATTAGACAACATTCTTCTGTGAGTAGTCAAATACTATTTGAAACTTTCATAGAGAAAATATTTTTCACATACAATCAAATAACAAATCTTCGGTCCATAGTCAAATGTAATTTGGAACGTTCACAGATAAATATTTTACCAATCTAATCAAACACTAAATCTTCAGTCAGTATTACTTGGAGCGTTCACAGAGAAATATTTTCCCCATCCAATCAAACCCAGTGCTAATGAGTCTGGCCATTCCGACAAGAACGCACGTCCCATCGCAATCAACGAGCTCATCTCGAGTGCTCGTAAATTTCCACTTGTCTCCAGTACCGCTTTCTTACATTTGGTTTTTGCTCATGGGCCGTAATTAACTAATGAATCAATGCATTTCGTTTGAAAATGGGATTGTAAATCTTGATAGGTTTATTAGATTGGCAGGACTTTCCAGATCGCAGTGATCAAGGGAGGAAGGTTGGTACTGAGGGATTGCTTGGACTGATGGATATTTTGTGTGGGATCATCTCACAGCTAGTAGGTTTTCTATAATGACTCAACCAACTATTAGAGTTGAGAACAGAGAATCACAGGAAAATTTATAAAATAAATATATATCATTTGTTGATGTCAAATCTCTATAAAAAAAAAAAAGATAAATTAAGAAAAAAAGGCATTTCCGGATCGTGCAACTGAAAGTTGCTGATGACTTGCGCCATCTATCGGAATAATATATCAACTAATCGTTTATTTAAATTTAAAGATAGATGGCGCAAGCCATCAAAAACTTTCAGCTACCAGATTAGGAAATGCATTTTTACTTAATTTATCTACCTGAACCAAGTAAAAATTCACTTTTGTACGATTTTTCACACACACACACACACACACACACACACACACACAAAAAAAAAAAGATAAGTTTGTGTGGGTTTGTTTTTTCCTAAAACTTTTCTAAATATTTGTCAGATCTAGATTGTAACATTGATTAACCTAACTCTATGGTGTAAAAGTAACAACTGTGTTGTGACTGTGACTCTTTCCAACCTAACTCCCATTAAAGTGTCACCCGTGTAAATCAAATAATGTATGAACGTATGCTGAACATCAGAATAAACAACTTTGTCCGCTTCTATCCAATGTTCACATTCTAGGGTTGAAGGAAAGGCACGACTATGTATAAACCTAACTCGATATGACGTCACTGTTATAGTATCAATACAGAGGTATGGAAATGCTATCCAAGAACAAATGACTTTTTAAAAAATATATTTATAGGGAAATTTCGGGTCGAAATTGCTATGATTTTTGTGATTTGCGGAACGTGGAAGTGGAAGACATGTCTTGTCCTTAATTGATTCTCCCAAACCAATAACCTCATTTGAAAGGGGCCCATAAAGTTATGGACTAGTTGTGCTCGGGTTTGCATTTTAAAATTCAATTAAACAAGTAACCCACACATCATTTGTAATATCAAACAAGAAATGTAAAATCTTCTTAATACTAGGCTGATTTTTTTTTTAAATCTTGGAATTAACGGGGAATTAGTGGTCTTGAATTAATAAGATCCATACAAGAAATTACTGTGCTAATTGTATACACGGGATTAGTTTAGTGCGCAAATTTTGTTGATATTATTATTTCAATAAGGTCGGTTGAAATAGTTTTTAATTTTTAAAAATTTATTTTAAGTTATTCAAATATTTATTAATAAATTTATTTTTGATTATATGGTTTTTCACTTCCTGTGGGATGTCGCAAGTGGACCAACCTCAGTGAAGGGGCATGTGAGGGAACACACACGTAAGAAACAGTTCCTAGATGAATCTATCTCATTAGAGGAGTGCGGTGATTGAGAGTGAGAACAGCTAGACGGTAGCTCGGTGGGTTAATGAATCGCTCCTGGATATTCATCAGGGGTAAATTGAAAGATTAATCAAGGAAAAAACACGGACGTAAAATATCGCTGGGAGGGGGCGAGAGTGATGGGAGGCGCTAACAGGATGGCCACGACTCGACCCATTAATTGTCGGGCCAAATCTTGAAGGTTCTTCATCAGGCGCAACATCATCAGCCTCGGTTGTGTGACCACGGCTCATCAGGAACCTTGGAAACCGTTGCTAAGGGGGCGGGGCGGGAGATAAATAATGCCCCCCCGCAGGTACGAACTCGGACCATCTGCCCTGAATCCCGCTTCCTTCGGGAACGGCCCAGGTGGAGCCTTCTGATTGGTTATTAACTGCGGCGGCCATTAGGTAGGGTTTCCGGTGATAAATGCCTTTGGAATGGAAGGGCAAACAAATCGACAACTTACTTGCACGGAGTTTTCCTGGACCAACCCAATGGATGGAACCCTGCCTGGATCCAATTATTTACAAACTTACTTCATTTCGCGGCAACACATACGTGACCATTCGTTCTAGTCATCTGCACATGTGTGACCATCCGTCCATGGATGTGACCTTGAACTTTGAAAATTCTTCCTTAACATTTCCTCCCCCTCCCCTTGATCTTTATTCACATACTCTACTTTATAGACACACATCTTATAATTTACATATGTGAGATCATCCTTCCCTAAAGGCGACCTTGAAATTTTGAAATTTCCTAAAATTATTCCGCCGTTTCACAAACTTTCTTTACATATTTACATACATGTTTAAGTACTCCTATTTGAATCTGAACTCGCGCATTAATGTCCGAAACCTCCCGAGTTGCCGTTTATTTGCATACTCTGCATTCCAGACTTACATTACACGATATGCATATATGAGATAATCCGGATAACTATGCAATTTCAGAGGCTTTGAATCTTCCTCTGGCGATTATTTCATTCTAAGATCTTGCATCACTTGACCTGCACATGCGCAATGAGCTCTAGCTGGCTGCGACCTTGAACTTCCAAAACCCCCTGATCTCTCGGCTGATTAATGACTCACGCAGGTGCGGAGAAGCTTCCAAATGGAATCTGTGTATCTAATTATGTGTTCAGGAGATTAGTGCGCTTAGTTAATCATTCTAAGAGAGAGGCATCAGAGATCAGTCAATCTGAGAAGTTGTCTGTGCATGTGCTATTTCATCAGGCCTATGTGTTTGTTATCTTGTTCTTTAAACGGAATTATGATCGAATGTGAAAATTTACATGTTTAAACTTATTAAAATTTTATGAAACTCTATAGTTTTAATAATAATAAGTAAAAAAAAAAAAAGAGAGATGATTAAATCCTGATGTATTTAGACTTTGCATTTCAATATTCATTTTTTATATCTAGTAATGTTGTAGGAATCTATCCTATATATTTTGGAAAAAAAAAAGGATAAAATACAATTATATATAGTATCACACATATATATGATAAAGATAGAACTACGAGGTCTGTTGAAAAGTATCCGACCTTTTATTATTATTATTTTTTTTTTTTGCTAAAACCTGGTGGATTTCAATGAAGCGCGTTTGCTCTTACTCATGCTTGAACCTTCATACGCCTTAGTGAATCCCCCCCCCCCCCCCTTCCAGCCTATCAATAGCATCAGTTGATGACAAGTAACATTTGAGTAAGGTAGTATCTAGTGTCCCTCGTCGGAGTTTTAACGTAAGGAAAATGACAGAACGACTGGAACAGAGCTACTGCATCAATTTTTCGCCAGAAACTGGACGACAGCCAGGTATAAAGCATTCGAAAGATTCAGACGGCTTTCGGTAACGATGCTATGGACGTCTCAGTGGAAGCATTCCACGTCACCAAGACCAAAGAAGCCCCGCCAAGTGCGCAGCAACGTCAAAGTGATTCTGACTGATTTTTTTTACCCTTGCGGTGTGGTACACCATGCACCACAGGGTCAAACAATCACGAAAGAGGAATGTACTCTTTCGCCTACCTGATGCTGTCCTGCGCAAGAGACCGGAGTTGTGGTCCAGGCAATTGGCGCCTCCTTCACGACAGTGCTCCAGCATATTCCTCGTACTTGTTTTATACTTTTTTGGCAAACCAGACTCCTGTGGTTCTCCAGGATCCGTAATCTCATGATACGGCTCCATGCGACTTCTGGCTGTACTCCAAACTCAAGAGACCATTGAAAGGAAATCAATTTCAGACAAGAGAGGACATTATGACTGCAAAGACAGCCGAGCTAAACACCATTCCGAAAGAGGCTTTCTCGGAATGTTTCCAACAATGATGAGACCGCTGTGAGAAGTGTATGAAATCCTAAGGAATCTACTTTGAGGAGGTTTAGGTTTCCAGCGCGCACTCCAGGTATGCCTGTTGTTTTTGTCCCCGCCTGAAGGTCGGATACTTTTCTAACACACACAGACTTCGTATTTGCTGCCATATTTAAGATGTGTGTTTGTGGCGGACGATGGGATTATATAATTAGTATATATTATATTTTTTAAATCTCTTTTCAAAGTATTTAATTATAATTTAAGTAGTTTTCCTTCACATCTCTTTATAAGAAATTCCTTGTGATACTCCTGCTAGTTAGTTATAATCAATGATAGAGAGTTTGAATTCATTGGAAATAAACGTTATTGGTTCTCGGTGACCCACTGTCGCCCTATTCAAGATTTAAAACTCTAATATGATGTCAAGCTGTTGTCAATTTATTAAGGTTCTTAGAGTTCTACCTTGAAGATGGCGATAGAGGGTCGCCGAAACGTCGGTATATTTAGAAAAGGTTCATATGTTCCAATCCTTAGTTTAAATTAATCCAACCCCTGCGATACAGAGATTTATATTTTTTGTATATAGTTCCTCAGCCAAGGAAATTTATCAACCATAAAATCCTCCTTGTTTTTGGTATAAACTTTAGAGCCAATTGCAATCAAGAAAAAATTTATCAAGATAAATATAACTTGAAATGTGGTGGGCGGGGGAAGTAATACAAGTAGGGGACTGTTCTGTAAGGTGACGTACGGTGGAGACAGCAGCCCTGGGGCAGCTACGGTAGCGATGAAGGCCTGCAGGGAAATGTGGCTGACTGACGGGGCAATGGCATCCTTTCATTCCATGGAACATCTTGGACAAGACACTATCACCATAGCTTCCAACAAAATAATCACCTATATTTGATTTGAAGTACTTATTATCAAGTGTAATAAGGTCTTCTTGCGTCTTTAATTCAGAAAAGTTATTTCTCCTCGCTTCAACGTTTAAAGCGGTGTCAAACATATTAATATATTATATGTCAAAAATATCGAGGAAAAGTAAATAAAAATCACAATTTTTCAGGTAATTAGAAATTAATTTTAAACAACACCTGTATATCAGAAGTATGCGCTTCAAATAAAATGAATTATCGAAATATTCAAATTATATATAAATAATATCATAATATATCATTAGAGAAGAGGTAGATATATATAGCACAATTCTAGCAAAGCTGTGTTATAAATATGCTATCCAACAGTGTGGGTTAAAGGCTTGCTATATTCGGGATGACGTTATATATGGAAGATCATAAAATCCAATTCTCAAGACTTGTATCAAGAGATTTATCACAATAAGCGAGATAGTGTTATATTATAGAACGCTAAATAAAGTTTAATAGTTATACAAAATTTGATATATTTAAATTTGTATTAATTAAATATGGGAAAAATTCGTTATTTCGTAAATGTCATATAACGTACTACAATGGAGTACAATCTATACAATTCTATCACAAGAAAGTACTGTCGTTTCTAGAAAGTAATGATGCGTAGAAACATACCACATTTACATATACAGTTAGAACTTACAGAGTGTTGCTTCTAATTTCTATGCGTTGTTAGGAATTTTCAAGATACTGAAGAAAATTTGTAAATTTATTTTGAACATATAAATCTTGTTCATATACCACTGAACCTGCGATAGCTGTCTGTGTCAACATTTCAGGCGGTGTCTGCTGGCATGTTCGACCATGTTACTGGTTGAACCTTTCAGGCGGTAGCACCTACGTTAATAATCGGACATTTAGTCATAGTTGACAACATAATCCTATGACATGTATCTTGTAGACTAGATATAGTTATAAGAATGACACTCTTCACCCTGTAGCTAAATTTATTTATTTTATTTACGCTTATGAGGTGATACAGCAACATCTTTACAATTAGAGAGGAGACAAAATGAACCAAATCTAGAAAAAAGAAGTGAGGACATATCGGTCATTAAAGTCTGAGAGGCAAGGCCTTCAGCCAGTTCAGGGCTTCCGGGGTGACAGAGTGGAGATTGGAGATTCCTCCATTGAATTTGTACAGCGGGCAGTCGTCTAGTATATGGGAGCTGCTGTATTGTCCGTGAGGTCAAGAGAGGTACGGACCTCTATGGTGTTGATCTCTTGGCGGAACGACTTGGAAGTCGGACTCGGGCCCTGTAGCTAAATAACATTGCTAAAGGGAGAAGACAATGTTATTTCCTCATTGGGGTAATGAAGGAGCTTCCAATGCCAGCTGTGCCGGAGGTAGTGTAGCTACTGTGGTAGAGCCTTCCAAGAAAAACAGGTCGTAGTATTTAAGATAGAGGAATATTACAGGGTCAACACAAGGCATTATAAAAGTGAAATGTAATCCAACAAAGTAAGATAGGAAGCCACTTAGATTATATTCCCAAAGTACTCTACAAGAAAACTATACAAGTATAACGATCCATTTTTGTATTTCGATAAAACTGAGCCACGAGCATCCAAGCTAAAAATACTTTTATTTACGGCCCAAATACGGTAAAAATTGTCAATTATGAAGGATAAGAAGGTATCTGTAAGTAATTAACAAATTTTATTAATTATAATTTTGAAATACACTCATGGACAAAACTTAAAGAAGTGGAAAGTCTTTGATGACGCCTGTGATATATATATTTTTTTTTCAAAGGAAACAGAGGCAATTTTGCTTACACTTGGTTATCTCTTGTGCCTTCAATAAAGGTCACTGTGTATTAAATATCTTTCAGAGTTATTGTCTGAATCCCGATATACACGCTAAAAGGTACAACTTCCTTAAGTTTTGTCCGTGAGTGTAGAAGCAACTGTTTCTAGAAATTAGTTTAGACTTTGTCGTATTAAGGCCGTAAAGAAAAGATTGAAAGCTCGTGGCACAGTTTGATCGAACTTAAGACATAAATCCTTATAGTTTTAATGCATGTGTTTCAATAGCATCACCCATTTATGCTCATTTCAGCTATAAGTAAAATCAACAACAGCCATGAGTGTCAGGGTCTCTTAAATGGGACACGAGTGTTAAGAATCTCTGAACTTGCGCTAAAGAAATATTTCTTGAGGATAGTAAGGTAAATGTACCAGTATGTAGCGGCTCCCCGGTGTTTGACTAATGTCTGGGCCTCAATTCCACCGAGGGGGGAACAGCCGTTCTTCTGCCCTTTGTTTTCTTGAAAGGTTCTCTCCCTCGCTCCGCTACTGGTGATAAATGATCTTGATATTATCGGAGAGTAAATGAATAATATGTTACCTTTAGAGCTCTTTAAAAACGACATTTTTTAAAACAGGAATTGATGAAGTTTGTGAACTTAGCGTAGGGCGTATCCCTCCTGATGGGGCGTGGGTATATGACCTTGGTTTTCTTCACGAAACATTCCTTCATTTCAATGTACCTGTGTTCAAATTTGTTCCTGCTGTATCAATCACACCGTGGGAATAACCAATCCAATAATATATGCATATTTACTGCGAGAACATCTCTTAAAGTTCACGTCTAAATTCGTTTCATAGTAAATACTTGAGCCTCTAATACACTAATATGTTTAGACAGGACAGAGAAGCTGGTGACTCTAGTTGGAATGAATAATTCCTACTCAATTACTCGTAGCTTGGGACAAAAACGAACCAGCTTGGAGAATTAATCTCATTGTTTAAAAACCTTCCCTAGAATTCCATAAATATTTATAATAATGCGTGTGACAGTAGAAAATTTGCCGCTTTAATTAAAATATTTGTAATGTAATTGACCATTAAGAAGAGTATATTTAATATTAAAATATAATTTTTTATAATATTTTGGTCAAAATGATGATAAAAACTTACTTTTTATTAGTTTGTTATTGTTTTATTCACCTTCTTTGTGTTATAATCTCTTGTTTATGTTGCGGTCTTTTCTAAATTGAAATGTAGTGTTAATACAAAAAAAAAAGAAAAGAGAGAGAAAGAAATTGTTTAAAGCTAAAAGATAATTTTAAAACATAAACTATGTACGATATCAAATGTTATTTATAAAGTCACAATATACATTCCTATATACGAAGGTTAGGAAACTATAAATGTTCTTGTAATGAGAATAAATAAATAAATAATACTTCTTTTAAAAAGACTATTAAAATGTGCTATATATTTTTTTATATTCTGCCATCGACAACAATGATTTCTGGCCTTTTTTGTTATTCTGGCATATTGCTTGATGATATTGTGAAACCAGATTATTGAATTATAAGAAATAAACAATATATTTATTGATTTTTTTACAATTTCATCTAGTAATTACAAAGATATTTCAGATAAATTTGGATTTTTTCTTCCTTTGAAGTCTTGAACAATAACTTGAAAAAAAAAAGTTACGACTCTCTCAACAGTTTCAGACTTTATATCGTGCAACACGTTAAAATCGTTCAAATAATAATATTTGTTAATTTCTGATCACCTTGACCGCCAAGAAGTGAAAATTTGTGCACATGCATTGTTAGTTGAACTAGATGTGTCTTTAAAGTTTGAGACTTTTAGGTTGTCTGGAAGCATATTAAGATTACAAAGCATACAAAAGCATACAAATTTGAGACTTTAATGTGGTCTGGAGGCATATTAAGATTACAAAGCATACAAATATGAGACTTTAATGTGGTCTGGAGGCATATTAAGATTACAAAGCATACAAAAGCATACAAATTTGAGACTTTAATGTGGTCTGGAGGCATATTAAGAACACAAAGCATACAAAAGCATACAAATTTGAGACTTTAATGTGGTCTGGAGGCATATTAAAATTACAAAGCATACAAAAGCATACAAATTTGATGCTTTAATGTGGTCTGGAGGCATATTAAGATTACAAAGCATACAAAAGCATACAAATTTGAGACTTTAATGTGGTCTGGAGGCATATTAAGATTACAAAGCATACAAAAGCATACAAATTTGATACTTTCATGTGGTCTGGAGACATATTAAGATTAAAAAGCATACAAAAGCATACAAATTTGAGACTTTTATGTGGTCTGGAAGCATGTTAAAATTAAATTACAAAATTCGAAAGACAAATTTGGAAATTAGCTCATTCTCAACAATCCTGACAACTCAGAAGTTTCAAAATGTGTCAAGTTTTATTGTCAACAGGTTCGGATATGTGTACAAAATTTCAGTCTTCTACGTGCTCTGAAGAAATATATATTTTGAAAGTTTTTATTTAACTTTCTTCCATGTCTGTCCACAAATAAAGAAAGTTAAATAAAAAACGTTTAAAAAATATTTCTTTGTGTTTTATGTTCTTTTAGTGTTTCCTATTTATACATGGGTGTACAAACATTGTCATTAAACATAAAATTGAGCGTCGCATTCTCTTTCATTTGTGTTTATATTACTAGCCCAATGTGAAATATATATATTGCCACGTGGAAAATTAGAGAAGACACATTTTAGGATGACACAGCAATTTATTTAACTATGTAGCAAAGTATTTATTATTTTATTATCAGAGTATCATTTTTTATGTTTATATTTTTCTACTCTGTAAATTTTCCTCATTGCATATCTTTTGTTTATCATTCATAGTTTTTTATTGCCTTAAATACATTTTGCACCATTCTGAAGTTTGTCTTTCCTTATTTTTCCACATGGCATTTTGGTGGAGATGCTGGGTAAATTAGGGAAGACAAACTGAAGATCGCCGAGAAGACCTTGAGGCAATGTATGCTGTGATCTACATTTTCGGAGACTGGCTCCAGGATTCCACCGCCGTGTCAAAGCCAAGACTTCCTTCCAAGATGACGATGTCCCTATAGACGACGATACGACGACAAAGCCGCTCTTCACGCCGCAAGAAAAAAGACTCAAAGGTACTAGGGACAATGTTCCAAGACTTTGATGGAATCCTTGGCATAAGCACGTCATATCCATGTCAGTAACTGCAGTAATTGCTAGCTGTGGGTCACAGCTCCCATAGGGAAGGAGCTATGTTGCAAAGTATTTATTATTTTATTATCAGAGTTTCATTTTTTTATGTTTATATTTTGCTACTCTGTAAACTTCCCACATTGCTTATCTTTTGTTTATCATACATAGTTTGTTCTTGCCTTAAATAAATTTCTGCTCCATCCTGAAGTTTGTCTTTCTTTAATTTTGTACGAGGCAATAGAGGAAACCATATTGTGTTATTTGACAGAAATCCCTTCACAAAAACATTACCTATTTGCACATGATCGTTTTTATTTCAACCTGTAATACAAATGGTACCATTTGTGAAATCATCTCAAATTTTATTTTAACAGTTTTTAAATACGTTATTATATCATCATTTATTTTATAAATACATATATGTGAGTAGGTATCTGTAATTCTTCAAATCTCTCTATAGACCCCGGGTTGGCGCGCATGAATGATGTCCCTCTAACTTTCTCTCTCTATCTGACGCAATCTTGTAGATAACTGTGGGTGATGTAAGATCTGGCTGATGTATTGGACTGTTGATCTTCCTCTTTTTCCCCCCGTCGTAAATGCGATATCGATCATGAAATTTGAAGAGCGGCGCGTGTTCTCCAATGTCTACAAGAAGAACAGTTTTAATGAGAATCTCTGCATCGCTTGTAAATTATTTTATAAAGTTGTCCCAAAAGTTCGTGTTTTCTTAAAACGTTGTTTTTCTTATTAATTGTCGAATAATATTATTACGGCGAATACATAATAATACATAATACAATTACTTTATACATAATACAAATACATTATACATAACAGCGAATAATATTGGTATTTCAAATTTTTGCAAGTGTTTATGAACATTTTTGGGGCAATCTTACATTGAAAGATCAGAGAGATCAATCTAGACTTTAGTTATATACAATGAAATGAAATTTACAATGAGAAGTTAAGGCATAAAATTCTATTAAAGAGAAAAAATTATCATATAAAATATTTATTATTTAATGAGAGGCAAATAACCTTTGCGATGTTTATTCATGTATACCAACTCTTCTCTTAAACAATACAACATTTTACCTATTTCTATGATTTTCAGTTAGTAAAGGATTGTAAATAGTTATAAAACGAAGAGAAAATTTTTTATTTTTACTATACATGGGCTACAAGCTTTCGGGCTTCACGCCCTTCGACGGGTACCATTAGTACCCGTCGAAGGGCGTGAAGCCCGAAAGCTTGTAGCCCATGTATAGTAAAAATAAAAAATTTTCTCTTCGTTTTATAACTATTTACAATTCTATAAGAGAAATTTTCATGATTCATGTTATAGTAAAGGATTATTCATCTGAAGGAAGGCTTGTCGTTATGAAGAACTAGATATTCATGGTCGGTTAGAAGGGAAAGGAGCTGCCTCTTTTATTTGAAACAGAGAGTCAACTATAAGTTATCAGATCGTGTTATGGTAGAAATTTATGCTTATTTATTTATTTAAAGGCGCGTGCATAAAGTTGTTATGATTCAGCGTCAAATTATTTTATTTCTTCTGAAACAAAATAAAGATGAACTTTCGGAACATTCTCTTATAATCCCCAAGAATCATTCATATATTTAATTCTTTATTGATTATATCTATTAAATATTATTCACACACACAACACACATATGGAATTATATTATTACAAATGTTGGAGATTTTCTGAAAGCTCATATGTATTTCGTTTTAGAAGAGATAAAAGAATTTGACGCCATCGGAAGTTTATACCCTCATTTATAAAAAATCATTAGCTAGTTTTGAGTTTTTTCAAGAAGAAGAAGAATATCTTAATCGTTCTTAAAATCCGTTTATTTTCACGTCACGTGGGTGCGACTCGCTGCCTCAGGAAAATCTGCAAATCTCCACTTCCCCTTAAGAACGTGGCAGTATTCGTTGAATCGCTGAGAAAATGAGTAATTGATGCCTTTATTAAATAATGTTAAGAACTGTTATCTATGCAAAAAAAAATAATAATAAATAAATAAAACTAAGTTATATCGCTATCTTTTTTATTGTCAGAGTATTAGTGAAGAAAGAAGAACGGTGTTTTCAAATTTTTTAGCGAAAGCCAACTTATTTCAAATAACGTGAATTCAACCAGCGCCATATTAAGCTGAATTTTGCTCAAGGTCTGTATAAATTTTACAAAGCAGCGATTAAAAGAAAATAACTTCTGTGGATGTAAACTATTTCCCTTCCTCTTTCTCTAAAAATATGTACCTAAGCTTTATAGTTGTATATATTTTTGTTTAGTCAAGTGCTTTTCTATCCTCTTCCATATAAAAATCAGCATATATATAAGACAAATGGTACAATAAAGGTATTGATTGATAGTTATACTGGTATACGTAATAGATAAGTTGATCACACACACAACTTATTTATTTATTCTCCATATTTAATATCAATAAAGTATTCTCATAGTGTTTTTAATGTATATTGATAAAGTTTCTCATCAGATGTATGTGTGTGTGTCATATTAACAGCACTCTCTTTAAATATCTCTCTAAATTTTTACAAATATATTATTCAAAGACAAAATATAAATAACAACAAGACAATATCTTATACTTGTTTGTTGGTACAATTTCTCTAATAAACAACATAGAGAATCATTCATATCACAAAGCAAAAACATAACCAAATAGAAAAATAAATTTACCACTTCAGTTAAAGCACATGCAAAATCATAAGTAATAACAATTTATACGCATGTAATATATATTCAAGATCATCAAAACTAACTTCCAAATTGTATCGCGAATGTAAAAACGACAAGACATCTTTATAACCCGTATTTACCAAACTTGTTGGTCTTGGTATAGGGATTATAGGCACGTTGAAGATCTGTTAACTAGAAAACTGGTCTCTTAAATGTAAAATAAAATTACTCATAGAGAGTGAGAGAGAGAGAGAAAAAATTCATAGACACTTTTAATAGATATACGTTGTACAATTATGATCATATATTACAAGGGTGTCCCAAAAGTTCGTAAACACTTTCAAAAAATTGAAATATCAATATTATTCGCCATAATATTTTTCGCCGTTATGTATAATGTCTTTGTAGTATTTCAAACAGAAATAATGTAATATATTTTATCTATACGAGGTGTGTTAAAAAAGTATCGCGACTTTTGTGTTTTTTCAAAAATTATTTATTTATTCATGAATACCTATTTTGTCCCCTTCAAAGTAATCCCCATGAGATATTATACACTTGTGCCAACGGTTTTTCCAATCTTCGAAGCACTTCAAAAAATCATTTTTTAAAATCTTTTTCAGCTCCTCCTTCGATGCCGTCTTTATCTCGTCAAGCGTAGCGTAACGTCGTCCTTTCATGGGCCTCTTCAGTTTAGGGAACAAGAAAAAGTCACAGGGGGCCAGATCTGGGGAATACGGTGGCTGCGGCATCATTAGTGTGTTGTTTTTGGCCAAAAAGTCGCGCACAAGCAACGATGTGTGAGCAGGGGCGTTATCGTGGTGCAAAAGCCAATTTTTGTTCTTCCACAAATCCGGGCGTTTCTGGCGGATTGCTTCGCGCAAATTGTGCAAAACTTGCAGGTAATATTCCTTATTGACCGTTCTACCCTGTGGCAAGAACTTATGATGCACCACGCCCCTGCAATCGAAGAAAACTGTCAGCAAAACTTTCACATTCGACCGAACTTGGCGCGCTTTTTTCGGTCTTGGTTCGTGCGGCAGCTTCCATTGAGATGATTGAGCTTTGGTTTCCACGTCATAACCATAAACCCACGCTTCGTCACCAGTTATGACCCTCTGGAGCAAATTTGGGTCGTCGCGGACAGAGTCCAACATCTCATTAGCAATGTTCATGCGATGCTGTTTTTGGTCGCAATTGAGCAATTTTGGTACGAATTTCGCGGCGACCCTTCTCATGCCCAAATCATTGATAAAAATCGAATGGCACGAGCCAATCGATATGTTTAGGTCCTCAGCAACTTCTCTAACGGTGATTCGACGATTGGCCAATATCATTTTCTCCACTTCATTAATTTTTTCGTCTGTTGTTGAAGTGCTCGGGCGTCCGGCACGCTCTTCGTCGTTCACATCTTCTCGGCCTTCTGAGAACATTTTGTACCACCGATAAACGTTGCTTCGGTCCAAGGTAGCTTCTCCGTATGCCACAGTCAACATTTGGAATGCATCCGCGTACTTAATTTCGTTTTTCACACAAAATTTTATACAGGTTCTTTGATCCATTTTTAATAGGTAAAAATCGAAGACGATCCAAAACACCTGCAAGCAAAGCAGCTGTCAACAATTAAGTGAAAATTCAAAATGGCCGAGCTTGTCGGCATAAGTGAGAGACATGAGTACCAACATAAAACCACAAAAAGATCGAAATTCGAATATACGTAACCCGCGAAAATTCAAAAATCGCGATACTTTTTGAACACACTTCGTATATAATAAGTATTTAAAATATGTATATACTAATGTGTATATAAAAGTTGTATTTATTAAGTTTACGTGATAATCCTGTTGAAGGACTGACAAGTCCGAAAGCTAGAAAATAAAAAGTTGCACAAGAAACTTAACCCTGGAACCTTCATTTATTTTATAATAATGTCTTTGTATTACGTATAAATTTATTGTATTATATATTATTATGTATTCACCGTAATAATATTATTCGACAAGTAATAAGAAACTTTGGGAACAACCTTTTATATATTAGAGAAGAGCATATAACAGTTTCTGAATTTATTCAGAAGTTAAATAAAAATAAACTAGAATAATATAGCCTACAATGTCAATTAGTTCTATCGATGTTGTTCAAAGCACAAATTCGGAAGCTGAAAGAAGAAAGTCAACGAGTTTTGAGAATATTAGAAAGCAAAAAACACTTAAAACTATGTTTTCTTTTGAAGCTTAAAAAAAACGATTTATAGCGTAATTCCATAAATATTATTTTTATAGAAGTTAAAATTTATCTTTGCTTTTTTTTAAACCTCTTTTACCAATTTAAGAAAAAGTTTTCAAGACATTGAATAAATTAGTACAATTATCAAAAGTCGTTAAAAACTTTGTTTAATTACAAAAAAAAAAAGAAAATTCACTTAACAAACCACAAAATAGAAAGTTAAGGAAGAAACTTAATGTTCGACCAATGTTGAAAGCAGACAGGGAATTAAAATTACTGGAAGATTTTAAAAAGTTTTAGGAGGGGGGAGCCAAAGCGGATTAGAGGGGATTGTCCCCCCACTGTGAATGAATCCCATTGCCCCCCTATACCGCAGAGATGAAGAAATGCTTTCTACAAAACACCAGATAATCATCTGCTATTGAAATCAGTTTTTTTTTTTACCAGTAAAAAAATCTTCGAATAAGATTTTTATTCTCATCATAGATGTAAGATTCTTCTATTGAAATCATTTTTTACCAGTAAAAACTCTTCGATAAGATTATATAAAAGGGCGTACCTGGATCTGTAAAGAAAAAAAAAACACAAAACATTTTTTTTCTTAAAATATTTCGAGAGATTGCTCCCTCTTTATCAATTTAATGCACAGTGAATTTAATTTACAAATTATTGTAGATTATAGATGCAAGATTCTGCTATTGAAATCATTTTTTACCAGTAAAAACTCTTTGATAGGAATTTTATTCTCATCATAGATGTAAGATTCTGTTATTGAAATCATATTTTACCAGTAAAAACTCTTCGATAAACATTTTATTCTCATTATAGATGCAAGATTCTGCTATTGAAATCATTTTTTTTACCAGTAAAAACTCTTCGATAAACATTTTATTCTCATTATAGATGTAAGATTCTGTTATTGAAATCATTTTTTTACTAGTAAAAACTCTTCGATAAACATTTTATTCTCATTATAGATGCAAGATTCTGCTATTGAAATCATTTTTTTTACCAGTAAAAACTCTTCGATAAACATTTTATTCTCATTATAGATGTAAGATTCTGTTATTGAAATCATTTTTTTACCAGTAAAAACTCTTCGATAAGAATTTTATTCTCATTATAGATGTAATATTCTGTTATTGAAATCATTTTTTACCAGTAAAAACTCTTCGATAAGAATGTTATTCCCATCATATTGTAAGATTAACAATTCGTTCACCATTTATCAAAAACATATCCAATTTTTTATTGAAAAATAATATAAACTAGAATTAAATATGATGCATTAGTGCCTCTGTATTTCAAAAAAGGAAACTATTTTAACGCGATGTTGATTTTCAAATATAACAATTTCTTAAAACTCTGCCTTTGCCGGTCCCAAGCCCGGATGAAAAAGGAGGAGGGGGAGCAGTAACAAGCTCGGTAAAAAACCTGGGTTCAGCTGGCCCGGCTGATAGTACCCAGTAAGGGCTCCTAATCTAGGGATACAGGATGAGCAGCGTTTGTACTCCATGTTAGGAGCATCTGCACATGGCGTCTGTTCCTCATGTCAGAGGCGGCCATTTCTTTTGGAGCTAAGTCGGCCTGCCACTGAGTAGTGCTCCCAGTCTTAATGACAAAGGCAGACGCATTCTACTTCATCCAGTGTGAAGATAAGAAAGAAGAAGAAGACAATTTCTTAAAGATTCTTAAAATAATTGCAAAAGTATAATCACAATATACCAAGCAAGATAATTGTAATAAGTTTAATTTTTATCTAATGTCTTCAACGCAATAATGATTCACCACTGATAGAGACCAAGACTTCACAATATATATATATATTTATCATTACATTAAGGATCGAGTAAGAACTTGTTTTAAATTAGGAATAGACTTTCGTTCTATGAATAGTTTGCACACATTTATATAAAGTAGAACCTTTGCACGTGCAACAAAGAAATTCGACAATGAATACCGAAATTCAAACTTGGTTGAAGTTCCTAGGTACATGAAAAGTCGCTAAATGACGGCTGAAGTATTCACTGAAAAGAGCTAGGAAAGTGTGCGCCAATATGTAAATAAGATCATATATAACAATGACCACAGTATATTCCAGCTATGTATATTTATACACTTGTATGACTATATGTATTCTATATTCATATTACACAATAGTATCTGTCTGTAAGTTGAACTGGTGATAGAGCCAAAAAGTTCCCCGTATATTAAATATCCGTTTTATTTTCGCGCTCTATCAGCTATTAATTGTCACGTGATCTTAATCAGCCAATCAGAGAGCATAGTTTCTTAGCTTAGAGGCATTGAACAGCGAAATATTATATTAAATATAAAATCGTAGGTTTGATTCTCTCAAGGAAAAAAGTTCTCTTCTACTCTTTTTAAAATTAAAATTATTTTATTTCGCCATTATATTAATATATATTGCCCGGCCATCCTTTCTGCCCTCTATATGGCAGACATCAATCCAGAAGAAGACATCCACACGGACAAGGCACCTCAGTTGGCCGGTATTGTGATCAGGGTGTACGGACCGATCTGATCTGCTACATGGACAAGACACCACCCTATATAATACAATAATAAAAATATTGCCTATTATTGTAACTTGCATGGAAACAATAAAGTTGAAGGAAGGTTGACGACCCTAGAAATAGGGGTAACAGCCTGGCTCCATGTCACTATACATATCAGCACGCAAGAGTCTGGGGATTTGTTAGAGACTGTTGGGTTTAAGTATCAAACGAGATACGGTTGTACTGGACAATTTCATTACACTAGCCGTGCCAGCACGTCTTTTTCTAGGGCTGTCCTTGTCACTTCTAACCCCCGGAGTGTTTTATTCAATCTTTATTTCTATACCACATATACAAGTAAATTTATATTAGGGTTGTATATAAATATAATTTATGATATATTTGTATAATAGAGATCTGACGCTTGATTTTATGAAAAGGTAAGTTTTAGTGGTATAAAAATAATTCGTTTTTGTTTATACATCGCTGCACACTTTTAGATTTAATTATTTTTGAAATGTCCAGTTTTTCGTGCACGCGACGGTTTAACCCTCTAAAAGTAGAAAAACCTTTTAATTTTTTTCAATAAAACTAATTGTCAATGAATAGAATTAGCTTAAAACGTTGTGTTATGCGTATATAAGGGTAGTTATTTTATAATCATACACATTCAAATCTATTTAAATTCATATATTGATCTCTCTCTCTTTTTATATTTTTTACTTTTTCAAAATATATTTTGTTAAAAGAGAGAAATGTATGCGTGTATGTGAGTCCACCTATAATTATATTTGAAATATAATCTCTCTTAGAAAAAAAGATTCAATTATATATCATAATTAAATTTTTAAAAATCTGATCGATTTTAAACAAAAGTATTTTTATAACGGTGGAAATATGAACATAACTGGTTTGGCTCTTTTTAAATTAGGAATACATATTTATTTTTATATTGGACACTACGTAATAGTTGGAATAAAATATAAAACCTTCATTTGTATATTTATTCTGATAGATTACCTCAATTTTAGACCTTTTAGCAATTTTATAAGAAAAGGTAAGTTAAAACTCCCTTAGAGCTATAAAATATTTAACTGCCGTTACTAAAACTTTAATAATTTTCCTTAAATTCTATAACTGTATTGTTAGGGATCAAATGTTCAAATTCGCAGCTCTCATTTTGAATTTGATGAGATCATATCGTCAGAGCTGGATAATCAGTCCCCGTATATCTTTATAAATATGGAGGTCACATCTAACTGGTCATGATGAGATAAAGAACTAGGACAATAACTTGAGAAGGTAGTTTCCCGGTGGAAAGAATTGTGCGACTTACTGAAATAAACGGTAGCTAATAACGAGAAAGTAGGGAAATGAGATTATACCACCATGCAATTGAACATGTAGCATCCTGAAATTTATGATGGCCTATCCTGCAATTGACGATGGCCTATCCTGTAAATGACAATGGCCCATCCTGCAACTGACGATGGCCCATCCTTCAACTGCGATTACCCATTCTTCAACTGACGATGGCCCATCCTTCAACTGCGATTACCCATTCTTCAACTGACGATGACCCATCCTGCAATTTACAATGGCCTATCCGACAAATGACGATGGTTCGTCCTGTAACTGACGATGACCCATCCTTCAACTGCGATGACCATTTTCTTCAACTCACGATGGCTCATCCTTCAACTGATGATGACCCATCCTTCAACTGACGATGACCCATCCTTCAACTGACGATGACCCATCCTGCAACTGATGATGGCCCATCCTGCAACTGGTTATGGCCCATTCTGGAACTGAAAATTACCCACACAATCCACCTTTGGTCCACCCGAATACCATAGGTAGCCTTATCACCCCGGGATCTGAGACAGGACAATGTGTGTCCCACCTGTCGCCACAGCGGTCTAATCGTCCAGATTTATAGTCTTTCTAAATCACACGTTGCTAATGGCGTCTTTTGTTGGATCGTAAGTTCACGCCATCCATCTTCCAATTAGGACCTAGCTTTGTTTAATTTCGAAATTCTCTTGATTTATCTGGGAAGGATTGTAACGCCGCTATTTGGAACCATTTATAAAGAGGTGACATGTTGTGGGAAGAAACGAAGAATGGTTTCCTGCCGATCAAACTACTACCACCACCCACTGTGGCCCCAGGTTGTTGAGGCCGCCAATGATATATTTAAACACCATCACAATGTCGCTCATTAATCAACCACTGACTACCGCATCCTTCGAAATATTATGGCGAACATTAGTTTATAAGAATAATATTTCCTGATCAATAGATCACTAGGCTCCTTCACTGAAGATCCTCTAAAAAGAAATGATCATTGTTCTTGTTTGTATTATTTCCGACAAAATATACCATATACATCAATAGGATCAGTTTATACTTTTTCTCTATATATGATTATATTTAAAAATAGAGGAAGAAAGCAATGAAGAAACGTAAAAGGGGTCAGATTGTTGTAGTGTGGTAAAAGTGATGGTTCTGACATACTTGAAATGCAAAAGTCGAACTGATTTTTTCAAGTATAAGCAGTGGTGCACTTACAGTAGAGCATTTGCTAACTACAGGCCATCATGACATGCACTGTGTGTACTTTGGATGATTATAAAAATGAAAACTGATGGTAAATATATAATAGATTCCCTATACCAAGAAAAACGTCGTAAAGAGAGATTGAGATTGAAACTTCATTATTACATAGCGCGCGTCCATACAAGATTATATATGGTTAACTACAAAGATGAATAAAAGAGAAAGAAAACGCTTCACGATTTTACGTGTCATCTTTTCGCAGGAGCCATGCTAATCTTTTCTGTATCGTTCCTATTTTAGTAGTTATACTGTCGAATAAGCGTTTACGAGAAAGAGAGGTAACGTAATTAATGTGGACCAAAACAACAAACACGGAAATTATTAATAAAATTAGCATATAAACAGACCCCATCGTAAATAGAATTCATATTTATAAACGTATAATAAAATATTATAAATATACATAGGATCGAGCACACCTATTGTTAGCGATGACAATGGTGGCAAGGGCACTCCAAAGTAGATAAATGGTTAGCACCTAGAAACACTAAAAGTCGACATTCTTCAAAGGGAGCTAAAACTACCAAAAGATAGGAGGAAGAACAGCTGCTGGGTTGACACACATCCGTTGACAAATGGCCGTCCAATCAGCACACAGGTCGGGACAATGAGGAAGGCGCATAGCAAACACGTTGATTAATGGCGACCAGCTATTGCCAGAAAGATTGACTCCACGAACCTCTTCTTATTTAATTAACAGAGCGAGATTGGCCTTCATACGTCAGGCCCGCTTTCAAATTGCATTCTTCGGTGGCATCCACATAGTGTGTCTTCCCGCAGCGCTCACGTTCTACATGACACGTGTTTTTTTTTTAACTGTGAGTCATCACTTATACAGATTTATTGACATCTTGACAATTATATAGATGCGCACACATTTTGCACAATGATTTTTACAATGATAATATGCTGTTAAAAATCTCAACATATAAATGCTATGTAAAATGATTATGTAAAAGGTGGCTTAAACACCGATGCAAACAAAGTACGATGGAATCTCGTCATCGAGTCTCCAATGACACAGCAAATTTCTGGCCGATATTTACATATGTACAAATATTTAATGCTTTGTTATCCTCACTTTACCATACAATTTAAAGGATGTCCGATTATATTTTAATACATTCAATCAAACCTTCCCGTGGCTCACATATTATATAGAAAAAAAATATATATATTTCAAAACATAATAGAGAAAAAATGCATTTTAAAAAGAATAAAGATTTTACTATCTATTTGACATTTTCGAGTATTTATTTTTAAATGTAAATATAGAAATATACTTTATATTCAAATTTCTACCTTACGTTTTTACGTGACTTATGGAGATCCTTTATGTATTAACATTGGAAATGTTAAGTGTCAATTACATTTTCACTTTTCACATATTTTGAAAAGAGGCAATACCGCGAAAGCTTAAAAAAATATATAAGATAATTTAGAGATAACATAAATTCCATTTTATATGCACGTACATTTGAAATATACGAATTTTATCAGGAAAATGCGGAGGAATGGCATTCATCTACAAAACGTACATCTACCTTTGAGTGAATACATTAAAATGCATTAGAACAATACAATTATTGGAACTTTTTTCAGCAGAACACGTAGACTCAGATCAGTGATATCAAAGCCACAACACCAGTTTAAGAAGAATGGAACAAAAGCCAACAACCTTTTTAACCAAGATTTCGGGCTATAGCCGCCATCAGTACAGGAACGGCTACGATTTCGCAACATCCTGCGAAAAGAGAGTTAAGAAATCGGCAGAATATACCGAAAAGGTGTTTTGACGAAGAAGTGATAGAATCGACCCTCAAATACATTGTAAAAGTGCGGCTTCTTATATCACAGGTGATTCGATCATGGTGCAGCATCACCTGTTGAAGAACGGATATGTTCAAGAGCTCGTGATGAATGAATTCCAATAAAGAGAGAGAGAGATTTGAGATTGAATATACTTTTATTAATCGTTTATATAAGATTATATATTGGGTTAAGAGCGAATGAGAAAAGATTTCCCTAATCAAAAATTAATAATATTATTAATTGTTAGAATCACATCGTCTGAAATAAAATAAACATATACATACGACGTTTCGTTTCATATAATTAATGATACATAATTTTTATCTATATCACCTTCATATATATTATCTTGTACTATAGGCGGAGTTTAATGGGATTCTCTTTAATTTCATCTTCGAAGAAATAAAAGAATTTAACGCAAATAGAAACTGTAAGTCTTTAATTAGATAATAAACGGTTGGGAACGACAGGTCTAGACAACCTGTGGAATGCAAGTTGGATGGTACAATTGGAACTCTCAGGAATTCCAGAGAGCCCAGACAGCTTGGGACCAGCTGGGTAATGGGATTCAGCGGGGCAATTTGGGGCCTGTAATAACACCGTTGGTCGGACAGGGCGGGCCGATTTGTTTTAATGGCCTGTTTGGTGACATCGGCACCACACCTCATTGAGATGCGGCCTGCAAATGAAATGTTTTCATTATACCCTTTTTGCATATAGGTCTAGGAGCAATTAGTAGAGGGATTTAACCTGGGGAACCACTGATGTTTCGGTCTGATAATAAAAAAAAAAAAAAGCTGGAGGGAGAGAAGGGCTTGGTTGGAGGAAGGCGCATCGTTAAAAAAAAAAGAAATAATTTATTTTTATGAGCGTACAGGGTTGCGAGGAGTTGTAGGTGTGTCTTGAATCCGTAATGAGCTGTGCGGTGTAATTGTTGGGCTCATGGCTAGGTATGTGCCCAGCCCAAGGAACCTCCCAACTCCACAATTAGGGATTTAGCGCTCCCAAGATGTCGGCCGTCTTCATTTTGATGCCATTTTGGTCTCTATGCATCTTGGTCGCCGTAAAGCTAAACTCAAATTATCTTCGCTTTTTTTTTGTAAGGGATCTTTATTTCAGGGAAGGTACTGTATATCGTCGTTATCCTTAACGAAATTGATACTTTCTGATGCATGATTGCAATACCTATCTTATTATCTTATTAGACAGCTTTGTGTGGGGTTGAAGCGTAAGTGGTAGCCAATTTTTTATTTTGAATTTTTAGTGAACTTGAAAGGATATACATTGACAACTACTTATGAAAAATTGAAGACAATAAAAATTGCGCTAGCGTCTCATTATGTAGATTTTAAAGGAACCAACATCTCTCTCTATTTATAAAAAGTTCCATTATAGAATTCCTTGTAATTCTTCAATAAAAATTCAAATTATTGGTGTGCGAGTGTATTTTCTATAAAATTATTATTTTTATGGTATTTTAGAAATAGAGAATGGTTATTTTATCTATTAGAAGTTGAAGGGGTTTGGCAGTTTTTTGCACAGTAGTCAGAAATGGCGATACATTTTCATCTTAAAAGTAGAAAGAAGAGTAGCTCAATCTAAATATATAAATATAATTAATTTGGAAAATTTAGAAAATTTTTCTTTTAACAGCTTTTTCATTTAATACCGTAAAAACTATTAAATATTTTACAAAATTTAAATACAATGCTTTTATTTCAGTTACATTTAAGCAACAATTTATGTTTTTCTCAATATAGATGGCTAATGATCTATATCTAATTGGGGAAGATTTACCTCTAACAAAACAAAAAGGAAATTTCAACTGCCGAACTTTATACGCTTTGTAGAAATAAACAAAGTCCTATAAATTGAGGAAGCTATTATTTAGAAAGAATCGCATGAGACCATTTTATGAATACAAAACAATATCGTAAAATCCAGTATCAATTACAATTTGAAATATACTTTATTTTTAGTTGTAATTTTGATGATTCGATAATTGTGTACCAATAAATTCCATCCTAAAAATCGAAGGTCTCCAAGTTTTTTTTTTCTCACTAGCGATACACTTCATAATTGCTTCGATTTTTTACAACTCACAAAATTGTCAACTTGAGGAATTTTGAGCTAAATATAAACTTACACCTATATGAATGTTGAGCTTATTTTCATTGAAGAAATGTGTGCTTATAAGAATTTTGGGATTAATTTATAAAATGATTGTATAATGGAGAGCGCATTTTAGGATTGATTGCATTTTACAGCTTTCTTATAAATGTATTATATATATTTATTTTTATATTTACTGGAATACTAACACGACAACAACAGAAACATTTTTTATACAAGAGACGACATTGAGAGAGGGAGATACTGCACTAGACATTTATAAATATAGGCATTATTTATATCTTCATTTATTGTATTTGACAACAATTTTTGTTAGCTAGAATTCTCCATAGATTTGTGTTATATATATATATAAATGAATGTTTGTATGTTTGTCTGTTGGTCTGTTTGTTTGTATGTCTGGTATACAAATTCGCAGTAGTTCACTAATTCAAACCAAAATTTCCATACATAGGTAAAAAAATACGGGGAAGACGATAGGCTATTTAAAAAATATATAAATCAATTATTAAAACTATATATTTTTAGTCAGAAAATGATGATGACGATATTGCTGTATCATGTTTGATTATCAGATACAAAATTATATCGGGAAAAATTCCAAAAAGCAGAGACCACGGGAGAAACCAGTTCATTATTTTGTACGCTGGAACAAAATTCTAACAGAAAAACATTCATTCGAGCAGAAAACAAAACCCAGATCATCTTTCTATAAAAATATCGCTTCTCAGACACAAAGTTTGGAGCGGGACGTTTCACAAGAATGACATCCACGGCGCCAATTTATAATTGTAACGAATAGTATTTGAATAAAAACATTTAATCGGGTAAAACCCGGGCGTTGCCCGGGTCATTCGGCTAGTATGTTATATTTCTACATTTATATATCTATATTCTCTCTATTACAGCTTGTAGCGGGAATTATACAACACACTAGAAACAGATGATAAGAAAAAAAGCAATGCCATTTTTCACTTGTCCTCATTGATTCCACCCATGCTAACGTTTAAAAAAGAAATACGTAGTATTGTGTAAATTAAATTTTATTGCCATCTATCGTTAAAATTTTACACAAATAAATTTACTGGCAATGCGTTTATTTTAAATATCATCAAATATTATCTCTACAGACCTTACTGCAATGATATAAGTTATTGAATGAGAGGGCTTGGCTCAGTGAACCCTCTCAGCGGTTTCGCCAAATTAATCTCTAGACCGCTTTACTATTGTATTGGACTGGTTGAAGGCAGCTTAGGGGTGTTTAGTGAACTATGGACATAAGCTTATAGGTCTGTATAGGTACATACATATAATTTCAAGGTATTGCATCGAGCAAAGCTCTTCCGCAAAATATGTTTTCATAACCAATATATATTAGTAAATTAAATTTTATTGCCATCTATCGTTAAAATTTTACACAAATAAATTTACTGGCAATGCGTTTCTTGAACGATCTCATGATTATATATACATGTGTGGGTTATATTTACATAACTATCAAGAGAGAACGAACTACTATAGAACTGAAGTTTAAGCTTACTATAGCCACACGGGTCACTATATGATATCACAGATATTGGGTATTATATAAGGGAGGTGTTATATAAGAGAAGGTTTGTTATATTTACGGTTTGTTTTAGCGAAGTTTTACTGCATATTATGGTTATAGTGACATATATTATGGCTCATTTGGAAATTTCACATTAATTCTGAAGATCATTTGTTGGTTGGAGTTTGAATAAGAAAAAACACATCAACCAATAATTTATATAACTTCCGACGTTTCAATAACCTATTGTCACTCTTCTAATACGATTATAAGCTATATAATATTCATTTATTTTATTAAATGAAGATATTCGTTTACAAACTTTTTGACTGCACAAGAATCTTTCGGAATTTCTTAATATGGAAAAATTCAGATATAAGATAAATTGCGATTTACTATTATAAAATATCAGAAATCTTTCGCAATAATTTGATTTATTCATTTAACTTATTGCGAAAGGTTTTTCATATTTTATAATATGGACAAATGTAAAGAGATTTCATAATACAATATAATGCGGCTTGTGATTGTAAAACGACATTTGAAAATTATCCCGCAAGTGTTTCTTTTCAATGAAAAATCAAAATTTATTTCAAGGAAAAATAACGATTATTTCTAACCTTAGGGATGAGGTATGAAAGAATGAATTGTGAAGAGTAATGATAAACGGAAAAATAAAAGTGTCCAGGGATTTCAGCTAGCTTAATCCTTGGTTTGGATGCACCATGCTACAGAGTTAATTCTACAATGAAATCATTAAAATGACGTTAGTTTCCGATATCATTAATCATATAGTTCTACAGGAGATAAAAGTATTGGGCCAACGTCTGACTCATTCGTTATGAAACCTTCCACCGGTTCCTCTGATAATGATCAGGACCTTCCACGTTTTTTTTTTCCCCATTTTTTTTTTTTTACGAAAAAAAAAAACATATAAGGAAAAAATCACGCATATTGTTTGCCATTTTTATTTATAGAGTAGACAGGTAAAATATTTCTTTTCTAATAAAATACAGAGAGAAAACATGTAAAGATTCGTTTAGATGTTGTATAAGCCATGTGATAGTGGAAAAACTAAGCTTGCGAACTTTTTAGTAACCGAATCACTTGGAAACAAAACTTAAGAAGTTTCATATTTTAAGTATAAACGAATCCTTTTTTGCTCATATAACAGCGGATTTCCCATACATGTACATTCAAACGTTCTCCTTAAAATATAATAATAAATATAATAAAATATATAATATATACATGCGCTAAAAGGTACAATTTTCTCAAGTTTTGTCCATGAGTGTATTTTAAAACAACTTTCTCGCAAAATAAATATTAAAAAAAAAACGAAAATATTGTCCTTAAATTGTTTGGAGTCTTTTGGAATATGTGTTGTAATTGTCTCGGTGCGAGAGGTAGTGAAAATCAAACTTTTACATTAAAGTTTACAATAAGTTGCAAAATAGGGTTGAAATAAGATTTACACTTAATATACTAAACTTTATAAATTTTATATACTATCTGATTATTCAATCAAGAACGAACTACCATTGGATTGAAGTTTAAGCTCACTAAATAGCCACGGGTCACCATTATTCATCAATAAAATTATCCCCCATTAAGACTAAATAGGTATATTTTGACGTCTCAAATGAATATTTTAGGTGGTGAAGTGCATTATATCGTGTGGAAAAAATCAAACAATCAAACACACGTTGAATTAAGTTTATTCTAATCTACGTGCCAGAACATATTGCCACGTGGAAAATTAGGGAAGACCAACTTCGGGATGAGACAACAATTTATTTCAGGCAAGAACAAACTATGAATGATAAACAAAAGATAAGCAAAAAAAGGGAAGTGTACAGAGTATAGCAAAATATGAACATAAAAAAATAATACTCTGCTAATAAAATATTAAATACTTTGTTACATAGCTCCTTCCCTATGGGAGCTGTGACCCACAGCTAGCAATTATTGTAGTTAATGACAGGGATTTGATGTGCTTCTGCCAAGGTTTCCATCGAAGTCTTGGAACTTTGTCCCTAGTAACTTTTCGTCCTTTTTCTTGCAATATTGCATTTGCAATCTTGCAATTCTACAATATTCTTGATAAACAAGAGGGGTCAACGACCTAAGCGTACATATTACTGACCCTCCAGGCTGGTACTGACTTGACGACACTCCAAAGAGGTATCTTGGTAAATCAAGGAAAAGGTATTTGAGGACAAATGTGCGTGTGTACGCAGAGGTATGTGATGAAAAGAGATATAAAAAGTAGAGAAAGAGGTCAGAGGAATGTTTAAATATCCATATCCTCTCTCTCAAATGAGAATATTAGATAACAAAACGATTTGTTGTTCCTTGTGGTTTCTTCTTCATAATTGAAAGGTAATACCCATTCGTATATTGAGCGTGGAATTATTTAGCGCAATTTCTTATAATCATATACGACGGATTTCTATCATTAGTAAGCTAATGATTAAATAGATTTGGAATTGGCTTGGCTCATTAATGGTAAACCTCTCAAAAAATTATTATATATAAAAAAACACACTTTATATCCTTTGTGAATATTTGAGTGCAAATTTTCAAACTATTTTATGTACATAGTCTTAAAATATATATATACAAATTATTTCTAGTTTTATAGTGAGAAAGTAAAAAAATAAAATAATAATTTACATTTTAGAGCAATATATTTTTACAATAAATAAATGATATCGCCAATTTATTATACAAAATCGCTGCAACTATTGTATTTTTTATTCGGCTTATATATTATGAATTTTAATGTTTAATTCTTAGTCACGGTGTTTAACGAAACTATGGAAAGAGATTTATGTAATTTAAGAAATTTTACAAATAATCTTGCTTCGAGCACAGCTATTCAGCGCAAAGGATCAGACTTCAAATACAAATTTCTAGTAAAGCAACAATAGTAACAGAACAAATAGCTGAACATTTTAACTATTTTAATTTCTGTACATTTCTCTTTCAAATTTATATAGTTAAAAATCTATTTTTTCTACAGCTCTCTTATATTGCAATAAATAAAAGTTTTAAGAGGGAGGAGAGCATGACTCTTCAGCGGTGAACCTTTCCAATGTTTTCTCCATATACAAATATACACATAGGTATTAAAAACAAAAGAGACATATCCTGACCAGGCTCACATGAGCATTTCTAGATGGCAGAGCGCCATCTAGTGGAGCAAAAATAAACTAAACGTTTATTTAACTTGCTCCCTGATATTTGGCCAACCCAATTTCTTGTGTGTGTGATAAATCAAGAAAAGTCAACCACGAACGCGTTTCGGGCTGTTGGCCCTCGTCAGCATGGTGCAGGCTTTACCTCTGCGACCAAAATTTGGTCCTAGAGGCTTCCTGAGAAATCAAGAAATGGGCAATTAAGGCCAAATTTGCCTAAATACGCTTATATTTATATTTTTATTGTTTTTTTACACATAAGTATATACAAGTATACTTGTATATAGCTATAATTTTCAGTGATAGAGATCATAAAGTTGATGATGATATTTAGAACACGCATAGTGTTAGGTTGATATCAACTCTGTGTTCCAATATGACCTGTGGCAATTCTCTAACCACATCAGTATTGAATATTGAGCGGTTATTTTAATTAGTAAGGTTTATATATTTGTTTCCTACATGAAAAGAGACTGGAAATTCGCGAAATTTCGGAGCTAGCTCACTACAATGAACAACATGTATATAAAATCTTTAATGCTCTCCTGCTGGATAAAGCATTTGTTTATAAATATTTTAAATTTTTCAAGGCGATTGATAAAATGAGAGAAGAGGTGCTCAACTCCACAGACAACGGCTGATTGCTCCCCCTCTCCTCTGGATTGCTTTTCCTCCTCACTCATGTACATATATAACCTTCAGGGGAATCCCCTTGTAAGACAATAGTGTCTTAATAAAGGTTTTTGTTGTTGTTGTTGTTATATATTTGTGAACTCTGCCCAATTAGAGATATCAAAGTTGAAATTTTACAAAATATTGCACTACACATGATGTCATATTTCACTACTCTATAATTGTATTAATATTGTTACATCAATTTTAATGCGCCTTACATTTATTCAAAATATTCTATGATATTTAATATCTATTTAAAACAGAATATTTAGATAATCATCATTCCTTTTTATAGTTTCATTCCTTTTATAATATTTATTGTACATATATCTTGATTGGTTATTGGAGCGAGAGAGAACCTAGGGGAAGACTGCGGATCACGGCCTACGAGGAAGACAACGAATAAATAAACACAATAACTTTGAAAGGTAATTTATTTTGATTTACTTTTATTTATTTACTATTACTTTTATTTATTTGCTTTGAATATGGAAACCCGCTCGGGAAACGTGTATAACACCAAGAAGGAAGAGACCAAGGTCGACGACCATGCAAAGCTGCAACTTGGTGCAACAATATACACCAATCTTTTGGACCAAGAATATAAATATCGTTTTTCCCTTATAAATTTAAAAATTGTATAATCTGAACATTGGATATATTAATTGTAAATAAGTTCATATATACACTCATATACAAAACTTAAGGAAGTGGAAAAATTTGGTTTCGCCGGACAACAGAGGCAATTTGTTCACACTTGTTTATAACGCGAGTCGTTAATAAAGGTCACTTAATGATTTTACAAATACAGAATAATATATATTTTTATAATCTGTTGAATATTTTCATTGAATAATATTAAATTAAATAATAAATTATTTATTCGCCACAATATATATATTTAAAAAGGTAATTATCCGTTTAAATATGCATTAAAAATGCATTATGTAAAAATATATTCAAGGTGATAGTAAAGAATTAACTAGTTTAGGCAAATTCAGATAAAATCCAACCTCTATGTTATGGTTTCAGACTATTGTCTTCATCAGTATAGGAGCAGATTTGATTTCACAACATCTGACGAGACAAGCTATGAAATCCGTCTAATTTGCCAAAAGGTGTGATTCATTCTTTATCCCCACCTTTAAGTTTTTTACTAGGGTAATAAACTTAATGCGTTGTTTTATTGCTTATTTGAAGGGAGAGATTATACTCTTGGTACAAAAATACGTTCCTTCCGTACACACAACTTTATACACTGGCTCGCACAATTAAAGAAACAACACATATTTTAGTATATGTACGGCCGAACAAGCGAGTACAACAACACATATTTAAGAAAAATAAAAGTCATATTAAAGAAGATAATATATATAATTTTTGGTATATTCAAAAACTTCCATGAAATACGAGAATATGAAAACAAATAAAGTTGTTCACAATATACAAAATACCACCCTCTACGTTAATTTTACGGTAATAAAATGGTATTTTAATCAATAAGGGAATGATGAATTTGTGTATAAAATTTCATTGATAAATGTTCAATAAAATTTGGCATAAATAAAAGAATATCTTGTTCCTTTAATTTTGCGGGCCAGTGTAATATATATATGAAGGTTTTAATAAAAAAATGTTTTATTTCCTATGTTCTGCTTCTATGACGCGTAACTGCCGATGCTACAGCGTAAACTTGTTATAACCCTATGTTGTTACTTAAAATATAAAACCTTTTTGATACCTTGATAATAATATTTATCTGATTTATTTTTAACTTTCAATACTCCTTCTCTAATACCAACTATCTTTCATATAATATATATATATATATATATTATAGATTAGAAATTTTTTGTGTGTTTGATTGTTGAAAAGAGGTGCAGTCGTGGAAAAATAAAAATAATTATTTACCTTTCAAGCAGATTTTTATTTTTGAATCTCTTGAAGTAAAAATATACATAAAATTATTTATATCACAGGAATATAGAATTTATATAATGAATTCTATAATCGTGGATAAAAGATAGGTAGGGTTAAATATACATATTTACAACAATAAAAATTAAAAGTGATATTTTTTTGAATATATGGTCAAAAATGCAGAACAGTCAATGAATGAAAAAATAAAATATATGTTTTTAAAAAAAATAAAATATTTGTATTTTAGATTATATAATATATATATAATTCAACATATATATGTTAGGAAAAATGATTTCTGCTGATTTTGGTATGCAGTCGCGGAAAATCTTGAAAATATAAATAGTTTTGATCAGAAATAGCTTTAATTAAGCTTATGGAACATAATACATAATTTGATAAAGTACAACCTGTTTTAAGGCGAATAGAATAAAGGAACAAAAGATTATTTACATAATTACAAACGGTTTGAGCCGGCCAATGGGAAACAACAACAATAGATTATATAAAGGGAAGTCGCGACATTTTCTGGTAGACTTAACAGAATATTTGAATCTATGAAATCTAATTTTAAATAAAATAATATTTATATATATATATATATATATATATATATATATATATATATATATATATATATATATATATATATATATATATATATATATATATGCTGAACTGTCTACGTTTACGATTCCTATTTTTCTACCATATTACTCCTTTTAATGACAAAACATTTCTTGATCATGCAACTGGACATTTTGCACAATAATTACAACCATTTTCCGCAATATATATTAGCTAATAGTTGTTTTATTTCAGAATTTTGACAGGAAGTCCTGATTTTTCCATGCATTGGTTTGGACAAGGTTTGATACAGAATTCCTTGTCCAAACCGTGGCCAGCATCTAACAATCAGCGACAATCGTGCAGAAGAGGTATGTAAGACAAGAATACCGATGGAATCTCTGACACAGGATCTACAAGATTTATAGCTCGAGCTGTTCAACATAAAGTCGTTGGGTTATTTTATCTTTGGATCATCCCTACATTTGCTGCATCACCAATGTGGCTTGTGGTTCTTTGTTTTATATTTTTAGATGGAGAACATTTAGGTTGGGATTGTGGTACATAAAAGAAATGCTTTAGTAAATGCAAAATCCCGTAATTATTAAATTGAAACATTGTCAAGAATGATCAGCCACTCAGAGAATTCAACTAAAATGGATGAAATACAAGTTGTCTCTTACACTCTATGTATGCTATATAATAATATGGTTTATGCCGCATTGCTTCGTTTTGAAACAGAGTCCGCTTAATACTGGCTTTACTGTATTCCTTTTGATATATATATTCTAAGAATTTTATTTATATATTATAAAAAAGCATGAAGGGAGAATGATGTATACATGTACCCAAAGTGGGGCCTGTGTTGTTAAAAATGCATTAAAACAATGTATTTTGGCTAATCGCCCCATGGTGAAATGGTGGCGATTCTTGGGAGTTATTGCGACACATTTTTCGTCACTTCCATTACGTTTGTACAGTGAGGTGATGGACTAAAATGCTTTGTTTTAATACATTTCAACGGGAGAGCCATGTGGCCCCCTCTCAGTAGAATAAGGCATTGAAGGAAGGAGGAAGGAAGGAACGGGAGAGGTCCACTTCTGGTATATATTATTTAATAATAAATTGATATATATATCATATGCTATATACTTAAAGAAGAAATTGCCCTGTTGCATGCCATCAGAAATTGCCCTGTTGTATTCCTTCTGGCAATTACCACGATGTCTCTAAATCTTCTCTGTGAATAATTATTCACAATGAATTATAATTCATGAGGCGAGGTGAGAAAATGAAAGGAAAAATATGTGAAAAAAAGGAATAATTAGATTGATTTACTGGACAGAATTTACTACTATATGAAGAAATATATTGAATACCTCAAGATGAAATACGAAACCAATGGAGACCAGGACCCTCTCAAGAGCAGAAAAATCCGAGAAATATGGTCTATATTATTGTTTTCTATGCATCAAATATATGGGTTGTTCTAATTATCAAATTGTGTCGTGCACTATATGTCTCGTTTTTATTATAACATGAATACATACCTATTTTAACCGTTACATAGATTAAACAGTCTATATATCTAAGTACATATATACTTGGGTACATACCGTATGCTAAATAACATCTATACTTTATCTACATATATACCACGCACCATATTCTATTGCAAGACAGCCATATAAATATTATGCATTTTATATTTTAAGAACGGCAATTTATACCTATGCATATATGCAATTTTAAAAATACATATTACCACATTTTAGAATATGGCGCGCATACCTAATTACATAGAAATTAACATTAATTATCTCATTACTGTAAGGCAAAAACTATCTTGAATAATTTCGTCAAGAGAGATGGACTATAATTCATCTGTATTAGAAATAAATACAAACATTACCCAAGACAACGATAGAACATTTCATACGAACTGCCTCTAAGGGTCTAAATGTCAGACTATGGATTAACAACTATGATTAATTTGAGAAGAAAATTTGATCTTGTACGAAACCAACATTATAACCAGGAATGACTTTTTTTCTATAAAACAAAACCACACATAGACAATATTCTAAATTGAATGGAATACATGAAGAAGTATTCTAATGTTTTCAATTAAAAATTAATTTCATTTATTAAATTGCCATTTGATATCCCATACCGCAAAGGATTCTTATGGGTTCTAATAAAACTGTGATAGACATAGATTCATTCGTATTCATATGAGGCTTACTTAGTCTCATTTAAAAATTTAATCCAAAACTCGATATCTTTTTTAAGTACGTAAGTATATTAAGTATATTTGCATCAATATGCATTAACCCCATTACAATTATATACAATTACAAGAAAAAATCAAGTAAATCAGAATAGTTGAAAAAATATTAAACAAAAGAGCTTTCGAAGATGATCATCTTGCTTTATTTTATATCATTCTCAAGATATCGGGTATTACAAATCCATCTACAGGAATATATGATAAAATGACTGTAGAAAGGTTTGTAAAACCCCGAAATCTTGAGATAATATAAAATAAAGCAAGAAACTCACCCTTGGAAGCCGTTTTGTTTATTATTTACATATATAACATAGGATATATTGCAGTGGAATTTACATTTCGAAGAATTATTAAATCCTTGACCTCCTCAAGCAAGTAAGAAAGTCAAAAATATATTTGCAAATGTCCATATTATTCATAGCAATTGCATATTTAGTATTCACGAATGTATATAATTATTCGATATGAATAAATTCTTTCTCTGGAATTCGCAAAAATTGGCCACTCCAACAACGGATGTCTTGAATCCTGTGCTTTTTCACTACAGTAACAATTGGGCTCTTCCGATACTCCGAAATATGGCAAAAATTTCCAAAATTTACAAAATTCCGTTATTAATTAAGTATTTTAGGTTTCTAAACGAAAATTGTGAATTTTTCTTTATGTTTGTAACTATATAAAATATTCTGAAATTAGAGAAATACATATTAAAATATCTAGATAATAAAAAGACATATATTGGGTTGAATAAAAATATATTTATATAATTCAATATATGCATTTTTATTATATAAATATATCAACAAACAAAGCCTTTATTTAGGGCCTCTCGCCCTATACAGGATTCGCCAGTTCACAAGGGATGGGGAGACTAAAAATATATCAAATATATATATATATATATATAGATAATATAAAAAAAAAATGTCCACAGAACCACAGATCGTATATATTATTTTATTTCGACTTAGAGCGCTATGTCCCCCTAGGGACACTTGCACTTCAAAGGTAAACTAAACATTGAAAAGAAAGAAAGAAATATATTTGAAATAGGTACAGAAATTAGCATGCAGGTTAGTTAGATGAGAGAAAAGAGAAAAATAATATCAACACAAAGATCGTATATATTATAAAACAAATAGAATAGTCTACATAGATACTGGAAATGTGATTCAGAGACTTTAGTCAGATCTTCCCACAATGTTGTGTTAGGTTTTAGATTTATTTAATAAAATAAATGGCTTTATTAATATTGGAATGCATACTGGACACCCTCTCTATATAGAATGTTCCTAGTGCCGAATCATATTTGTTGTCAATATTCTTGTTCTCTTAGTAATTTCAAAGTTATTTTCAAGCCATTAGATATTAAAAAGTCATTTTTAATTGATTTGATAAAAAAGGTTATTATATTAATGGTCAACTTGGACAATTTTAGAGAAGTGTAACACGATGAACAATTACCTAGGACAGAATAAATAAATGACGGTAACTGTTAGGTTTTAAAAAATTATTATTATTGTATTTTATTAATTAATTATAATTCATATTCATAGAATTTTATTGTTACTTATCATCATTCTTTTTCTTGTTTTTTTCTTCTTCTTTTTTTTGTGTTAATATAGTGTTTTCTTTTATGTTATAAATACAACTAAATCGCATTAAATCTTAGTGTAATTCTTTTTTGTTGTTTGAAATAAATCGAATTGAATCGAAGTGAGCCAGCTCGTTCTTTCTAGAAGAAAGTTCAAAGAAAAAGTGCTAACAGTAACTACATTGAAGGATCGTAAAGATAGAAGCGGTCTGATTTCTTGAAATTAAAGATACTTCGGTCAGTAAATCTTTTTATTACCTCGACGTTTCGATAAAAATATTTTGTCCTCCTATTCTTATAATATTTTTAACACCTTGCCAAACTGTTTTAATTTTTGTTTGCTCCTGACGAGGACAAAATAATTTTTATCGAAACGTCAAGGTAATAAAAAGATTTACTGGCCGAAGTATCTTTAATTTCAAGAAATACATTAAAAAATGAAGCCTTTTATTGGAATTTGTTTGGTTATTGAAATATACTCGAGTAAGGTGTAGAATATGAGTGAGGGGAAATTTAAATCGACACAATCACAAGATTTCGTGTATAACAAGTTTTTATTCATAATAAGGAACAATATTTGGCTTATAGATTATATATACAAGAAAATAAGACCTAATCTCAATAAATTAATAGTGTGGGACATTTCGGTAACAACGCTGTTACCGAAACATCACACACTATTAATTTATTTGTATTCGGTCTTATTTTCTTGTAAGGTTTTATTCAATTTATACCCAATATTTGTATATAACTATGATGCTAATTTGTTATCTATTTATTTTGTCCTACCGGGAGAATCCTGTATGGCACGTGTGCCCAATAAAGGCTATTGTTGTTGTTGTTGTTTATTCAATTTATGTAGATACTCAAAATGTATAAAAGAATCAATTTATTGACTCAATTCTCATTTATACATATTACAGAGAGAAATGTTATGATACACTGTTTTAATTTATTCTTTGTGATTCCAGGTAAAATGACATTGGCTGTATATGTATTGATGAGAATACCATTATAGAAAATAAGGTTATAACTTAGTGAGAAAAACTATAAATTAGAAAATCATATCAGTATATATTTGCCTTACTTGCTTATGTCCTCTGCAATGGCTTCAATGGAGATAACATAATTTCTCTGTGAAATTCTACAACAAAGATTTTGCGTAGATGATTCACAAGTGAGTTTAAATAATTTTGAACTTCTCTCATAAAGAAAATATAATTTAAAAAATCATAGAGAATTATCTAGAAATTTGACACACTATCCTCTAATTGATAGAACATTTTAAAGAAATACTCATTGGTATATAAAAAAAGCTTTAATGATTCAATAGTATTATGTTAAATAATAAAAATAGTGCATACCATTTTATATTATTTTAATATCACATAAATAATAAATTTAAAAATATTTATAATTTTAAATACTAAATTGAAAATAAAAAAAAAGATGAAATATATAATATATGATTATTGAAAAAAAATACTAGGAGGTAACTATATAACTGAAGTGGCTCTGAATCAATTTTGCTTCCGTGTTGTTTATAAACTCCTTCACAAATCTAAAACTTTAAATCGTATTTCAAATCTTTTCAACAATGGACGTTGGTACGATCTCACAATTCTTCCTAGCTGAGGACAGCACAAAGAGATTGTTGAAAACTGCAATCAAATAAATTAGATAATAACAGAGAAAGCTGACATTTGCAAACAACAAGTTAAAAAAAACTTAACTGTTATAAAAAAACGGGGCACACGATATAAAGGAAGTCGACCAGGAACAAGAATTTATTTGCAAATAATTGCCCTAGCCGTTACCTCGCCATAAAACCACAAGTGCACCATAGCACCCAAACGATTAACAGGCAGTTAACTTGTATATCTCACTTACAGCCTGCAGTGTTGTTAGACAACAATAAATCCACTTTATGTAGACTCCAAACCTCGATGTCACTGCCCCAACCCTCCTCTTTCACAGAATCCCATTATAATTTTATTGCCTTCCCTTTCCTAAAAGCATTTTTTATCCCCGGAGACAAGAGAGAAGATTTAGTGCTTCAGAGAGGAGGAAGGTTTTTATTTTTTGGCGTGGGCACATAAAAAAATGGCAGAAGAAAGAGATACATATCACATGCTATCTGTTGGGGTCTCCCCCCCCCCCCCCTTTTCTGCGCCCCCCCATTCCTCTTTTCAAAGGCTGGAGGGGCCATCCTCTTTAAGGGTCAGAGGTCACGCTAGAATACAGAAGGTATAATTTGGACAACCAGTGGTTAAAATTTAACCTCCCTCCCCTTGCTCGCCCCACAGGATGACTGCCAGTAATCGAATTACGCCTCTAGTCAAGCCTAACAATGTACACGTTGAGTAAATTTCATTGGAAATTGAGTCAATAGGTTTTACCTTTTTTATATTGTTATTCTTTGGTGTAAATTGGTTTTTGTTAGTGTTTGATTGGTATTGAGGAAAGGACTTAAGTGTTATCCACTTAGTGATGGTGTGTTGAAATAGTTTTTTTTTTTTTTCATTTTATTTCGAACGATGGAAAATTTTAGGATGATTATTGTAAGTGCGTCATAGAATGAAAATCAACATCTTTTTCTCTCTCTAATCGGTTTTATGTCCATTTACAATATAACGTTAAGGTAAATAAAGTTTTAAGATCAACTCAAAAGTACTTGAAAATGCTCTTAGAAATGTCTCTTTATTTTACTATATAAAGAACGAACTTTAAGCAGATAGCCTTTCAACGGACTGAAATACAATTACGAGAAACTTGTTATATACTTGTGGTTGGATCGGAGAAGAGCCATTCGCGGAAAATATATCGCTTTTTAAATTGTTGAAAAAAGCTTTATAGCTAATCATTTTTAAAGTGTCAAGTGGTCTTAGAATAATTTATCAATTTATCATCCGTTAGATATAGCTTGATTTAGAAGTTAATGAAATTAACGTCAAACAATATTAAATTTTTCACCTTTTTGGACACGTTTAGGTTTCTTTATATATATATATATTATAAATAATTTAAATAGAATCACTTAATATCGTGAATGTTTATCGGATTTTAAACTGATAAATATGCTATAAATAGAAGACAATCTGCCGAGAGAGGGAAAGTTTATTTTATACCAGGAAGACACAACCTTTCGAGCGTAACCGCCTTTCTCAACAGAGGTGTGTGTGTGTGTACCATTGCGATGCTGAAACTTGGAAATAAATCTACACACAAATATATATCTTATATAAAGAAAATAGATTTTCTGCTGTTTTGATATTAATTACTTGTAGAGGAATTATTGGTCATTTGCTTGATTTTGGTATGCAGTCGTGGAAGAGATTATAATAAAATTAGTTATCAAAATTAGCTTTAATTGCGCTAAAGGAATATATGAAAAACATGGTTTTATAAAAGTACTGCCTGGCTTAAGGCTTAAGAATAAAAAATGAAATACTTATTTACATAATGTACAAAAGGTTGAGCCGGCCATCGGGAAAGAACAACAACGAGTTTTATAGGGGAAGCATGACCTCTGGCGGTCGATTTAACAGAGTATTTGGATCTATGAAATATAATTTTTTTTTTTTGAATAGAATAATATTTTGATATAACATATATTTACACATACATAAAAGTGAGAAATATAAGAGATGTATTTATAAATACTAATTAACATAAAACAGTTAAATCATGAAACTATGAATAAGTCTATGCTATATTGAAGATTTAAAATGAAATTTATATTTGGTTTAATCCAAGTTATTTCATTATTTTTGAAACATGCCATCTGACATCATGAGAACATTCTACGCGAGTTCATTCCAAAATTAATTCTACTTGGCTCTTTGTGAAAATGATGATGAATACGACAGGGTTATTCTTGATATATCATCGCTTTTATTTAGGATTCAAAGTGAAATTTTGAAAGGCGTTTAACACTACAAATTTTTCTCACAATGAGCTTCCATTTTATTTAAAATGCTTTCAAGCGATAATCGCTCCTTAAACAGCTTAATTAGCAACAACTTTTTCTTACAAGAACTGTTTACAAATATACGCGCGCAAAAAAAAAAAGCGTGGATAAAATTTAGATTGGAAATGTGAAATTTTAAATTTAAAAAAAAAAGTACTTTAAAAATTTATAGCTGTTTACATTTTTGCGCATACATGTTTTTGAAATTCATTTTAACGAGAAGATGACTTTTATTTTATAAATCATTATCCTTCCGGCATAATTTCCATAAACACTCATTAACAAAACTCAAGGAAATGAGAATTTTGAAATCTCTGGTTGTCTGTTTTTTTTTTTTTTTTTTTTTTAAGGAGATATTTTGTTCACACTTGGTTATCTCGTGTGTAAAGGTCTTTCGTGTATTAAATGTCTTTCAGAGTTATTGTCAGAATACCGATATATATACTGAAAGGTAAAACTTCCTTAAGTTTTGTCCATGGGTGTAATTTTATATTCTAAAGAGAGGAAGTGTACCCGCACTATAAACATCTACCTCCGTCACATTTATCACAAAGTACTATTTACTAAGCTATCTCTCTCACAGATAGAAAAAGGCTACACTATGTAACAAAGAATATTTTTGCCCTTTAATCAAAATAATAATAAACTTTTAAGGGAAGGATATTTATATTGCATATTTTGAGTAAATTGAAGAATGAATATGATTTGTAGCATTATATATGTTTATATGCAAATATCTTACTGTAAGAGAATCTTTCTTCTCAAGAATAGACCATTTCTCATTGTATACAATGCTTACTAGGTTAATAGGTTTTCTGCTATATGTGTAAATATCACTTCATAAATCTGCTAAAGAAAAAAACACTGAACCAGATAAAAAGCGGTGTAAATATTTTCTTTTTTATTTCACCCTTACTTCGTCATTTTTCAATTCTCTTGTTTTGTTTAGGAGAACTCATTTAAAAGACACACAAAGTGACTCTGATACAATGAATTGTGTGTGTAAATTCCTCCTAAATAGTAGATAAGCATGAAGAGATTAATACTGATGGAGATACAGTCAAATCTCGATAATTTGAAACTCAAGAGACCAGAGAAAAAAATCAATTTATCAATAGTTCAAAATAATAGGAGTTTAAACAAACAAAAGGGAAGGAGTAAAATCAAGTAAACAAGAGTTTGAAGTTTTGGCAGTTTCAGGATATACATACTATGTTTATACAAGAATAAATAAGTGACTTACCCGCAAGTTTTCAAAGTGATAAATTTATTGAGAGATTTCGGGTCTTGCCCTTTCTCAAACAAGAGTTTGATTAAAATTCATGATTTATTATTTTAAATATTTGTACAGTTATTCACAAATGTTCATTTGTGGCAAGATACTATTCTTTCAACTTCAAATTACCGAATGGACCATTAATATTGGTTTTATTCAACGTATCAAGTATTTTTAAAGAGAGAGGGACCAGGAATTTTTTTTTAATTATCGAGATATTCAAATTAACGTGTTTCAAATTATCGCGAGTCGACAGTATAATGATTGGATGATAAGATGAAATATTGAGATAAACTTTCTATTTATGGTAAAGTTCTGCCCACCTTCTCTATCCTATTTTTGAAATGTAAATACAACTTCTTTAATTATTCCATGAAATTAAGCGATAGGAGTAACTGTTGAATATTTACACGTTTCATTTTAAGGCTTTAGATAAAATATACCAGTTGAGAAGTACAAATATGCATATATTTTTTAAGGTTTGGAAAGGTATAAGCTGGGTTTCAAATTTGTATAGTTTAAAGATTCAGATAATTGTATCAGCTGGATACATATATGTATAGTTTCAAGGATTCAGAAACATATATGTTGCATATATTTGTTATTAGATATAAGATTTTCGAACCTACAACGGAGTCTAGTACTTGTTTAACTTATGTAACTTGACGACATCGTTGCTGTTTTACAGCAACCACAGGCTTTGGGCGAAGTTAAACTTTTTGTTCGTATTCTTTAATTTATCAAAGTGTTGAAGTATTATTATAATAGGTTTGTATACAGAATTGACGATAATATTCAAAAATATATGACGACAGAAAAACCACATGTGAAGGATACAATGCATCCACTTGCGTAATGAAGTTAATGATGATATAAAAATAATTTCATATCGCGTAAATAGTAACTTTGTCACAATCTCTACTTTAATTTTGACATTTATATTGAGTGCATATGCTTTTAAGCTGTTTTTTTTTTTCACTATGTTAGGGTCTTATACACTAACTTGAAGTAAACAGAGGCAATTTTTTTCACACTTGGTTATCTCGTGTATCTTCAATAAAGATCACTGTGTATTAAATATATTTCAGAGTTATTGTCTGAATCCCGATATACATGCTGAAAGTTTCAACTTTCCTAAGTTTTGCCCATGTGTATAAGCCACAAGAAAGACAAAGCATTGACATAAAGATGTCCGAGTGTTACTAAAGATAAAGTAAGCTAGAAAGAGATTACACATATCACATAAACGCCTTAAGGAATACATCTGGAGACTTCTACTGAATTCAAATCGAACTCCAATATACAAATAAAAAGTAAAAATATATTTTCAGCAACAAAGAGACTTTATTAACGACACTCGCCTCATACAGGATTCTCTCCCAGATGAGTAAACAGCAATAAACATAACAGTTATCTACAGAAAATGAAGATTAAGATCGACCTTTTTTCAAGTTGGATCCATCATCTGTGTTACGCCTATTGTTTATGCTGTTTTCTAGAATATATGAAAATCTAATGCATTATGTTTGCTTTTCACTACTTTTGTCATTATAACATAGTATTAATTTATATAAAAGGGCGTAGCTGGATCTGTAAAGAAAGAAAAAGTTGTGTTCTTTCTTTATTTATTTTTTTTACAGATCCAGGTATGCTCTTTTATATAAACTTAATTGATGGATCGCCTTTTGACTCAAAATATGGATAATAGTTTTCGTAACCTATTTTTCTCTCTTCTACTCCAGTGCCGGACAATAAAACATGTAGTGTAAAAGATCGTGGCTAAAATAATATTTACTTATAATATGAACAATAAAAAATAAAATAAAATAATGTTTTCATGCGTTGAATAATGTAAATAACTTATGTAAATAGACTTTTCACCTTGTTTGGCGCAAATATCCCTTGCGGGATATAGCGCTTTGGAAATAAAATAATTGTAATTGTAATACACCTATCCCCCGATTTACACGGTAGATACGTTCCTGATAAAAACGTGTAAATCGAAAATTAAAAATGTTCGCGAAATTTTTATGCGAAGAAATACAGACACAGTGTGCGTGTGCAGCAAGTCAGCACATAAGCTCGGGATTCCTCGTGAGATGTGTACACAGCGCATGTGTTCAACCACAGTAGCATTTAGTATAGTGCGATAAAAACAAAAACAAAAAAACTTATTTGGAAAACCGTGTGAAAGCGAAAACGTGTAAAACAAGTACCGTGTAAATCGGGGGATAGATGTATACAGATTTTATATAATAGACGCTAAATATCTATAATTAATGTCCTTTTTGTCTTTCAACTTAATTTTTTTTAAGCTGACTCTTACATAGTATAGATATAGTGTAACAAGTGTCATATTGAATAAGTGAATAAGTTATCAATCTCTACCTTTCTTCGACGATAAATTCAAAGGTTTATAAGTTTTCCCCACATTTATCAGCCAACCTGTACTGGAATTGATCTTTGGACAAATCGCAACTTAAGTCATAATCATCATACAAATATCTGTACAGCTTTAGGGATAAAAATAATAAAAGTATTTTAAATAGTATGGTATATTTATGGCGTCTAGTTTTAACGTTTATTTTGACGGGAGAGGCGTCCTATGCTTTTATAGTAAAATTATTATGTTATATCAAGTTAGTTACACCTAAAATGTGGTGTTTACATTTAGCATTCATTTTTAAAAGTGCGCATTTTACTCACCACTATACATTATATAGCAATAGAAATGAATTTATTATGATAATAGCAATAAAAATTAGTTAAATTATTTAATAATGTTTATTAATTACGAGTTATATATAAAATGTTTATAATCTAATGTTTTAAGTATATATATAATATTTTTCGCGATTCAGATCTTTTATCTTCTTTTTTAACCAACATATAATAATAGGAAAATGTGAAATTGGGATTTTAAATGTACAAAAATAGAAATATATGATCTACCTATTTTACTATATATAAAAACTTTGGCAAGATAGGCTATGTACATGTGGAAATTTTAAAAATTGATTATAATAATAAATTATACATTTTAAAAACTCGATTTTTATTTAAAAGTAGAAAGTGAAGTAATAAATTAAAAATTGTATTTCATATATCTTGAAGATAGGGGTTTTCTGGCCGGCATTCATTGTTCCTTAAATACCAGACAATACTTCGACCAGAAGGGTTTTGTTCAAGATGATCAAGACCAATTTTGGTCCTGAGGTATTCAAAGAAAAAATAAAAAATCTTCTAGCCGAAGTGTATTTCATTTATTTGGTTTATATTGTCTGGTAGAACAATGAGGAAAGACTAAGGAATACCGAATGAAGAGACAATTTAATTTGATTAAAACACTCCCAACATTTATTATACATGTCAAATAACAGATATACAACATATACATTCCGAATAAAAAAGGTTCAAAATAATAATATGTAGATAAAATAGTTCATTTTATGATTAATAAAATATTGTTTTAGACACTTTATAAATTGTTTCAAATTATTTATCATCAAAAAACACTAAAACCTAATATTACTTACGTATCACAAAACACCTTTCAAATAATTGTCATATTCAATCCTGATCAGTGTTATTTGATTGAAAGTGAGTCAGCACACAGTCAACGTCTATCTATAACAGATGGTGCTACGCTTCAATTAATTCGTTTTTTGTCTCCACATACAGACACCACAGCACTGGAATATAAAACACACATATGTTAAAATCACATATCATTACTATAATAATCTAAACACCTATGAATAAATTCATCCAAACTGCTAATTCCCATATACAGTTTCAAGAAAAAGAGACGAATAATGGTAATTACATGGAAATAAGAAGGATGAGGAAAGCAAATAAATATTCGGGGGAAGATCCCAATGAAAAAAAGATCAGGAGAGGAAGTTGTCAGGATCCATCATCCAAAGGCGGTGTCACCGAAGCCAAACAGAATTTGAGGCAAATTGCTCAAATTTACTCCTGCAGATCTCAATATCGCCTCTCTCCTCCTCCCCTTTAAAGAGGATCCATTTAAGCTACCACCCTTAAGTCGTGTATAATTTAGGGTCATTATGTTTGTGTCGGGGCAGTTGTCAGTCATTAGATGAAGGGGAGCCCTGCACTTAGCTCGCGCGGGCCTCTGCCAGGAGCTGCTACCGTCGTCAGGCCAATTACCACGATGTCTCTAAATCTTCTCTGTGAATAATTCATGAGGCGAGGTGAGTTCACGACGGTCTAATGAGCCTGTGCCAATATTTAAATGTGAAGATAGGTGTCTTTAATTGGATGTGAGGCTGAGCTATTCAAATGGAAGGAAACAAGGTCAGAAGCAACAATAGCGAGAAGACAAAGAAGTTGGAACAATTCCTTCAATAATGCTCTCCTTTAAGAATTGATGAATGGATGAAGCATGTTCTAAAGATGATTTGTAATGAATAGACACAATGCACTGAGATAAGCACCGTTGCTCTGTATTCTACCCAGAAATTTGCATCTGTATGGAGACATGAAGAAGTATTTTGTTATTTTAAACTTCGTTTTCTTTGCGGGTCATTATTGATTCCGGGCTGGTCGCTTTCAAGTTCAAGGTTAGCGAATACTATGACTGACTTTACATGTGTTAGACCCTTTTTTCCCGTCATGTTTAACAAATTTAAGAAAAAGAGTGGAAGAGAATACACAATTTATTTAAAGTATATAATAAATTTTAAATTTATTTATAAATACCTAACTTATATAAAAATTAACTGAGATTCCAAATAATAGTTCTTTAGGTTCTTTTTGCTCAAAAGATATTCGAAGAGTATTTGGTACATTATGAAAATGTAATTGAATTCACCACCTATTTGTCGAAGTTTTTATTTAAAAAAAAAAGGAAATAAAATAACTAACCACTGGTACAATAGCATCCAGGCTCTCTTAATTAGCATTATAACAGCCGTCGCAAGGTTTAGTTCCATTCTATAGCCTGGTTCTACTTCCCCGGGTCAATGGGGTTCACTTAGAACACGCTTTACAAATCCAATCCTAGAAATAGCTCTAACTTACCATAAATAAATATGAATTCAAACAACCTAGCGCTTTTTCAAATCGAAACAATTTCCTGTGGTCTTACTGCAACGTGAAAATATTGGAAGGAACCGACTTATTAGTTCTAAATCCTCCCAGCAGTCTCGCTAGTTTTCAGGCGCGATAGGCTAGTATTCTAATGACTCATCAGGAGTCAGTCAGGCCCTCCACATATTTTCCTAATTGGAGTAGGCGTGGTAGGAAATTTTGTTTCAATTTGGTAATAATAGAGCTGAATTGTTTGAATTCCTATTTAAATATGGTTAGCTATCACATACCATATCACAAGTATTCGCGTCCAATCGTGGTTGCTAAGACGTGAGGAGGCGGAGGGGAGGCACGTGAGGAATGTCTCAGCCATTTCCTCGCGTCTTCAGCACTGGCCCAGGTGTCAGTCATCTTGTTGATAGGATACCTGACCTACATGGATAGCCGTTCCGCGAGTGTTCTTAAAGTGAACACAGAGGTTGGACCCGCCAGTCGCGCACATCTATATAGTATTCTCTGGTTCTAGCCATCTTGATTAAATATGATTTACAAGAAGCAAAAATTCCCCAAAGTTTAACAACGTGAAAAAACCTACATTAATAGCCTGAGCAGTTCCGCGAGTGTTCTTATAGTCAACACAGAGGTTGGACCAGCGAGCCTTGCACGTATTTATAGTATTCTCTGGTTATAATCATCTTGATTAAATATGATTTACAAGAAGCAAAAATTCGCTAAAGTTTAACACCGTGAAAAGACCTACATGGATAGCCTGAGCAGTTCCGCGAGTGTTCTTAGAGTCAACACAGAGGTTGGACCCGCGAGCATTGCATGTATTTATAGTATTCTCTGGTTCTATCCATCTTGATTAAATATGATTTACAAGAAGTAAAAATTCCCTAAAGTTTAACACCGTGAAAAGACCTACATGGATAGCCTGAGCAGTTCCGCGAGTGTTCTTAGAGTCAACACAGAGGTTGGACCCGCGAGCCTTGCACGTCTATATAGTATTCTCTGGTTCTAGCCATCTTGATTAAATATGATTTACAAGAAGCAAAAATTCCCTAAAGTTTAACACCGTGAAAAGACTTACATGGATAGCCTGAGCAGTTCCGCGAGTGTTCTTAGAGTCAACACAGAGGTTGGACCAGCGAGCCTTGCACGTCTATATCGTATTCTCTGGTTCTAGCCATCTTGATTAAATATGATTTACAAGAAGTAAAAATTCCCTAAAGTTTAACACCGTGAAAAGACTTACATGGATAGCCTGAGCAGTTCCGCGAGTGTTCTTAGAGTCAACACAGAGGTTGGACCAGCGAGCCTTGCACGTCTATATCGTATTCTCTGGTTCTAGCCATCTTGATTAAATATGATTTACAAGAAGCAAAAATTCCCTAAAGTTTAACACCGTGAAAAGACCTACATGGATGATACGCAAGCTCGAGATAAAGAGAACGCCATTTTTAAACCTGAAAAAACTTTTATCACTGTATTAAGATCTGTAGAGATAATATTTGATGATAATATTAAAAAGAAACACATTTCCAGTAAATTTAATTGTTACAATACAAACTATTGTGGTCGAATATATCTGGTCGAATCGTCGATAAAATAAAAAAAAAACGTTAATGGCCGAAATATCCTTTGTTTTCTCCATAAATTCAACATGTCAATATTGGTAGTTCTGAGATATAGACGATGCTATGATTCATATATAAACAACTCTTTTATTGTTTCCAAGAGACTCAGTATGAAATTGAGGGATCCTGCATATACAACCAACAACAAAAAGCTTTATTAAGACCTTTTAGTCTTATACAGATTCTCCAAGCAGAAATGTAGGATACATGCAGGAAAAAAGTGGGATCCTATAAATGACGCTCTTCATTTCAAAGTTGAAGAAGATCCCCTATATAAGATAAGCTAGAAGAAAGACACGTTCGAGAACATCTGAAAAGAATCTCCTGATGCCAGAAAACATCTTGTAAAGGAAACAATTATTATACAAATACCCTATCATTATTATCCCACAATAATAACAGTAATTATTCCTTTATGCAACATCTTCACTACTATCTCACGATTTTAAATTGCTTAAATTAAATATATTTAAATAATAATAAGGAGATAATATTCTAGACATATATATAAATAATAATATTCTCTTTTAATGATTAACTTCCGATATTTCGACAACCTTATCTTCATATTAATATATTAGCACTTCTCTAGAAGTTTTCTAGTTGTGTGTGATAACAGACTTTGTTTAAAAAACAAACAAATCGACGGGAATGAACACTGTTTGTGCATATATTAATGTTTATTCTGGTTATTTTCATGTTATGATAATTAAAATCATTTTTGAGTAATCATTATAATGAGTAGGGGGTCGGTGGAAGGCTGGTTAAACCGTTTGGTTTTCGACCACTACGACCCAGGTTCGATTCCCGCATTGGACACTTTTTTCTGTTTAAAAAAAAATGCTCCAATGGCCCCCGATTCTTGCAAAAGTCCAACCCCACCAGCGAGTGCAAGTAACCAAATGGGGCTCTGGCACATTTGTAAGTGCAAAGTCGAACTGCTTTTCAAATGCGTAGACACGTGGTGCGCTTACAGTAAAAGCAGTCGCTAACTACCCACCATGATTATCATGGCCTGTACCACGTGTACTAGGGATAAGCAAAAAAAAAAATTATAATGAGTGGGTTTAAATAGCCTAGATATTGCCACGTGGAAAATTAAGGAAGACCAACTTTGGGATAAGACAACAATTTTATTTCAGGCAAGAACAAACTATGAGTGATAAACAAAAGATAAGCAAAAGAGGGAAGAAGTGTACAGAGTGTGTGTAGAGCAAAATATAAACATAAAAACAATATTCTGCTAATAAAATAATAAATACTTTGTTACAATATAATTTTGGTGTTAAAATTACAATTATATTCTCACAATGAGTATCTTTTTATTTAAAAAACGCTAGCTTTCAAGCGTTATTCGCTCTTCAACGGGCTTACAAAAATATCGACTTGATCCCACCAGAAATATTTACATAAAACAAACGCGCGCCGCGTGGATATTTATAACTGAAAATTTTTGAATTGGTTTGTAATTTAACTATTTTATGGAATATATCTATTTTAATTTTTAGGGCATCCAGAACCTATAAAATTGATCTATTGATTTCTTCTGAGATATCGGTATTTTGGTGTGTCGAGTCTTTTATTTATATAGTTAATATTAGTTAAAGTAATAGTTAAGAGTCAATACAAGTATAAATGGTACAAGTATACTTGTATAAAAGTAGAAACATACCACAGAACACCCTAGTTAGCAGAGTATTTAAATATTTGTATCAGTATAAACGGATCGTGTGTTTAATATCCCAAAATAAAAAAATAACGTAAATTTAGGTATGTTTGTGTTGTTATGTGTGTAAATGCCAATTAAATAAATAAAAGGATCAAGACGCTATTTCACGAGTGAATGAAGTTGACAAGGCCTAAATAGAAGTACTATATCAAACTAAACTCTCAAAGTGTAGAGAAGTGAAGCTTGCTACAATATAATAAACCAATATATTGTGATGTTTATAGCCCATTTGTCAAAAACCGAAACATATTTTTGGTAACTTCGATTTTAAATAGTCTTAATATCTTTCAGAATTAATTCAACGAATTTTTTATATCAAAATAAAATTCAAAAATAAATAAACTACAAAATAAGGTGTCCCTTATAACTATCTTTACTTACATAAGCCCTCCCTGGACTGACGAGTGCCATTAAATAGAAACCATGGTCTCCTGGTGGGCATCTGAGTTTGCCAAAACTGGTGTTGTAGCTTTGTCACCGACCAGAGTCCTCAGGTTTGTGGAGACGGTCAATAGTTGTAGCCTATTTTGACGGTAGAGACAATTTTTTTATTTTTTAATAGATCATTTTTACTGATATATATATATATATATTTAATAAAAAGGCATATATTGGATCAAATAACATTTATTTTACCAATATTTCAGTTGGCTGAACGCCAACCTTTATCAAGGCATTATTATAAAGGTTTTGTTCAACCAACTGAAATATTGCTACAATAAATGATATTTGATCCAATATATAGCTTTTTATTTAAAGATTTATTTATGGATTGCTCTATTTTATAAATATAATTTTAATTATCAACGTTTGAACTTTACATGTGTCACTTCTATTGAATTTAGCGGCATTAGACAAGTGGTGACTTGTAGCGATTTAACGTCTCAACTCAGATCAAATGACAACAGCTCACAGTACTAGCGGTCGATGGAGGATAAGAAGTAAACATATATCCATCAATTTGCGGCGGTATCAACACCACCAGAGCCTTGGGATATCGAACTGTGCCCCAAATTGTAACAACAGCTACCATGATTAAAAAAACGTTCATGTAAACACTGGTTTATAGATAGTCACTGTAGTACAGGGATGTCTACACGGGACAATGTCTACATGATCTTTTGTGTGTAGCGATCTTTCAATCACTGTCAAACGGTCGTGTGTGAGGAGTCAAGAAAGTGACAGCGTATACACGACCTTCTGTGTGCAGCGATCTGTCAATTACTGTCAAACTGTATCAACGGCCGGGTGTGAAGCACCACCGTATAGAGCAAGAAACAGCATCTACTTGAGCTTCTGCGGGAATCTTTCAATTACTGTCAAACTGTATCAACGGCCAGTTGTGAAGCACCACCGTATAGAGCAAGAAACAGCATATACTTGAACTTCTGGGGGAATCTATCAATCACCGTCAAGCTGCCTAAATAGTCGTGTGTAGATACTCCGTGTAGAAGGGGAAAGCGTCTACACAGCTGCTTACGGCGTCTTATTAATCACTGTCAAGCAGCATCAACCTCAACAGTGGTATATTAAACCGCCGTGTAGACTACATGAGCTGTCTCTAGCGTCCTATTAATCACTGTCAAACTGTATAAACCTCAAAAGTCGTGTGTAGAACCGCCGTGTAAAAAGGGACAGCGTCTACATGATCTGTGTTTAGCGTCCTATTAATCACTGTCAAACTACATCAACCTCAACAGTCGTGTGTAGAACCGCCGTGTAGAAGGGGACAACGTCTACATGATCTGTGTTTAGCGTCCTATTAATCACTGTCAAACTACATCAACCTCAACAGTCGTGTGTAGAACCGCCGTGTAGAAGGGGACAACGTCTACATGATCTGTGTTTAGCGTCCTATTAATCACTGTCAAACTACATCAACCTCAACAGTCGTGTGTAGAACCGCCGTGTAGAAGGGGACAACGTCTACATGATCTGTGTTTAGCGTCCTATTAATCACTGTCAAACTTTATCAACCTCAAATGTCGTGTGTAGAACCGCCGTGTAGAATGGAACAACGTCTACATGAGCTGTCTCTAGCGTCCTATTTAATCACTGTCAAAAACATATACCTCAACAGTCGTGTGTAGAACCGCCGTGTAGAAGGGGACAACGTCTACACGAGCTGTCTCTAGCGTCCTATTAATCACCGTCAAACTTTATCAACCTCAACAGTCGTGTGTAGAACCGCCGTGTAGAAGGGGACAACGTCTACATGAGCTGTCTCTAGCGTCCTATTAATCACTGTCAAACTACATCAACCTCAACAGTCGTGTGTAGAACCGCCGTGTAGAAGGGGACAACGTCTACACGAGCTGTCTCTAGCGTCCTATTAATCACCGTCAAACTTTATCAACCTCAACAGTCGTGTGTAGAACCGCCGTGTAGAAGGGGACAACGTCTACATGAGCTGTCTCTAGCGTCCTATTAATCACTGTCAAACTACATCAACCTCAACAGTCGTGTGTAGAACCGCCGTGTAGAAGGGGACAACGTCTACACGAGCTGTCTCTAGCGTCCTATTAATCACTGTCAAACTACATCAACCTCAACAGTCGTGTGTAGAACCGCCGTGTAGAAGGGGACAGCGTCTACACGAGCTGTCTCTAGCGTCCTATTAATCACTGTCAAACTAAATCAACCTCAACAGTCGTGTGTAGAACCGCCGTGTAGAAGGGGACAGCGTCTACATGAGCTGTCTCTAGCGTCCTATTAATCACTGTCAAAATAAATCAACCTCAACAGTCGTGTGTAGAACCGCCGTGTAGAAGGGGACAGCGTCTACATGAGCTGTCTCTAGCGTCCTATTAATCACTGTCAAACTAAATCAACCTCAACAGTCGTGTGTAGAACCGCCGTGTAGAAGGGGACAGCGTCTACATGAGCTGTCTCTAGCGTCCTATTAATCACTGTCAAAATAAATCAACCTCAACAGTCGTGTGTAGAACCGCCGTGTAGAAGGGGACAGCGTCTACATGAGCTGTCTCTAGCGTCCTATTAATCACTGTCAAACTACATCAACCTCAACAGTCGTGTGTAGAACCGCCGTGTAGAAGGGGACAGCGTCTACATGAGCTGTCTCTAGCGTCCTATTAATCACTGTCAAAATAAATCAACCTCAACAGTCGTGTGTAGAACCGCCGTGTAGAAGGGGACAGCGTCGACATGAGCTGTCTCTAGCGTCCTATTAATCACTGTCAAACTACATCAACCTCAACAGTCGTGTGTAGAACCGCCGTGTAGAAGGGGACAGCGTCTACATGAGCTGTCTCTAGCGTCCTATTAATCACTGTCAAACTAAATCAACCTCAACAGTCGTGTGTAGAACCGCCGTGTAGAAGGGGACAGCGTCTACATGAGCTGTCTCTAGCGTCCTATTAATCACTGTCAAACTAAATCAACCTCAACAGTCGTGTGTAGAACCGCCGTGTAGAAGGGGACAGCGTCTACATGAGCTGTCTCTAGCGTCCTATTAATCACTGTCAAACTAAATCAACCTCAACAGTCGTGTGTAGAACCGCCGTGTAGAAGGGGACAGCGTCTACATGAGCTGTCTCTAGCGTCCTATTAATCACTGTCAAACTAAATCAACCTCAACAGTCGTGTGTAGAACCGCCGTGTAGAAGGGGACAGCGTCGACATGAGCTGTCTCTAGCGTCCTATTAATCACTGTCAAACTACATCAACCTCAACAGTCGTGCGCAGAACCGCCGTGTAGAAGGGGACAGCGTCTACATGAGCTGTCTCTAGCGTCCTATTAATCACTGTCAAACTAAATCAACCTCAACAGTCGTGTGTAGAACCGCCGTGTAGAAGGGGAGAGCGTCTTCACGAGCTGTCTCTAGCGTCCTATTAATCACTGTCAAACTAAATCAACCTCAACAGTCGTGTGTAGAACCGCCGTGTAGAAGGGGACAGCGTCTACATGAGCTGTCTCTAGCGTCCTATTAATCACTGTCAAACTAAATCAACCTCAACAGTCGTGTGTAGAACCGCCGTGTAGAAGGGGACAGCGTCTACACGAGCTGTCTCTAGCGTCCTATTAATCACTGTCAAACTAAATCAACCTCAACAGTCGTGTGTAGAACCGCCGTGTAGAAGGGAACAGCGTCTACACGAGCTGTCTCTAGCGTCCTATTAATCACTGTCTAACTAAATCAACCTCAACAGTCGTGTGTAGAACCGCCGTGTAGAAGGGGACAACGTCTACACGAGCTGCCTACAGCGTCCTATCAATCACCCTGAAACAATCAGCCATGTGTATAAAGTCATCATAGAGCAAGGTAGAACACGAGCTGCTACGGGTATATATCAATCAGTGCCAACCTGAATGATGTCACCGTGTAGCAGAAGACAGAATCTACACGAGCAGAGCCCAATAAATCATCAATAACAGCCATGTATGGAGAGTCACCGTGTAGCAGCGTCTACACGAGCTGCGCTACCAGCCAAAGCGTATGCAGATCTGGGCGTGGCGGCGTCACGTGACGCTCCATTGCTATGCCGTCCCAGTCGCTGGTGTAATGGTCCCACTAATGAATTCAGACCCGCTACCTGCCCCGTCATCTCGTTTACCCCATCAACCCCCTCCTTCCTTCCTTCAAACATTTATTATTTAAACACGACCGACTCTTCATTAACCATAATTAGCTTAAACTCGCTACAATTACACCTTTCCTTAGATCTAAGATACGTTTAAATGTCGTTTTAGCTTTGAAAAGAGCCAGTTAGTTTGAACTTACAGCATGTCAGTCAATTCTGTTGTCATTTTTATCTATGTATGATTAACGAGTAGACTATATTTTTGAGGAGCTCAGCACGAATTCAATGTACTACTAGAGTTTTAAAATAGCATCATTAACTTAACGCCCTTTTTATCGCTGAAAATTAGAAGTATATTTTTAACCCTACATTTTTCCCAAATACTTATAATTAAAACCTCTTTCTACAGCTCTTATACTGCAATGATTATAAATTTAAAAGAGGGAGGGCTTCTCATCAGTGATGAACCCTCCTAACTGTTTCGCCATTTCAATCTCCAGATTGCTTCAATATTGATTAGACTGAATTTCTTATCTACCCTGCAATGCTATTGATTACAGTATAAATTGGTGTTTTAAGAGAACACTGGACATTTGATTCTGAGACTATAGAAGTGTATATCAAAATTAAAGGTTTTCAATATACATTTCTACAATCCTAGAAGCAAATGTTCATTGTTCCCTCAAAACACCAATTTACTGTACTTAATAGAAAATTCAGAGTACAGTAGAACCTCCCTGTAAAGAACACCTAATTGCAGAGCCATAGTGTTCTTTAGGGAGCACTATCCTCTTACCGGAAAGTTTCTAAATTGTAAAAATGGTAATTTTGCAAATGAAAACTGTTCTTTGTAGAGAGGTGTCGGCTAAAGGGAGATTCTACTGTATATATAAAATAATATTGAAATGAATCGTTTTAAACAATCTTGTATTATAGAGAACTTCTTCAACTCCTTATGGGAAATATCAGAGCGGTGTGAAAATGATCGATTTGATTGTATCGTCTCATTTTGAGGTTTGTTTATTCAACAACAATAACAGCAAGCCGGGGATCTATGTCCTACACAGGATACTCCCAGGTGCATTATTTCTTCAAAATGATGAGTTAGTTATTTACAGTTGATTGTTCGTTTACATATCTATTTACATACGGCTCAAGATTTAAAAAAAAAAATACCTATTTAACAGTTATTATATATGGTTAACTTAAATGAAAATAAAATAAATAATTCATATATTAAATACATATAAGGTGAAATAATAAGATTGTTAATATGATATCTTTCGGCATTAAAATATACATGGAATATATTTATTAGGCTTATTGTAACCTAATTATATTATAATTAATGGAAATTTACCACACACATATCAACAAAATGTTCTTTTATTTTCAAATGCCTCCCAACTTTCGGACAATTTTTTTGCATTTTTCCCCATTTATTAAATACACAATTTTAATTAATAATAAAAAAATGAGTTTATTAACACACTTATATAAAATATAGTGTTTCAAAACTATCTTTGTATATATATGTAATAGTTATGAAAATGTATGGCATTAATTATAAGTGATGGATTTATTTATATTAGACGTTTCATAAACTCTTTGTCATCTTTATCAATATATATATATTCCTGTTATCCGTATACAGTATTTGGGATGCTGGAATATGTGCTATACGGAACCATATTTAATGGGCAGACATAACGGTCTAAGGTAAGATATTAATAACTTTTGGTGTGTTGATTGCATATATTCATCATGTCGCTAACATATACCAGGCCACATTATATGTGACACTAACAAATAACCCACCACAAAAAATAAATTGTCTTTATACACACACACACAAAAGCCTTTATTAAGACACACAGGTCTTACAGAGGATTCTCCTTGGGGTTACAAGACGGGGAAACCTATGAAAGTGGGAAATAAAAAAATGGAGAAAGATTATATACATATGGTAAATATATACAGATTATAAGAAAGAATAAAAAATAAGAAAAAAAAATTGCAAATATGGATGGGAGAAGTGGAGAACGAAAAGAGGAAAGAAAACAGGTATTTACATATGGAACAAGTCAATTTAAGCTCTTCTGCTCACACAGCAATTGTCTTTATACATTACTTCATAAAAATGCATATATTTTGAGTTTCTAGTCACAATAAACATAATGATAATATTAAGCAATCATTAATTGTGGTGAACGGGAAGGCGTATATAATATATGGTAATATATCTGGAGTATATAAAGATATATATATAATATATTTAGATAAAAAAGGTATATATTGGATTGAATAAAAGATTTATTTGCCAATATATATGCCGTTTTATTATCTAAAGATTTAAATATGATTTTTCTATATGCAGAACAATATATATATATATGAAAGAATTCATGTATATAAGTTGAGGCACAGGTCTGTTAATAAAGTTACCGCGGGTGTATACTTCCGTACAATTGTTTATGCAGGAAATTGTCGCCATTCCAGTCTTTTATTGCCCTTTTGTCATTTCCCTTCGCCGTAAATGTGAACGGGCGTCGGGCCGTTTCCTGGTTCTTAGGGACCTCTAGTATTGCTTCTCCTTGTACTTTACATTCCTTTTACTTTCTTTCCCTTACCCTATAGTAGTTTTATAGTATTGTTATATACTTCTCTCCGTACTTTTATTTTATTGTTGTTTGGGTATATGATACGTGTGTTTGTTACTTATGTTCTTCTACCATAGAACGGCTGTATATATAATATGTGACAGTTATGTTGTTCACTTATGGTGCCAACAATGATGTTATCTTTGTACCTATATTTCAGTATTGTAGTTATCAATGGTATAGTTAGTTTTATACCTATTTATCATAATCAAGACGACCTTTTTTAAATTTCCCCTAAATGTAATTTGAATATATGCAGAAATTGTTTATAGTTTGTCTATTAAAAATAATATTTCAGCAAATGATCATATTTCTGCAGTCCTAGAAGTTTGGGTCCATATTTTCCTCTTATACTCTTACTCCCTATCCATCAACAGATGTAGACAATATAATAAAATCAATCTAAATCAGTGTTCTGAAGATTAAACTGGAAAACTGCTGATACGTGTGTTTGTTACTTATGTTATTATACCATAGAACGGTATTATATATGATATGTGACAGTTATGTTGTTCATTTATGGTGTTAACAATGATGTTATCTTTGTACTTCTATTTCAGAGTATTGTAGTTATCACCAAACGTGGGACAAAATTGTTGATACCCATGTATTTTTTCCTTAGTACGCTAGTATATACGATATGTGTGGGGCAGTTATATTGTTTACTGTAATATAGTAACTTGGTACAAATAAATTGTAACTTCGCACTTTTAGTTTTGAAGTTGGATAATCCAACAAGAGTTAGCAGTTTTGCTATCTATGTATTTTTTCTTTAGTATAATAGCATATACGGTATGTGTGTGGCAGTTATAGTGTTTACTATAGTATTGCGGCATGGTGGCAACAATATTGTTACTTTTGTACTTTTATTTCAGTATTGTAGTTAGAGCAAACGTGGGTTAGCAGTTTTGCTACCTATGTACGAGTATTTTCCCCCTCAGTACACCCACATATACGATATGTATGTGGCATTTATAGTGTTTACTGTAGCAGGGTAACACGAGATGTATCAACAATATAGTTATCTTCGTACCTGCACTCACTTTGTTAGTCAATCAATGAGATAGTTAGTCGTAAAGATAGAGGCTGCCCGGCCGGCATTCATAGTTATTCAAATAAAAGATACTTCGGCCAGTAAATCTTTTTTATTGTCTCGACGTTTCGACCAAAATCGCTCCTGACGAGGACAAAAGATTTTTGTCGAAACGTCGACACAACAAAAAGATTTACTGGCCGAAGTATCTTTTATTTGAAGGGATAGTTAGTATTATACCTAGTTAGACATATCAAGACACACCTTTATTTAATTTTCCTTAATGTAATTTGATTATTTGTAGAAATTGTTTATAGTATGTGTATTAAAAATAATATTTTAGAAAATGATCATATTTCTGCATTCCTAAAATATCGGATCTATATTTTCCCTTAATACTCTAATTTCCTATCAATCAACACACACACAGATGTGGTCATGGTTAGCTTTTCTTGATTAATCAAGAATGGGTATTTGGCCAATTCTGGAATAATTAAAAATCAACGAGAATAGTTGATATTTATTCCGATAGATTGCGCAAGCCATCAGCAACTTTCAGTTGCAGATAAGGAGATGCCTTTTTCTTAGTTTATGCACCTTATCCCAGTACAATATCACATTTGTACTATTTTTTCACATATGTAAGACTATATAATAAAATCAGTTTAATACAAGAGAAGAGTTCTCTGAAAATTAAACTGGAAAACTGCTGGGAGGGTTCACTACTGATGAGCCATACCTTCAAATTATAATATTTAATTATTGAAGTGAAGTATATGTAAAATTAACAATTCTCTTATCACTAAATATGCCATGATGAAGATATTTAAAACTTCATTGTTGCCACACGGTTGTAAGAACTCCAAGATTCCCAAACAACCTTCACAAGTAGAAAATATTCTCTAATTTAAAATTTTATTCGTGTTTTTCAATATATTTATTAATAACAAAGCATTTAAACTTTCCTACAGTATCAGTTTGAGATTACCATTTGATTTATTATTAAAATACTCTAACTACATCCTTATCAATGTGAACCATCAGTAAAAATAATGTGCTATCGGTATGTAACACACTATATAGACACCATTCTGAATGAATTGTATAAGAAATATATTTTTCTCAGATTTACCCAGACTAATCTATTTTATTTGTAGTTGTGTAATTGATATATCAATAAATGTATAAAGTACAATGGTTACAGAATACACACACACAACACACACACAAAAGCCTTTATTAAGACACACAGGTCTTACAGAGGATTCTCCTTGGGGTTACAAAACGGAGGAACCTATGAAAGTGGGAAATAAAAAATGGAGAAAGATTATATACATTTGGTAAATATATACAGATTATAAGAAAGAATAAAAAGTAAGAAGAATAAAAAAAAATCAAAAAAAGAGAAAAAAAAAAAAATTTTTTTGGAAATATGGATGGGAGAAGTGGAGAGCGAAAAGAGGAAAGAAAACAGGTATTTACATATGGAACAAGATGGAACAGCGCAGGTGGGCCATGTATTTTTTAAGAAATCTTTAAGAGATTTCCCAGGAAATCCTCGTGTTCAGGGTTGTAAGGTAAACACCGTTTTATCATTGTTAACTTATCGTATCTGCCTAAACAAATAATTGGATGTTGGTTCTGTCTTTCTTATCAAACAGAAATTTTTGGTATGTTTGAATGTTCGGTTAAGTCTTTCTTTTTTACAGCATTTTTATGGAAGTTATATAGATTTAGAGCTACTGAACTATTGTCTATAAAGTTGGATAATAAAGAATATAATGTGAAGTGTGTATGGCCTATCTTAGAGAAGAGTATTTTTCTTTCCGTGTCAAGAGGCATGCATTCAAATATATAATGTTCTAATTCATTTTCGGTTCTATTTTTGCATAGTTGGCAATACAAGTCTTCTGTCCTTAGATATTTTATATGGTCTTCTCGATATAAAACAAATATAATTCTCAATTGCGCAATGAGGCGTTTAGCCGGCAGTGGGAGTTCACTTAGTAGATAGTTCTCTGCTGCGAATGTTTTATGTAAATATTTGTAGTGTGTGTGTAGCTTCGAATTGGTTATTCTTGATTGGTCGGTTTGGATAGACTGTTCTATAGTGATTCTGATAATTTGAGGTATTGCTTTCTGTAGAATATTGGGGTCTGAACAATTCTTTAACCACATGAATCCAGTTGAGTTTAGGATATTCATTAAATTTTCTGTAAAACCTATAAAGGCATTCGTCAGAGTGGACGTTTCCCATAATTGGGCTAGACAGATTGCGGGCAATCTGGATTTTTCCATTTTTAATATTCTTAACCAGAACTTTAGAATTAGTTTGGTTGCTGTGACTCCTAGTGAGAAGCGTCCGGTTTCCATGCGTAGTATGTAGCCTGGTGTGTTACTCGGCAAGTTCAATAGTCGTCGGAGATAGTTATTCTGAATTTGGTCCAAGATTTTGTACTTTTCGTTTGCCCAAATTGGAGCAGAATACAGCAGAGTTGACAGGATAATCGAGTCTAATAGTTTCATTGATGAACCAAATGAATTCAACCTGGATTTCTCCATAATTTTCCATACTTCGCCGGTAGCTGCAAGCGCTTTGCCTTTAAAGTATGAAGCCACTTGACTAAACGAGATTGTTGTTGTGAGGGGATAGCCAAGATAGAGATATTTCGATGTCACTGTCAACAGTTGGTCTCCCCAGAACCATTTGTCCGATTTTGCAGGGCGGCCACCATTTCGGAAAACCATTATCTTGGATTTTGATTCGTTCAGGGTTAGATGATTTGTTTCGAAGTATTTTTTCAACATGTTGATTTTTATTTGTAGATTGATTTTTGATTCTCCTATGAGAATTATGTCGTCGGCATACATCAAAAGGTGGACCGTTCCAAAATTAGGGAGGTATATGCCTGGTAGAGTAGAGTCATTAAAAATGTTGATTAAATCAGTTACAAAGAGTATAAATAGATAGGGTGATAAGGGTTCTCCTTGTAACACTCCCGATCGGATTTTGATGGGTTCAGTAAATAGTCCATTCCATCTCACCGTCGTTGTCATTTGTTCGAAGTAGTTCCTGATAAGGTTAACAAAGCGGAAATCCAGACCTAATTCACCCAATTTTGACCACAGAAGTGAGTGGGGAACAGTGTCAAAAGCCTTTTTTAGGTCCACAAAAAAAGCATAGAGTTTTCTTCTTTTACGTCTGAGAGTCAGCTGTATCAAGGACAACAGTGTGAATATGTGATCTTGACAGGAGTAGCCTTTTCTGAATCCGGCCTGGTTTTCTGGAATAATTGATCTACCTTCAATCCAGTTGCGTAATCGCGATTTTAGTATTGATGTGAAAAGTTTTGACAGATTACTAATAAGGGCAATTCCGCGGTAGTTTGATGGATTATCCCGGTCACCGCTTTTAAAAATAGGATGGATGATAGATTTAGACCATATTAAGGGATATGAACCAGAATTAATGATTCTGTTGAATATATTTTTTAGAGTAACAAGGTGTTCGAAAGGTAGGGTCTTTAATGCTTCATTCGGAATTTCGTCAGCGCCACAAGCTTTTTCATTTGCCAGACTGGAGATTTCTCTAGTTATTTCTGTTATGGAGATTTCACAGTAGAGTTCAGGATCAATTCGTGAGAGAGTAGATAGGTCGCTTCCTATCGTCGTTTCAGCAGAGAGCAGTTTGTTGTAAAAGCATTGCCACTCTAAAATTGTTATATTTCCTTGTATATAGCTTTTGTCTTTCAAGGTAGCTATAGTTTTCCAAAAGTTTGCGGAGTCACGGGCATTTTTAAGAAGTTCTTGTTTTTCCTGAAGATATTTTTTCTTGTTGAAGTTTATTAAGGTCGTGTACCTTTTCCTATTTGAGACATAAATATTGCGGTCTACGTCAGTGTTCGTTTCCTTAAAGGTTGTGAGGCTTGCCTTAGCAGATTTTTTGGCTAAATAGCATTCCCTGCTATACCAGGGTTTCGATTTTGGGCGGCCAGGTCTGACCTTAATGCGCATATCTGCAGCAAGCATTGCGTTTAGTATTTGTTTAGAAAATGTATTAACTAGGCTGTCAAGATTCTGGTCTGTAGAGACTTGATTGTTGTCAAGATTCTGCGAAAAGAGGGATGTGTTATCAGGTGCCCATCTGTATCTTTCAAAGCAGGGATAGACGGTTTCTTTCGTTCGTTTGAGATTAGATAAGTTAGACATGTTTATTGTTAGTGGAAGGTGGTCCGAGTATGGGTTATTATCTACTTTGAGGTCAACAACGTGCTCCAGCAGGGAATATGAGACAATAAAATAATCGACAACAGATGAGCCACGACTTGAGATAAATGTGCAGTTTCCAGTTTTGTCACTTATAGTTCTGCCATTAATTATTGTCAGTAGATTATTATCTAGGAAGTTTATGAGTTGTTCCCAATGTTTGGAAAGCACTGGGTCTCTAGATGGTTACAGAATACACATACTCTCTCTTTATGTCTAGAACTGCAGTCTCTGATGCTAGCAGAGAATTAGAAAGGTATTCTATCGTGAGGAAGACACAATCCTTCTGTAGTGTCTTCGACATGTGGTGGTACTGTGACACTCCGCTTCAACAATACTGCTCAGTAGGAGGTTTGCCAGTTACACGCTATTTCGAAGTCTACAGCTGTGGACTTGCCTCATTCTCATGCAATCCGAATTTTCCGTGTAAAAATGTTAGAGTAAAAACTGTCTACACACTACGACGCTCTGACACTCCGTGTACTGTTTGATAATACTGTTTGGCGCGTGGTTTTCCGACTGACACGCTACTTCGTGGAATACAGCTGCGAACTTGCCTCATTGTCATGCAATCCGGGATTTCCCGAGTAGAGATATGTTAAAATGAGAGAATTGTCTACTTTCCTATATACACAGTACGATATTCCTACTTGGCTCTCTGCATACTCATACTAAATAGATTAAGATATCCATACAAAAGAGGAAGAGAGAGGTTCGAATAAAAATAACTAAAAAGTATATAATCAATTTTATTTAAACCTTTTTTCAAATACATATCTCTATATTCAAATATTATCACATATATAATCGTATACAGTTACGCGCGCGAGGACAATGTCGAAAAAATAAAAATCTTCTGGCCAAAGTTTCTGTTATTTCAAGAACAATGAATGCCCCGGCCAGGCAACCTCTATCTTCAAGATAAGAAATCTATTATGAGAAGAAAATTAATATTACAAAGCAAGCTTCACAAAACTTTTTTGAGAATATATATCGACCTTTTTAGAATTTCCTTCTTCTGATACATCGTAGAAACCAAACTATTCTATAAATAACTTTATAGAGTTAAAATTTCAGTAAATACATTAACATTTCGGCGCAATAAGTTTTGAAATAAAGATTCAAGAAACTGGCATGTTATTGAAAAAAAAGTACAATTAATAATAAAGAAATTTTACACTCCAACAAATGATTCTACATTCATCACACACCGATGTATTTATATTTTGAATATATATTTTTAAAATGCGAGAGAGAGAATTGAGATTGAAACTTCTTTATTACAATGTCCATATAAGGTTATATATGATTAAACACCGAATAAATATAAATATGAATAAATGTGATCATATAATGATAAATATATGAATAAATGTATATAGATATATAAAATAATTGATAAATATACATATATATAGGTTATATTAAAATATTATTATATTTAAAAAATTATATTTCATAGATTCAAATACACTGCTAAATCGACCGCCAGAGGTCACTCTTCCCCTATAAAAACTCGTTGTTGTTTTATCCAAATGGCCGGCTCAAATCTTTTGTACATTATGTAAATAAGCTTTTCATTTTTTTTATTCTTAAGCCAGGCAGTACTTTAATCAAATTATGTTCTCATATATTACTTTAGCTCAATTAAAACAATCTCTTATCAAGACCATTTTTGTTGTTATACTTTCAAGATTTTAACCACGACTGCACCACCATAGCTTAATTCTCAAGATAACCAAAATCAAGATAATCTCAACAATTTTAAATACAAGCAGAAAATCTCTTTTCTTTATATAAGATATATATACAAGTCGTCATTGGTGAGAGTGAGATAAACAAGCCGTCATTTGAAATTGAAGCAAGTACAGTAAGACGAGTTTTATTTAAAAATAAAAAATCGTATAAAAATAATTACGTTTCTAATATATAGATGGTGTGTTAATGGTTCATTTTTAAGAACATGTTCGTAATTTTATACAAATATACAACAACAACAAAAAGCTTTATTAAGACTTTTTGATCTTATACAGATTCTCCAAGTAGAAGAAGGTATATACAGAAATAACAGTAATAGTAACAATAATCAGCAATGTTATTTATAATGTATCAAATAAGGGAAAAGAATAAAGCAAGACTTGAGGTATAAACTTATATACATGCAATCGAGAATAAGCAGTTACTTTTTCTGTATGCAAATATAATAGAATGACCTTTCAAATTCTCATCTATACTTAAATATGGACGTTCTATTCTCAAAGTTATCGTGTACTCGGATATCAAGCTGAGCATTAAACGCGACGTAAACATTAGGTTTCATTAAAAGGATAAAAAATAATGGGCTTCTAATTACTGATCATTAAACCATAGGATTCCGTTCCGAATTAACATTTTATGCAGCGAGCCATGGTCCAGAATGTGGGGAACATGGGACCGATAATCCTACCGCGCAAATTTATGGACCGTTTGGCTGGGTTTAAGGAGCACTTCTCCATCAATTAATTGGCGATAAAATTAAGTTTATGGATCACAGGGATCTTGTTGTTACGCCGTCTATGGCACTCCACCTCCGCCTTTTTTTTTTTATTTCTTCCTGTCTTTTGATGGCCTTAGACACGATGTCCTTGTTCTGTTAAACTACATATGTAAATATGTATTTGATTACATAGAGGCCCGCGCTCATATTTGTTTGTTCCTTTGTCAAATTGATACTTTATGTGGGTGGGTGTCTTATATTGTGAATCATCTATGTTGAAAGTTTTCATGTTTGTTTTATAGATATTTCTCACAAAGAAAGAGAAGTAATAATTCTTTAATCTTGATTCTATTAGCTCAAGCTTTAGTGTTTTTCCCTTTAAAATGTTCTGATGAAGAAGTGTACAAAGACCCACTAAAATAAATTGTGAAAAATAACTATTGAAACTAAATTTGATATACACCGTTTTAGGAAAACCCCGATTTCTATTTGACATTGTTTAGTAGGTGTCCGAAGTTAACTTGGGGTGAAGGGAATTGTTATGGATAGACTGTAGGAGCAGCTGGAAGGAAGGATCCATTACGAACATTGTTGATTCTGCCAACATTTCGCACCATTTTATTGTTTTACTGAATGTATTATTGACGTTTTCATATTTTTATAGGTATATTTCTCGATAATGTTCTCTAGAAGAATGGGTGTACTTGAGGGAGTTTATAAATTATTATTGTAAGAGGTGGAGTGACGGAATTCTTTCCATCCAAAATTATTGAAGTCAGTATAAAGCTGAATCACAAATATATGTAATATAATAACGGTACTGAACTGCTATGTGCTATAGTGCAGTAGAAGCATTCTCAGAACAAGCTATTCATTCATGCATTCATTCAACAAACACATATACAGATAGAGACCTGAAGGTCTGTTGGCATATTCATTACCAGGCAAATACAAATAGACAACTAGCGGTACAATAACAATGCACCTACACTACTTGAATGCATCTAGAAATACGACCTCGATCACCTACACACAACTATAATGCTTGTACTCAGCTAGCGGTACAACCTCGATCATATACGCGCATCTATACTATTTGTATCCAGATAGCGGCACAACCTCAATCACATACACACAACTATAATACTTGTACTCAGCTAGCTGTACAACCACTGCTACATACACACAACTATAATACTTGTACTCAGCTAACGGTACAACCACTACCACATACACACAACTATAAAACTTGTACTCAGCTAGCGATACAACCACTGCCACATACATAAAACTACACAACTTGTACTCAGCTAGCGGTACAACCACTGCCACATACACACAACTATAATACTTTTACTCAGCTAGCGGTACAACCACTGCCACATACACACAACTATAATACCTTTACTCAGCTAGCGGTACAACCACTGCCACATACACACAACTATAATACTTGTACTCAGCTAGCGGTACAACCACTGCCACATACACACAACTATAATACTTGTACTCAGCTAGCGGTACAACCACTGCCACATACACACAACTATAATACTTTTACTCAGCTAGCGGTACAACCACTGCCACATACACACAACTATAATACTTTTACTCAGCTAGCGGTACAACCACTGCCACATACACACAACTATAATACCTTTACTCAGCTAGCGGTACAACCACTGCCACATACGCACAACTATAATACTTGTACTCAGCTAGCGGTACAACCACTGCCACATACACACAACTATAATACTTGTACTCAGCTAGCGGTACAACCACTGCCACATACACACAACTATAATACTTTTACTCAGCTAGCGGTACAACCACTGCCACATACACACAACTATAATACTTTTACTCAGCTAGCGGTACAACCACTGCCACATACACACAACTATAATACTTTTACTCAGCTAGCGGTACAACCACTGCCACATACACACAACTATAATACCTTTACTCAGCTAGCGGTACAACCACTGCCACATACGCACAACTATAATACTTGTACTCAGCTAGCGGTACAACCACTGCCACATACACACAACTATAATACTTTTACTCAGCTAGCGGTACAACCACTGCCACATACACACAACTATAATACTTGTACTCAGCTAGCGGTACAACCACTGCCACATACACACAACTACACTACTTGTACTCAGCTAGCGGTACAACCACTACCTCACCCAGCTAGTGATACGACCACACAGGTAGTGGCACTACCAAACACAGTCTGGTGCACAGAAGACATTCCCAGCACAAAGCCTGCTGCGCGATATAACCGGTCGAGCCGGTTGGGAGGGGGCTGGAAGTGAGACACGCCCCCTGGCGCGGTTACCCCACCGCGGTGCATTCCTGCGGGACAAACATCAAACCTCAGCACTGGGACTTTGTGACCCTTGATATAGCCACAACAACAATATATCTCAAGGCCAAACCTCAGAAATGAGTCTTTGCATTCCTGGAAAGCCACAACAATCCAACCGAGGACCAAACCTTAGCAACAACACTTTATATTCCTGGCAGTCCGCAATATGACCGCTTGTCCATTTCTCAACACTAAAACTTTGTGACCATTCATAGTCACAACAATTTTGCTGCAGGATCAAAGCTCAGTACTATAACTTTGCTAACCCTTTATAGCCACCGCAAGACCTAATCTCAAGAATGATACCTTGTATTCCTGGCAGGCTACAACAATCTAATTGCAGGACCATATCTCAGCAACGATACTTTGTGACCCTTGCTAGCCACAACAATGAGGTACTAAGCCTCAGCAACAAGACATTGTATTCCATTCAGGTCATTAAATTTTTTTCACCGCAATAATTCTATTATAAGCGACACAAACTATTTATTCCAGGAAACAGCTAATGACATATTTCGTCATTACTTTGTAAAAGGATCTTGTGTCAGAATCAGGTATACTGCTCATTTTTGTCGTCCTTTCTTCAATTATTTTGGCTTCAGAAAAAAGGGTTCTAAATTTAGTAGTACACTTAAAGAATGGCGAAGCAAATCCTAATCGCACATATTTCAAGTAACTGATGAAAAAGTGCTACCTGCGGTTACAGGAGTGTATTGGCTAAACTTCAAGGTTATTGGTAAAATTAACCTTGAAAATATTCCACTCTGAAATGTTGTTGATGCTGGAAATTTATTTGTCACTTTTATATGAAAGTGAATTTCGTAAGGTGATATTTTTATTCTTGCACACGTTTCCTTCAAGTGACATTAGCATATTGAGATGTTCAACCAATATGTGAGGAATCCCAACATTTCACATACATTTATATCGCTTGTATATTTCTTGTATTTTCTTGGCCTCCCGAGAGCTCCCGACTCTTTCTAGACAAACTCTTATTATAAGTCCTGCAATCCCAGCGACAATGGTAGATCAATTTATAAACTCTAGGCTGATTTTCCAGTAACATTTATAGGTAGTTAATTAAATATAGCATTGCTCGATGAAAAAAATCTACTGTCCTAAGAGCTTATGTCTATAATTTTCTTAAATAGCATTTCTGAAATTCCACCCTTCAGTGTAGCATATATAAGCAGAATTGTCCAATACAGTATTAGAGCTCTAATAAGTAGTTTGATAATTTGGCGAAACCGCTGGGAGGGTTCACCACTAATGAGCCAATCTATCCCAATATTTTTCATCGCAGTAAGAATAGTAGAAGTTTGATTTATATGTAAAAATGAAACATTCCTGCTTTAATTATATATCTCTCATTTCTTTTAAATTAAAATAGTTTGAAGATGATGTGTGAGAATTAGGATGTTTTTGATTATAGAAATGAATTTGAAATGATTAAAAAAGGTTATATATAATTGAAAACATCCAATTTAAAGCTCTTATGCCCTAACTAAGAGTATAATTTTCAAAAGTTTATTTATTACATACCTATATGAGAAATTCTGCATTTATATAAATATTATTTTTCCCTAAAGAGAAATATAGTTGAGCTATCAACATACTTTTAAAAAAGATGTCAATTGAAAATTCAAGTAAATATGAATTCTAGTAATGTATTATCTTCAAATTGGCATCTTTATTAATGTTATTATTTATATCTGATATCTGAACCAAATCGATTCTCTTGTATCAATATGTATTACTAATCTTCATAATAATTGAATAATTTATTTAGTCCAGAAATACCAAATAAGATATTGGGTAGAATTAACATTTTGCTTCTTTTTTTTTTTTGCCTAAAAGAAAATCACTTCGTTAACTTTAAAATAAAACAGACACTTAGATACTGGTAAATACATTTTATAATAATGAGAGTAAAAAAATCAGAAATAGAATCAATCAACCCTAAAAAATATATAGGTATTTTTAAAACACCGTAATGGATAACTTTAATAGGAAAATTCTCTGGTTTTGTTTCAGGTCTATATTTCATTGTGTGAATTTACATGAACAAAATATATATATAACACAAGAATTAAAGAAATTTATGTCTTTTTCAAATTAAAAAAATGCTATTTCTTACTGCAATGGGAAAATTTAGAGGGAAAGCCAAAAAGTAGTGGTAAACATTCCCAACAGTCTTTTGACAGTTTAATCTACCAATCGCTTTACTATTGTATTAAACAATAATGATGTGTGAGCCAAGCACTCACAATATTTTTCTCATTGTGATATTTGTGAATATATTCATACTGTTTTAAAATTACAAATATTTTCTAACAATGAGTTTCTTTTTATTAAAAACGCTAGCTTTCAAGCGATTATCGCTCTTCAACGGGCTTAATGAAATAGCGACTTTATCCTACCAGAAAATTTACAAAATATTTCTGGTAGGATAAAGTCGCTATTTTATCAAGCCCGCTGAAGAGCGATAATCGCTTGAAAGCTAGCGTTTTTAATAAAAAGAAACTCATTGTGAGAAAATATTTGTAATTTTAAAACTTTTTCACAATTTTATCATGAATATTCATACTGTCTTCAATGCCTATGTCCATTATTACTTTAAATATCTTTATAGGGGTTCGGTGGAAGAATGGTCTAAACTGTTAGTTTTCGACCGCTACAACCCGGGTTCGATTCCCGCATTGGACACTTTTTTTCTGATAAATTTCTTGTAAAAGTACAACCCTACCAGCGAGTGCAAGTAACTAAACGGGGCTCTGGCACATTTGTAAGTGCGAAAGTCGAACAGCTTTTCCCGTGTGTAGACATGTGGTGCAATTACAGTTAAAGCAGTCGCCTACTTCTACCCACTATGATTATCATGACCTGTACCACGTGTACTAGGGATAAGCAAAAAAAAAAAAAAAATCTTTATACTCCTTTTCCAAAAGCATAGGCATAATATAACCAGAAAGAGCCAAATGCAGTAGTATGTGGTTTGTTAAACTGACAAAACCGTTGAAGGGTTAACCAATGATGAGTCAGTTCCTTCAAATATTTTCCCATCGTATCAAAAGAAGTAAAGATTTGATTCATTATTGACAAAAAAAAAAAACACCAATTAATGAACCTAATATATACCAGCTTGATGTGCTTTTCGAATCATTGACAGGATTTTCTGCCATTAAAAGACATACTTATGAAACTGTGGACTAAACAAGGTCAAAACATTTTCATGCTATTGAAGTATTTTCCATATATTTTAAAATGTGATATTTTTATTATTGTAAAACGACACTTGAAGTTACACCGCATGAGTTTCTTTTAAACGAAAAATCAAATTTTTATTTCAAGGTAAAATATCGACTATTTTAAACCTTTTTGGATGAGGTATGAAAGGGTGAATTATGAAGAGTAATGGCGAACGGAAAAATAAAAGTGTCCAGGGATGGGAATCGAACCCCTTTCATACCTCATCCAAAAAGGTTAAAAATAGTCGATATTTTACCTTGAAATAAAAATTTGATTTTTCGTTTAAAAGAAACTCATGCGGTGTAACTTCAAGTGTCGTTTTACAATCACAGGCCGCAGTGTATTATATTGTATTTTTATTATTGTATAAAATTTTCATTAAACCTTTTTCTTCATGTTGATAATTTTGATTAATTCTGCGCTGTGTGTGGAGTATTATAATTAAAAACTTGAGTATTTATTGAGTGTAATTATTCTCTGTGTTTAGAGGTGTGTTTAGAGGTAGAGAGAGAGATTGGGATTGAAACTTATTTTTATTACAATGTCCATATAAGATTATATAAAGTTAAAGAATAAATATAAATATGAATAAATAAGATTAAATAATGATGAATATATGAATATATATATAAATAGATAAAGTAATTGATAAATATACATATATATATATAATTATAAAATATTCAATTTAAATATAAAATATTAAACTTTTTTCTTCATGTTGAAATTTGTAATTTATTCTGTGTTATGTATAGAGATATAATTAAAACTTGAGTATTTATTGAGTAATTATTCTCTCTGTGTGTTTAGAGAGAGAGAAAGAGATTGAGTTTAATTAAATGTAGTTTGGTTCCATTTGAATTATTCTGTGTTGGAGAACAATTAGAACATTGTTAAAATCATTATTTTATTTAATAAATTATTTTCCTCCAATTTGCCCAGACTAATCTATTAGCTTGATTGTCTTTATATCATTTTCCCTGTATATAAATATCATTGGAATATTTGCCGGAAGGATATTGATCTATAGAAGCATAGGGCGCTTCTCCCGCCAAAATAATCAGTTTGCCAAAGTTGGTGTTCTGGCTTTGTCAACGACCCGAGGCCGCTAGTTTGCGGCGACGGTCAATAGATGGCGTCAGGTTTTGACGTTTATTTTGGCGGGAGAGGCGCCCTATGCTTCTATAAATATCATTGTAAAGATAGAGGCTATCTGGCCGGCATTAATAGTTCTTCAAATTAAAGATACTTCGGCCACTAAATTTTTTTTTGCCTCGACGTTTCAACAAAAATCTTTTGTCCTCGTCAGGAGCGAACAAAAATTAAAACGGCAAAGCGTTAAAAATTCTTTTTGTTCGCTCCTGACGAGGACAAAAGATTTCTGTCGAAACGTCGAGACAATAAAAAAGATTTACTGCCTGAAGTATCTTTAATTTGAAGGACTATAAATATCATATTACCATTAAGATACTATTACTTTTTTTCCTGCATGTATTCGACATTTCGGCTTGGAGAATCTGTATAAGATTAAAATGTCTTAATAAAGCTTTTTGTTATTTGTTGTTGAAAATGATTATTTTATCTTCTGTTGTATTTATTTGTTGTTTTGATTCAGATAACTTATTAATACTACATATAATACCGTTGTTGTTTTACACAAATAACATAATAATGTGTAAATACGTTGTTGCAGTAACACATGAAAACTCCGAGGATAAGTTTCTTTATTTTATAAATGATATCTCGAACTTTCGGGTATCGTAAACCCTTCGACATATACACTCCTGTCGAAGGGTTTACGATACCCGAAAGCTCGAGATATCATTTATGAAATAAAGAAACTTATCCTCGGAGTTTTCATGTTTTACTGCAACTTATACATCAGAGGATTCTATCTTACGAGTAAATACGTTGTATTCACATTTTTATTGAATAATAGATCTTTTAGCGGCCGATGGATATAAGTAGAGAAAAACATCACAATTTTCATTGTTGTAGAATATCTATTTGTTTTTAAGTCATATATAATAATGATATAATTGATTGCCTCTTTTTAATTAATATTTTTTCTGAAAGTTGGTTTGCAATAAAATTATTAAGAGAAATGCATCACCTGAACATGCAACTAAAAGTTTCTGATGGCTTGCGCTATTTGCCAGAATAAATATAATCTAATTGTTGATTTTGTTTCTTATATCACAGAATTTGCTAAATAACCTTATTTGATTAATCAAGAGAAGCTAACTCTGTACGCGTTTCAGGCTGTTGGCCTTCCCATCAGCGTGGTGCAAGCTATACCTCAACGACCTAAAAAGATTGTCTTTGAGGCGTGCTGAGAAATTTTTAATTTTAGGAAGCCTCAAAGACCAGATTTTCGGGTTGTTGAGGTGCAGTTTGTATGTGAATAGATTTTGTTGATTAATCATGAAAGGGTATTTGGCCAATTCTGTAATTTTATTTTTGAATTATAACGATTAATTGAGAGTTTTTTTGTTGCTGCTTTAGAGAGACACAATTATATTTCTATATAAATGAAATGTGATGGAAGTGCCTGACTCATCAGTGGTAAACTCTTTCAGCAATTTGGCTAATTAAGAGACTGCTATGGGCCAAGCCATCCCATTTTTCATTTCCGTAAAATAGGGAAAAAATGCTGAAAATACACATTTCGAAAAATTCTATTGATAAAATGAATTTTTTGTAAACTATAAATAAAAATATTTTTATTTTAAAATTTAGACAGATATTTGCTGATACCATTGCGCTTTTTGTGGCCTTTCATCTCTTCTGTAAAATCTTTGGCAATTGGCTGGCGATCTCTTTAATCAATTTTGATTCTAAAACACATTATACATACGTTTATTCGCATGTATATACTTCCTTTCCTTTTAAACATCGATATCCCTCTAAAAAAAAAACTGTCAAAGAAGACTGACAGATACATTGAGCGGCCATGTAAAACGGGGATAAGATATGACACCCGCCACGATCCACCGCTCAGCCGCGACGGCAAGAAGACAAACAAAGCTTTCATCACTCGGATGTAAGACAATGGACATCTAGGGTGGACATCACGCCTCCTGATGTCATGAATAATTCATGAGTCAGTGGCGGGCGGAGCGCCTTGAAACAATGGCGATTAGGACGTCAAGTTACTGTGGTAATGGACCCGCTTAATTGCCCCATATCGCTCGCAGGTTTGCTGAGAAAATCTATGGTGGGAACAACTTTTGTTACCTCAGTCTGAGAACACGGAACTGGACTGGGAGGTAGATAAAGATCTGCGGTAGAGGACAGCCCTATCTACTGACAGTAACCAGGATGTTGTAAGCATGACTGAGTCTGAATCCTTTAATGAGTCATACATTCTTATACACGGATACACCTCAAATTTTACAAAGGAAAAGAATAAAAATGAAATCTATTTATATTTATCATTATATTAGAAACTATTATAGACGCGTATGATTCATTTTTTTTTTCAATAAACAATTCTACTGCCCTTAATTCAATGGAAAAATTAATGGGAGGGCCTGGTTTATCAGTGGTGAACCCTCCCATTGAAGTGAGGGCAGTTGAAATTGTTTATTTGGAAAAAAAAAAAAAGAATCATGCGCGTCTATAATAGTTTCTAATTTTGATAACAGATGACGCGCTAATGCATCATTTATCATTATATGTATATATATTATACATCTTTGATTGAAGCATTTTAGAATAAGACTAAACGTTCTCAATAAAGGCTTATGTATTCATGATTCATTTGTAAGTATCCGTGTTTTTATTCTTTTTATTTTATCTTGTTGTTTGCCTTTGATTTATCATACAAAACCGCGTATAACTCTAATTGTCTTTATTAAATTTCACTTTATATACTTGTATATAATCTACATTATAATCACTAAATGTAATCAGCTTTTACTTTTAAAAAATTATTTTCCTTCACAGACTCCGGGACACACGAATCCATATAAAAGACCATATATATTAATAAAGGCTTTTATAAACAAAATCTAATTAAGAAAATTAGGTTGGTACACTGATTTATATGATAAGTTGGAAGTACGCACAAAGATAAAATGATAAAACATTATTTTTTTTCTAATACATGTTTATAAACTTTTATAAAGATCTTTCATCTGATGCAAACATCTTTGAATGAGGAACAGGATCTTAGGAAGTTGAATTTTACGAATAATGTCTACAAACTATATTAAATATATGTTCATGTATTGAAAATAAACAAGGCATATCCTGACTGCTCAAATGAGAATTCTAGATATCAGAGACCGCCATCTAGTGGAATAAAAATAAACTAAACCAAGATAAATCAAGAAAAGCCAACCATTTATTTTTTCACATGTACATGTATGTTATATATATAAAAAATTGTTATTATATAATTTTTAATTTATATTTTCTAGAACAAACTATGTAAAGTCGACCGCCAGATGTCGCGACTTTAGATTATATAAACCTATTGTTGTCGTTTTCCGTTGGCCGGCTCAAATACGTATTTTTGTAGATATGTAAATATGTAATATTTTAGTTCCTTTATTTTTTTACGCCTTAAAACAAGTATTTCTTCTTTATTTTCATCAGCTCAATTAAAACGAATTGTGATCTAAATTGATTTTATTGTATTTATCACGACTGCAATAACATTATCAAAATACTGATGTATTAAAGCAAAATCATAATTCCTCTTTCAACAAAATAATATAGAAGCACCAAAATGTATCAAACATAAGCAGCTAATACTTATATTATCAAACTAAAAACTCCTCTCTCTCAAATATTTATTATAACATATAATCTGTTATTAAAAATAGAGGCTGAGGAAGCATAAAACTTCAATCCGCCACATTTATGTTTCCAAGCTGTAATGTTAACTTGGCGTTTTAATTTATTTAAAGGTCAAAAACAATCTCTTAAGCAGCCAAACAGTTTATTATTACAAGAGAGGAACAATACAAAAACATTAACCGTTTGGTATGTTAAATTATCTATAAATTATTATTGATTTGAGAATAACTACATTTATATTTACACAAGCATTCTAATGATGAATATAATGATAAAAGTAGAGAGAATACACTTGAAAGATCAAAGGTGTTGACCCCAATAAGCAACTCAAAGACTAAACATGTCTATGAAGCACTTAACCATATGGGGTAGAATTGATATTAGAGATAATTTCAAAACTACTAGATGACAATAATATGTGCAAGGTAAACAAGCCCATCATGTATTATATTGATGAAGTGTTAGCTGAGCGTGATAGATTTTGAAACAATTTTATTGACATCCATCTCAATAGTAAAGACTATATATGTATAATAGATATACTGTTCCAATCAAAAAGAACGAGTTTAAAGAGACATGAGAAGTTTCATAGAGCAATAGAAAACTCTAACTTTATTAATCCTTTCACCTATATATAGATATCGCGCTTCACGCGGACATGCAAATATACAAGTAAAAATATACAAAACAAATCAATATCATGCAAATGTCGCGAGGTATGCGACAATAGACAAAGATTAAGAATATATTTATATTATATAAATAAGAATGATAAGATTTCTGTTGATTTTTGATCATCTTGAGGATTATACTATGTTAATGCAGTCGTGACAAAAATCTTGAAAATATAATGAAAATAGTACAGATTAGAAATAGCTTTAATTGAGCTTTTGGAATATAGAAAACATAATTTGATAAAAGTACTGCCTGGCTTAAGGCGTAAGAATCAAAAAATGAAAAACTTATTAACATAATGTACAAAGGATTTGAGCCAGCCAGCGGGAAACAACAACAACGAGTTTTTATATGCAAAGCGTGACCTCTGGCGGTCGATTTAACAGAATATTTGAATCTATGATATATAATTTCAAATGAAATAATATCTTATATAAAATTTATATATAGAGAAGATAGTAATAAGGAAATTATGTACATTGGAGGATACCTCCCAACGCTAAAAGGTCCTCCTCCAGATAACCAAGTAGATTTCCTTATCTCCCCTCACCTCAAGGCTCAAGAAAAACTTGTAGATGGACGCTGCCTTTGTTGACGTGATACTGGAGTTAGTTCTGTCACCCAGCCCGTGATAGATATCCCATTGTTATCAAAGAGCAACATCGTATCACTATTTGAGAATTGAAATGAAAGACAAAGATGTGTCAACTAGAAGTTTTATTGCACTTTATAGATATTAATTGACTCTTTATATGGATTATTATGTTGTCGATAACGATGCCTATTTATTTCGGAACTATTTATTGAAAATAAAGATACCTCTTTTGAGAGAGAAATATATATCGCATTTACTTGCCTAAAAACATTTCAATCCCTAATATGCCTTGATATCGACCATATTATTTCAGGTGTGGAACTAACACCTACCCACATATTCTCATGCCTAGCAATGGCCACAGCCTTGCAGAAAATTGGAATGGACACTGAATGGAAGCTCTGAAAGTAAAAGAATACTGCCTACCAAACTATCCATGTTAAGGAGAGTAGAAAAATAGAGATTAGTAAAGAACCTAACTAAAGATAAAAGAACAAAGTATTAAATTTTTCGAAGGAGTGCTTCTTCTTTTACAGTTTATTATTTTATTATAAAAACTGATTTAAAAAAAAAAAGGAGAAAAACTTTGAACATTTACATTTTTCATCCAAAAGGATACTTCAAGTTGACTTTCTTCACTATTCCTATATTTAATGAATCGTTAATTAACTCATAGAAGGTTTAATATTGAATTCACAGATTGATTGTGTTGGCTTTTTATCACAATTTACTTGTTAGGATTTGATGTCTTTATGTTCTTATATATTCGTTTTATATTCGTATATATGCATAGTATATCTTCGGATTATATTTACATTTACTCTCATTTTACCCATATGTTCTTTAGATATTTATATATATTATATCTATATATAACGTAAATAATGTAGTGTGAAGCACACACAATAATGCATAAAAATGATATTTGAGCTTAATTTTGATGTAAATTAAATTCATCATAACAGGATTTGATCGAGGAATCTTGCATTAAAATTTGAATCTAGGAAATCTCAATTTTTATTTGTCAAACACTACAAAGTGTTAACAAATTTCAATCAGAAACTGGGTAAAAAAAATTGAAGAATCCTAATAAATTGTTATTGATATAGATAGAAAATTTGGAAGCGGCTCTATAAATCACTAGTCAAATGAAATTAAAATTGGATATTAAAAAAAAAAAAAAAAAAAAAAACACACACACACACACAAAATAGTGAAAATATTTATGAGCGAACATTTCGAATATTGAGTATTTCGGGTCAAATTTAAATAAAATATTTCATAGAAAATCAGTCATTTCGGCCGCTACACGCCAACAAGGATAATAAAAATGTTGTAGAGGGGGTTAATGGAGGAAGGTTATTTGAATAAAGGCATTTCTGTGGGGGCCACGCCATATAGCGTGTGGTAGCGGTCAACTGACTGCCTGTTGGGCTGGCTCAGGGAAGGTACCGCCTGTTGGCTTGGAGGTAGTTCAGCTGGTGGAGACAAAGGATATCTGTTGGCTTGGAGGTAGTTCAGGTGGTGGAGACATAGGGTATCTGTTGGCTTGGAGGTAGTTCAGGTGGTGGAGACATATCTGTTGGCTTGGAGGTAGTTCAGGTGGTGGAGACATATCTGTTGGCTTGGAGGTAGTTCAGGTGGTAGAGACATAGAATATCTGGTGGCTTGGAGGTAGTTCAGGTGGTGGAGACATATCTGTTGATTTGGAGGTAGTTCAGGTGGTAGAGACATAGAATATCTGGTGGCTTGGAGGTAGTTCAGGTGGTGGAGACATATCTGTTGGCTTGGAGGTAGTTCAGGTGGTGAAGACATATCTGTTGGCTTGGAGGTAGTACAGGTGGTGGAGACATATCTTTTGGCTTGGAGGTAGTACAGGTGGTGAAGACATATCTGTTGGCTTGGAGGTAGTTCAGGTGGTGAAGACATATCTGTTGGCTTGGAGGTAGTTCAGGTGGTGGAGACATATCTGTTGGCTTGGAGGTAGTTCAGGTGGTGGAGACATATCTGTTGGCTTGGAGGTAGTACAGGTGGTGGAGACATATCTGTTGGCTTGGAGGTAGTACAGGTGGTGGAGACATATCTGTTGGCTTGGAGGTAGTTCAGGTGGTGGAGACATATCTGTTGGCTTGGAGGTAGTACAGGTGGTGGAGACATATCTGTTGGCTTGGAGGTAGTTCAGGTGGTGGAGACATATCTGTTGGCTTGGAGGTAGTTCAGGTGGTGGAGACATATCTGTTGGCTTGGAGGTAGTTCAGGTGGTGGAGACATATCTGTTGGCTTGGAGGTAGTTCAGGTGGTGGAGACATATCTGTTGGCTTGGAGGTAGTACAGGTGGTGGAGACATATCTGTTGGCTTGGAGGTAGTACAGGTGGTGGAGACATATCTGTTGGCTTGGAGGTAGTACAGGTGGTGGAGACATATCTGTTGGCTTGGAGGTAGTTCAGGTGGTGGAGACATATCTGTTGGCTTGGAGGTAGTTCAGGTAGTGGAGACATAGGATATCTGTTGACTTGGAGGTAGTTCAGGGGGCGGAGACAAGTGTCATCTTTTGACTTGAAGGTAGTCTGTCGAATAAAGGTGTCACCTATTGGCTAGAGGTAGTTCCTGTGGAAGGCAAGTACTGACTGTGTGCTTGTAGATAGTTCCTGTAGAAGACAGGTACCACCCGTTGAGTTGGAGAGATAGTTCGAGTGAAAGACAAGATGTTACCTTGGAGGTATTTCCCGTGGAAATCAGTACCGTATGTTGACTTTGAAGAAGTTCACATGGAAGACAAATGTTTTGCAAAGTCAACTTAACTGCCTGCTGGACTGTCGAAGTTATTAAAAAATAGAATATATGAAGCTCTATAGAATAGAAATCTGAGAGCACACGCATATGCTTATTATTCACCCAATATTCAAATACTATAACAACACGCTTATTTATAAAATTTCGTTTGGATGTGAAAATCCTAGTGTTTATATTCCCCATGCATGCAATAATGCACCAACACCACCATTGCCAGGTTACTAACACAGACAATATAATAGGATATCCTTGTCGGTATTTACAAAATTTACCTTAGTAATCGTTAAATTCGTCATCTATATTTACATAGAGTGTATAAGTTTGGATATTTATCGTTTGAACTCCAACGGATATATTTCTTGAAGAACAAGTACTTGACAATATCTCCAAGACATCTCACATAAGTGCCACGGCGTGGACATAAACCAGCCACTATCGCTGCTCACATTTTACATAATCTTTTACCATCGAAAATTAATTTACATCACGCCGATAATTTAGAGGGAAGAAGCTCATCATGCCGGTGACTGATTCGGTCACGACTGACTCATTAGAAACTCTATTAGCCGGGGCATCGTCGGTGCTTCCGATCTCTTAGCCATCATCTTGTTATTGTTGGACGCACAAGTTACCTGTTGTTGATGTTCATGGGGGTATAATTTTATTGATGTTGTGGTTATATGTACAAATTTCTGGTTGTTTTTGTTTTCCGCTACACTCTTTTCTTGCTGGATTTGTTCCCGTATGTGTATATTTCCCTGATATTATTGTATTTTCTTATTATTTTCTTTTCTTTTGTTGTCATGTATACAATTTGATCACTGCTATTAGATTTAAAATTATATTGATGCTGCTATGTATACAATTTTATTAATATTGTTATGTGCGCCATTTTCATACTCGAATATGGAAAAATTAGAATTTTGACAAAAGGTTTCTTTTTTATTTGAGCTTTTGCAAGCTTTCAAGCAAATATTGCTATTCGCAATGGACAAATACTATTGTTTACGATATAAAATACTGTTGTTAAGTGAACCTTTTCATTGCTTTTGCTTTATCTATCATTTTAATACTCTTGCTATGTGCACCATTTTAAAAGTGCTGTTATGTGTACCACTTTCCTGCTGTTATTATGTGCAGCATTTTATTAGTAGTGTTATGTGTACTATTTTCATAGTGTTTTTATGTGTACCATGTGTACCTCTGCAAACCTCTAAGCTTATGTCCACAGGTTCCCTAAACAAGCCTAAACTTTCTTCCATACTAAATGAGTGGTATATATGAAAAACAATTAGAACAATAATAGAGCGGTCTGGAGATTAAATTGGCGAAGCCATTGAAAGGGTACACCACTGATGAGCCAATCCCTCTCATCCAATACTTTTTATGATTGCAGTAAGGTTTTTGGAGATAATATTTGCTAATAAAGAAGAAACACATATAACCAAATTCATTATCACAAATTTTATTGCTAGAGAGAAGAGAGAGATTACAATATAAAAATAATAATTATTTAGTTATGTTGCCTTTAAAAATAGGCTTATTATTTGTTGTCTCCCCCGTTAAGCAGAAGAGCTGGGCTCAAAGCTGATATATGGCGGAAATTTCTACAATTGTACAAACATCCTTCCATAGTTTAGTTAAACACCATCACTATGAGTAAACATTCAAGTACAGATTGTATAAGCAGAATCATCATACAAGAGAGTTGTAACGATCTAATAGGTTAAATTGGCGAAATATCTGGGAAGGTACACTTATGATGAGCCAATCCTTCACTACTATTTTTTATATTCAGTTTAATAATTTCAGAAATTCGTCCTTTATTAAAAAAAAAAAAAACAACAATAGCACTGAATGATTCTATTCTCTAAAATTGCAAACTATTGTTATGTGTGCGATTTCCTTGCTGTTGTTATATGTGTATTATTGTCTTGCTGTTAATATGTTTACCTATTTCTTGCCGTTATTATAGGAATACATTTTATGCAGTTATTGTATGTCCCATTTTGAAACTTAACGTTTATTTTGATATCCTGGTTAGAGAGAGAGAGTAAAAAAAAAATATATATATATATATATATATTCATCATTCACCTTTTTTTGAATCGTGGCTAAAGTTGCGTCGTTTTCAACTTTGAAACTTTCCAACTTGGTGTTTTGGATATAAGGACTTCACCAGCGCTATGCCATTCTTTATCATCATAAGATTCTTTAGTATTACTGTGTTCAGCATGTTTAGAGTACTTCGAACAAATTACCTATAGATGCTTACGTGAAATATGATATTTTTTATTGTAGGAGAGTAGTTGTGTAGTATTGCAGTTTTTGGTAGGAGAGATTAAAGCTTTTAAAAATATTTTATCGACCAATGGTAAACATAAAAAAAAACCTTAGTCAAAAAAAAAAAACAGCTTTTCACTTTATAACAAGATTTAAAAAAATAGAAACAAGATTAATATACAATATATCGGATATAAGTAAGAATTTATAATTATTTATAGTCAACAAGGTTCTCTTTCAATGACTAAAAGTCCTTCTACAGACAAGATTCAGAAGAAAGAAACCCTGAAGTTGAAGGTCTTGTTTGAAGCGAAAGGGACAGGGGCGTATTTATCTATTTGATGTTTAAAGAGAGAAAGATTAGATTAATAATTAAACTAAATTCATTAACATCTTATCAGTAACATATATTAAGGAAAGGTAAAAATTGTTATATCTTGACTTAAAGAGATGCTAGAGGATAGTATTCATGTGCCAAAAGTTGTATCTCTTCCTTTAAATATGCACTTGGTTTATTATCCCAGTAAAAACGTAAAGATGGTGAAAAAGAATGATCCACAACTACAATTTTGGCAATAAGGAATAAAATCCAACTTATATACCATGGTTTCAGGCTTTGGCTCTTATCACGGCCCTCAAATATATTTATACACAAAATATCTTATAAATTACTTTTCCACTGGTGAAAAGTTCTCTGGAAGATTCACTGCAGAATTTAGTAGGCGAAAATTTCAAACTTTACTGCCGAGGTGACGGTGTGGTCCTCGAGGCTCATCGCAAAGATCCAGGACTGCAGGTCCGCCCGAGGATGAGATGGCTCTTACAGGACCAGTAGCGGCTTAGAGAGATTGTGGATCTACCATGTGTAATTTGACCAACATGAAACCAGCTGTATACTATATGACATGTACTGACAATGTAGACCATTTGTTGTGACTAATATTGTCGATGTCACATCTCATACACAGCAGATATATATTACAGCAGACATTATAACTCAATGCTAAAAATTAGAGGGCATGACTCATCTATGATGAAAACTCCAAGTGATTTTGCCAGTGTAATCTCTCCATATCGTTCTACTATTGTAGAATGCTGATTTTCTTGAAATAAGCTGCCGTTGTTGAGGAATAATAATTTCAATGATAGAGTGTGCTAAGATATAATGAAGATAGTATTTGATATTTCAATATATTTCTATTTATTATTCTAATATATATAATATTTTTGTTCTGAAATCTTTGCTGCTTTATTCTATTATCTGTAAATTGGCTGAGAGAGCTAGGTATAAATATAGACTCTTATGGCCAAACTGATGTAAGTTTAGAGTGGAACCACGGTGGCGAGAGCTCATTTAGAATTCCGGGTGCATCTCAACGCAAACGGCGTAATGAATGCAGCTAATAACATTATAACACTGCTAACATTTTAGATAATTTACTGGAAAATAATTTCTCCATTAATAAAATTAGCATAATTGCTTTTTACTCCTCAATCTCCTACTAAATGGTCCTGGCTAATAGGGCGTCACGTGGTCTATTAGCGTGTTGGGCTTTGACTAGATGTAACGTACTGTGTGTACAAGTCTAGATGTAACTAACTCTGTACAAATATGTAAACTACTTGGAAAGCAGAACAACTCTGTAGATTAACTTGTAACTAACTAGACAGCTTTACAAGTTGTCAGTCCATCTGTAACTAATTGGAAATCAGTACAACTTTGTAGACTAAATTGTAACTAACTAGACAGCTGTACAAGTTGTCAGTCCATCTGTAACTAATTGGAAAGCAGTACAACTCTGTAGATTAACTTATAACTAACTAGACAGCTGTACAAGTTTCTAGTCGATCTGTAACTATAGCTAAGCAGTACAACTCTGTAGATTGATTTGTAACTAACTAGACAGCTGTACAAGTTGTCAGTCCATCTGTAACTAATTGGAAAGCAGTACAACACTGTAGATTAACTTATAACTAACTAGACAGCTGTACAAGTTTCTAGTCGATCTGTAACTATAGCTAAGCAGTACAACTCTGTAGATTGACTTGTAACTAACTAGACAGCTGTACAAGTTGTCAGTCCATCTGTAACTAATTGGAAAGCAGTACAACTCTGTAGATTAACTTATAACTAACTAGACAGCTGTACAAGTTTCTAGTCGATCTGTAACTATAGCTAAGCAGTACAACTCTGTAGACTAACTTGTAACTAACTAGACAGCTGTACAAGTTGTCAGTCCATCTGTAACTAATTGGAGAGCAGTGTACAACTCTGTAAACTAATTTGTAACTATTAATAACTATGCAGCTGTGTACAAGTTCTCAGTCTATCTTTAACTAAACGGAAAGAATTATACAACCCTGTAGACTAACTTGTAACTAACTATACAGCTGTGTACAAGTTGTCAGTCGATCTGTAACTATAGCTAAGCAGTACAACTCTGTAAACTAACTAGACAGCTGTACAAGTTGTCAGTACATCTTTAACTAATTGTAAAGATGTTAAATTCTGTAAACTAACCTATAACTAACCGGACAGCTATACAAGTTAGAAGGTTACTTCTAACTAACTGAGCACATCTGTACATTTTGACAATTTACCAGTAACCAACTGGACAGCTGTACAAGTTGTCAGATTATTTGTAACTAGCTTGATAATTGTACTCCATATTTGTACTTAACAGCCGTGCAAGTTGGAAGGATACATGTGACACTATTGGACAGCTAGGAGAATACGTATCTGTAACAAACTGGGCAGCTCTGTATAAGTCGATATGAGTCTTGCAGCAAACTGTGCAAGTCCGTAAGTTACTTTTAACTACTGTGTACACATTTGTGTATAATGACCTCGTATCAAGTGTATTTACTTGATAAATAATATTAGGCAGCTTTACAAGTTGGCACGTGACAAGCTGTAGATATATTTTTATTATATTTTAACATTCTGGGATATTTTATATAATAGAAATACAAGTTAGAAAATCATATCCTGAATTAAACAATAGATAGTTGTATTAGAATTGCTTTAGGAGCTATTATAAATATATAAATTTAGTCTCTTCAACTGGATTCAAATTAGAATTGTTGAAAATACAGCTTGAATTGTTTAGTTTGATATGAGAACACAAGTCTTTTGTAGCTTCTAATCGAAACCAATACCTTCCCGGGCTTCTTAAAATACACTGAATGTGGTAGTGTCATTAATAAATCATTTGAAACAAACTAATATTTGTACTTGACAACTGTATAAGCTGCATGCCGAAGAGACTGGTGTAGTGCGTAAGGATTTTTCAGGAAATTCTGCAGTTTGAAACTGAATAAAGATTATCTGGATCGAACCCTCTGCATTGGGTACATATATTCGAATAAAAAATTCCTTCAACCGCACTCGATTCTTGCAAAAATCTAACCCTACCAGTGAGTGCAAAATCCAAATGGCACTCTTACTCACTTATAAGTGCAAAAGTCGAAATACTTTCTATATGTGTTGACTTGCAGTCAAAGCAATCGCTAACTACTAACCATCATGTTTATCATGACTTTACCACTACCACATTCAGTGTATTTTAAGAAGCCTAGAAAGGTATAGGCTTCAATTAGAAGCTACAAAATACCTTTGTTCTCATATCAAACTAAACAATTCAAGTTGTATTTTCAACAATTCCAATTTGAATCCAGTTGAGGAGACTAAATTTAGTTATAATAGCTCCTAAAGCAATACTAGGGGTAATAAAAAAGAAAGAGTAAAATAAATTGTCTTTTTGAATTTATAACTCAACCAATGTTTTTTCCCCAAAATTCAAATTCAAATAAGCTCTTCATCTAAATATCTAAGAGTAACCTATAAATATACCTTAATTCAGGTGACAGAGTGCTTCAAAAACGTAGGGTCTAATAAAAAATATAATTTGATTTAATATATATGGCAATTATTTTTTTATACAAGAGAGTTACCTACAATAATGCGTTTGCTTTTTCTTAATAAAGAGATTGAATTATTTTGAAGTACCATTCTAAAAGACTCTCATATATGAAAAAAAAAAAAAACAATCTCTATAAATAACGCAAATGAAAATATACTTGCAAATAAAATTATTAGACTAACTTGTGCCCATAAAATTTATATATTTATGCCTATGTGCATATTTGCATATATCCATCTCTCAACAAAGAAGCATACATGATACGTGATGAGTAGGTCAAAGCTGGGGATTTTTCCACTCAACAAATGGAGTTCCCACAAAGAAAGAACCCCCAAGCTGGCAGTCAACGACTTCTGTGACCATTGGCCGGCTGGCTTCATTTGACCTTTGACCCGGGCGACTCCCTACGGAGCCTGGGTGGTTTACCTGCTCTCCTTGCCGTGGGTTTACTTCTTTATTACGGTCCATTGGGGAGCCACCGCGATCCCCGAGCTCCTTTTTATTTGTAAAAATTATTTTATTGAACTTTGACACGTCTTATTTCATCTGTAAGTGCAAACCAAACATTCCTATCTTGTAAATTCATAGTATTCGTTGTTTTATCAATTTTACATGAATCGAACCTCTTCTTTAAAAATGCATTGAAGCGTAATACATTTATTTATCACTGCAGTTCAGAATGTATAGGTGATAAAGAATGGTTCCACAGCACTCGCTTTACATAATTCAAACCATAGTTTCTGACTATGGCTATCAAGAGTACAGGTGCAGCTATGATTTCATTACATCCTACGATGTAACTTATGTAACCAACGATTTTCCAACAAAGTCGTTTAAGCTAGTGAAGTGGTAAGGCCGAATTTTACACTGGAATTTAATGTAAGATTGCGAGGGAGTGGTATTTATGTACAGAGAGAAGCACCTCTCACTTTACAAATATATTATCACAATGTTGTTATACAGATTTATACAGGTACAAATTTGATGTGTTTTACTTACAGTTAAAGCCATGTAGTAAACTAACCATGATTTATCATGTACTGTATCTTATATATTTAATAAAAGAATTTTTCAAAATATATTTATAAAAACCTTTTATTAATCCCTTATATATTATCGAAAATTGAAGATAATATTTTATAAGATATTATTAAATAACAATTATAAGTTTTATATTATAATATCACAATTTATTTTTCAAATATAGCTTGTTCCATGTTACTTGGGATAAGTAAAATGAAAATGTTATATTTAATAAAATCAATTACGCATTCACGAATCATCTAAAGGTCACCGTGTATCAAATATATTTCAAAGTTATTGTCTGATTCCTGATATACATGCTAAAAGGTGCAACTTCCTTAAATTTTGTCCATGAGTGTATACAAGTGTATACGTGTATTTCTTTTACACTTTTATCTAACGCCTGTATATTTCTTGGCAATTTCTTTTATACTTCTCCTCTATTTATTGTATACTTCCTGGCTACTTGTATACCGTTGGTCTCATTCTTGTCTAGTCACATGCCTATTGTATACTTCTCCTATTTTTTTGTATACTTCTTGTATTCTTCTTGAGTCCTTCTTGGATGCTTATTGTATACCTTCTGGCTACTTGTATACCGTTGGTCTCATTCTTGTCTAGTCACATGCCTACTGTATACTTCTCCTATTTTTCTTGTATACTTCTTGTATTTTTCTTGAGTCCTTCTTGGATACTTATTGTATACCTTCTGGCTACTTGTATACCGTTGGTCTCATTCTTGTCTAGTCACATGCCTACTGTATACTTCTCCTATTTTTCTTGTATACTTCTTGTATTTTTCTTGAGTCCTTCTTGGATACTTATTGTATACCTTCTGGCTACTTGTATACCGTTGGTCTCATTCTTGTCTAGTCACATGCCTACTGTATACTTCTCCTATTTTTCTTGTATACTTCTTGTATTTTTCTTGAGTCCTTCTTGGATACTTATTGTATACCTTCTGGCTACTTGTATACCGTTGGTCTCATTCTTGTCTAGTCACATGCCTACTGTATACTTCTCCTATTTTTCTTGTATACTTCTTGTATTTTTCTTGAGTCCTTCTTGGATACTTATTGTATACTTCCTGACTACATGTATACCGTTGGTCTCATTCTTGTCTAGTCACATACCTATTGTATACTTCTCCCATTTTTCTTGTATACTTCTTGTATTCTTCTTGAGTCCTTCTTGGATACTTATTGTATACTTCCTGGCTACATGTATACCGTTGGTCTCATTCTTGTCTAGTCACATGCCTATTGTATACTTCTTCCATTTTTCTTGTATACTTCTTGTATTCTTCTTGGATACTTATTGTATACTTCCTGGCTACTTGTATACCGTTGGTCTCATTCTTGTCTAGTCATATGCCTATTGAATACTTCTCCTATTTTTCTTGTATTCTTCTTGAGTCCTTCTTGGATACTTATTGTATACTCTTCGGCTACTTCTTGTATTTTTCTTGATGTACTTCTTATCTACCTTTTTATATCTGCTTGTTAAACTATACTACAAATTATCCGTTGTCTGTATTTGTGTAACGCCTTTATTTGCATATCTTATCGTGCTAAACCAATTTAAATCCGGGATGCGAATCTGCTGCTGAAATTAACATCCCTTCTCCCTGTAGTATCTGGTAATTGAATATCTGTAATCAAACCATAATATATATTTACATGGAAAATTATAAAATTACTTTTATAACATTAATCAACTTGAGGGACATAAAGGTGAATGATGCTAAATACCAGAATACAGAAAACATTGATATCACACACACAAAAACCTTTATTAAGACACACAGGTCTTACATAGGATTCTCCTTGGGGTTACAAGACGGAAAAACCTATGAAAGTGGGAAATATACAAAGGGGTGAAAATGGAGAAAGATTATATACACATGGTAAATATATACAGATTATTATTTGAATAATCCTACGGAAAATAAGAATATGGATTTGGAAAAAAAAAAATTGGAAATAAGGATGGGAGAAGTGGAGAGCGAAAAGAGGAAAGAAAACAGGTATTTACATAATGAACATACATATAATGGAACAAGTCAATTTAAACTCTTCTGCTCACACAGAACAGGTGGACCATGGCTTTTTTCGGGAAATCTTCAAGAGATTTTCCAGGAAAATCCGAGTGTTCAGAGTTGTAAGGTAAACACCGTTTTGTCAGTGTGGGGGTTTGGCTTATCGTACCGAAAACATTGATATATATCTCAACCCTATCTACAAATATCCACCGTGTCATTTATAATTACCTTCCTTGATTCAGAACACATACATAGGGGAAAATTAAAATGGAAATCTGAGTTCCAAGTCCAACAACGTGCGAGCGTGAAGGCCGATGAAGATACATAGAAACGGAGAGGTAATCAAAGCAAACTCCACGTCTCTCAGACAAGCGGAAAATTATGCATGGGATTATTTTCCATCATGTGGCCCCAAAAACAAAGGTGGCAGCAATTTAGCTGGGCGGGCGGGCGGGCACTCCGGTGTGGTCCACGGGTGACGGCTTCATCCCCCCACCTCCCTGAATATTTTATGTCCCATATTATTTATTAAAGCATCACCGCATCTCTCTGCCATTGATAATCATCACGATGATCCCTTTTTTTCCTTATAATTTTTGGAATCGATTGCGCGGCCTCTCTAACAAAACTATTGAGGATTAGAATACGATGTTCTTAAAGCGATAGTTTCAAATAAAATAACTTCCTACTGTCCTTACTGCGAGTTAAGCCTATGGAGAATCTTTGTGTTGAAATTGAGAATTGAATACTTTTATTATATCCCTTGACACTATATGGAATCTATATTTCTCTCAATAGAATGTATTCCAATATATTCTTGAACTCAAGTTTAGTGTCTTCATCTGAATCCGTCGTTGATATTGAAGCCAAGGTTTGAACTTCATACCTCAATACACCTGTGTATTATTTAAGTCTAGGCTCATCAGTGGTTAACCTTCTCACAGGTTGGTCAGTTCAATCCACCAGATCACTCTAATATTGTATTGGGCTGTTCTTCTTTTATATTCCCCGGAACTTTCAGGGAATTCTAGGATATTTGCTTTGAAGTTCTTTACTTAAGATGATGGTATTTTCCCTATTCGTTAATAGAATGAAAATCACAAGACAGAGGGAAAAGTTTCTTTAATAAGATTCACTTTCTTCTCCGTAGCTTGTGAATTTTCTTCTATTGAGTTATTTAATGCTGAACATAAGAAGGGCATTTCTTCTGAAGAATCGTTGTGTTTAAATTGATAATTACTTTTCTTATATCCCTTGACTGTAAGTGGAATCTACATACTTATACCCCTTGACTCTATATTGAATCTATATTTCTCTAAATAGAATGTATTACAATATATTCTTGAACTCAAGTTTAGTGTCTACATCTGAATCCGTCGTTGATATTGAAGCCAAGGTTTGAACTCCATAGCTCAATACACCTGTGTATTATTTACATATTGGTTTATACTAGAATATGTATTTTAATATATTTTGTTTGCTGTTTTATATTTTTGTTACTTCTTTACCTCAAATATTATAAATATAAAATCATTGAAACATCTAATAACGTTTTCGCACAATTCTGAAACAATTAAGTGAATAGATAAAATTACATTGGGTGATATCCCACTTAATTCAATTTGAACCAATGAATGTTGGACGGGGAATTTCTTTTCAATTGAGAAGATTGGAACATTGGGCTCGATAAATTAAGTTTCGTTTTAACTGTAGCCATTATGTCACATGTATATATACGAGTCATGGACAAAACTTAAGGAAGTGAAAAGTCCTTCATGTCGCCTGTCATCTATTTTTTTTTTTTAAGAGAGGTAATTTTAATACAAAGCAATAACGCGCCATCTATACATATAAAATAAAAGGATTTAAAGCGCGAATGTTTCTTTTATAATAATACAAACTTCTACTGTCCTTACTGCGATGAAAAAATATATTGGGAGGGCTTGGCTCATCAGTGGTGAACCCTCCCAGCGGTTTCGCCAATTTAATCCACCAGACCGCTTCTCAGAGCTCTAATACTGTATTGGATACGGTAATTTTGTTTACACTTGGGAGAGGGTGGGGGTTATCTCGTGTGTATTTTCAATTAAGGTCACTCTGTATCAAATATCTTTTAAAGTTATTTCTGAATCTCGATATACATGCTAAAAAGGTAAAACTTCCTTAAGTTTTGTCCATGAGTTTATATATTTATTTTGAGAGCGTTCATTAGAATGTTCCCCCCATGCTTACAGCGAGTTGAAAATTGTTATAACACACATACAACATGTGTGTATAATAAACAAATAACATTTATCTTTAACTTTATAATAATTACTAAACGATAATTCAAAATGTGGGCTACTATTATCATTTTATAGCACATTATTTTTCTAAATAAGCTGAATATATTTAAATATATATGTTTGGAGAAAGGAACAAAATTTTCATCTGAGGTTGAATTATTAAAGTGCACACACAACTTAGAGAATGTCAAAACAATTCATTATATGTATATTTGATTAGAAAGGCGGGTGCTGTACTCGCTCGTTTGAAAATGTAAATATGGAAGAGCGGTATATATTAGAGAGAAAATAAAGTAAAATATATAAACTTTAATTTAATTTTATTCCAGAGTAGTATAGACCTACTTATTGATTCATTAAGAAAAAACATCAAAGAAGGGTATATTTGTCTATTAATTAGAAAAATATAATTAAATAAACGTTTTATTTATTTTTATTTCAATAGATGGCGCTCTTCCATCTTCAAATGCTAATTTTACACCGGTCAGGAGAAATGTCTTTTTCATCCTTTTAAATTCTTAACTTTCTCTCATCCGCTATTTTAAAAACAATTCTATACACATATCCCCCGATTTACACGGTAGATACGTTCCTGAGAAAAACGTGTAAATCGAGGGATAGGTTTATATTAAACTGTCAAATCTGAATAGGTGTTCGCCCCTTCATGAATCAGAGCGACCCAATATTCTTTTCAACATAGGTAGTATAGAGTAGAATATCGCATTTTAGTATAGTGCGATAAAACAAAAAAAAAAAACAACTTATTATTTATTATTTATTTAAGTAACCCAGGTTCCTGGAACGTACAGAAGTCGCCAACTACCCGGGATGTCCTTCTGACCTAAGTCTTCAAAACTTATTTGGAAAACCGTGTAAAAGCGAAAACGTGTAAAACAAGTACCGTGTAAATCGAGGGATAGATGTATATAGATAGAAATTTTGCCGGGAGAAAATTGAACTATAAAAATAAAGGTCTTCTCTCTTCGGCAAAAATTAGACGCTAAAACTAAGTAGGATCTAGTGTCGTGGCTTTGTCACCGACTTGAGTTCGCTAGTTTGGGAAGACGGTCAATAGATGGCGCTTAGTTTTAAGGTCTATTTTGCCGGGAGCGTCGACCTTCATTTTTACATATATTGTTGCACCAAGTTGCAGCTTTGCAGGGTCATCGACCTTGGTTTCTTCCTTCTTGGTGTTATACACGTTTCCCGTGCGGGTTTCCATACTTAAAGCAAATAAAGAAAAGTAAATTAACTTTTAAAGTAATTGTATTTATTTATTCGTTGTCTTCCTCGTAGGTCGTGATCCTAAGTCTTCGTCTAGGTTCTCTCTTACTCTAATAACCAATATAGATATATGTATAAAATGAAAGGATTTAAAAGCACGAATTTTTCTTTTATACATAATACAAACTTCTACTTCCCTTACTGCGATGAAAAAATATATTGGGAGGGCCTGTTTCAGCGGTTTCGCCAAATTAATCCACCAGACCGCTTCTCAGAGCTCTAATGCTGTACTGGACGATTCTGCTTATATACGCAGCACTGAAGGATGGGATCTCAGAAATGGTTTTCAAGAAAACTATGGACATAAGCTTATAGGAAAGTAGACTTACATTCAAAGATATATGTACAATAAAAATATTACAAATTAATGATACCCTATTATATAATCTGCTTTAAATAAATATTAAATATCATAGAATATTTTGAATAAATGTAGGGCGCATTAAAATTGATGCAACAATATATACTTTACCGAACTTTACCGTCAAAATATACATAAAACTATATAATCCCTCCCCCCCCCCCCCCCCCCCACACACACACGCAAGGGCACACACGACAAATACACACACATACATATATAATTCTGTAAGTTGTGTCGTATATATAAATGAACCGTATGGTCCGTGGAGACCCCAGGATCACATGGTTACCTAGCACTAGCGCAGTCATGTTAAGCGACTTCCATTCAGCCATTTTGTCTTTAAGTCTTTGGAGAGTCGCCATTATGAGAAATATGTAAAGATAAAATAATTTTAATTCTGTTTTTTAAAAACTCGCACACACAAAAGGGCCTCCTGGACTTTACCTAATTGTATCATCTTCCCCCGTAATTTTCAGTCTTTTTTTTTGTTGTTTTAGTTAATTTTTTTAGTCATTAACTTGTAGAATGTGAATAGAACATTTAAAAATGATCTTTCTCTTCCCTGGTTAGAGAAATTTGATTTTTTTTAATAATTAGAACTAATAATAATGATAAATTTACGTTTCCACAGATAGATGGCGATGTGTGTTCAAATATAGGACATATTTTACCGTTTAATCCATTCCTAACAAAAACATGAAACCCAACTCCTTGACAGACTGAGATGAATTCCACAAAAGTAAAATTAATTCGGAATATTTCCACAAACTTGGGGCCAAATTGCGTGTTACCAAATTGTTTCAATTATTGGTTTGGAAGAGGAATTTATTACTTGTCGGCTTTCTGAAACTTGTCTGGAATTTATCGACGGTCTGCTCCGTGTGCCAACTTTGTCATATTTACGTAAATGCAAACTTTAGAAGCGCTTTACATGGAGTCGGAAACTGAGGAGTGTAAGCTTACAAATAAATATATCATGTAAAAAAAGATTTTCTGCTTGATTTTTGATTATCTTGATTATGCTATGGTAATGCAGTCGTGGTTAAAATCTTGAAACTATAATAAAAATAATAGTTTTGATCTGTAATTGCTTTAATTGAGTTTATGGGATATATAAAAACACAATTTGATAAAAGTACTGCCTGAATTAAGGCGTAAGAATAAAAAATGGAAAACTTATTTACATAATGTACAAAAGGTTTGAGCCGGCCATCGGGAAACAACAACAATGAGTTTTTATAGGGGAAGCGTGACCTCTGGCGGTCGATTCAGCAGAGTATTTGAATCTATGAAATATAATTTTTTAAATAAAATAATATTTTAAAATAATATATATATATTTAAGCATACATTTAGCGTTCTCAACAATACTAACAAGTTTTACAATCAGAATAACACAATATCATATAGGATTGAAAAATATGGAATGACAAAATATCATAGAGCAACAAAAAATAACAACCACATGTCAAAATAATATAATTACTAAAGTTTTATTAGAGAGTGAGAACCCAAAGCCGCACATGGGATAGAACATTTCAAAAATAAATAAAATTAAATAAACTAAAAAGTGTCATGTAATAAAACGAATTATTTTCACGCCGCATATATATGTATTAAGAATGAAAATCTTTTTTTGGATCAATTATTCTTTATTAGTAGTCTCCGATATTTCGATCAGGCTAGTAGCTTATCTTCTTCCAGGAGTATGTAGCCCTCTCTCCAATGGTGTCTATGGGAAGGTGTGAACCTTTTAAACAGAACTATGGACTTTATTTACATAAATTGTTTCTTCTGATATTATTATTTATTATATTATTTTGAAATTTGAGATATATTTTGGCTATTTTTAACGATTAGGGGTTTGAACTGTAGGTATATTTCATTAAATTCTAAAATGGTGTATGCACGACAGCTTTGCAGAACCGAGAATTCTTGATTTTCTCTTTTGTCAGTAACATTTCCCCTGAGATTATAAAGACAAACACAGCACAGGTAATGCACACGCAAGTATACACGTAAAAAGGTATAATACATGTTCAAACAAGCAACATAAAAGTGGAAACATACACAAATAAAAAAAAGTAATTTCCTGATTATACAACTTTCTCTGAAAGTTGCCCCTACATTTCTATTCGGAGAATCTGTATAAGACTAAAAGGTCTTAATAAAGCTTGTTTTTGTTGCTGTTATATTTCATTAAATACATCAAATATATTTAAATTTTCATAAAATAAAATAAATAATAATATTAGAAGAAATAATTTATGCAAACAGTGTTCTATGAAGAAGATAGGTGGCTGACTTCATTGAAATATCGGAGGATACCAATAATGAATAATTAATCCAAGATATTAACTTAATCCTTATCGAATTCCATATGGATTTCTCAATATATCGCAATATATAAAAATAAAGGTCCCATTAAAATAGACGCTAAAATTAAGCGCCATCTATTAACCGTCTCTTCAAACTATTAGCCCGAAATCATGGTCTCCAAGTGGAGGCTTCTCAGTTTGCCAAAACTGGTGTTATGGCTTTGTCAACGACCTGAGTCTTCTAGTTTATGAAGACGATCAATAGATGGCGCTCAGTTTCAGCATCTATTTTGATAGGAGAGGCGATCTAATTTGTTATAGATAAATTTCCTCCCGGAAAAAAATCCATCTATATGTCTACAGCGAGTTCATTAAATAGTAAATTTAGATGGAAATTTTGCCGAGAAGATATTGATCTATCAAGATGAAGGTCACCTCTCCCTTCAAAATAGACGTCTAAGCTATACGCCATCTATGCCTAGGCTGACAAGGGCCATTAGCCCGAAACCATGGTCTCTAGGTGGTCGCTTCTCAGTTTGCCAAAGCTGGTGTAGTGGCTTTGTCACCGACCTGAGGACGCTAGTTTGTGGTCACGGTAAATAGATGGTGTTATTACATCTATATATATAACGTCTATTTTGACGAGAGAGGTGACCTTTATAGTAACTTTTAAGTCATAGTAAGGTGATAGTAGTAAGGCTCTCTAAATAATTTCTTATTTCAACCTGTATAGTTGTATGCTGTTTATATGGTTCTTTCTTCCATTTGAAACTAAATACTTTGTGTCAGAGTTTTGTTTTATTTCGGAAAACAATACAAAAAAAAATTGTTAAATAGAAAATTGTACGATTTTTTATACTTTTTTTCCATCGAATTCCTTTACCAAGAAAATATTTCAAAGCTCATTCGATGTCGACATATAATAAACTCCACTTTCCTTACAAATGGAGCTAATTGAATTGCAAGAAAACTCCGATCTCAAGAGATATTTGGAGAAATTTCACCAACTCACTGACTTTTACAGGGAATATTTTCCAGCAAATAAACTTCCTAAATTCACATTTTCACTTATAAGAATATAAAACTATTTGAACGAACTTATAAATGCGAAAAGAAATTTTAGAGAATGAACTTTTTAAAATCAAAAACCCAAGTACAAGAATACCAACATAACATCTGATAATTATCTAAATAATGCTTATCTTGTAAGTATTATTTAATGCACAATCTTCACATTAAAAACCCATGCATTTACGTAAATTTGTATCCATTTTCTGTAAGTCAGTCGAAATATTTTGCTTGCTAATTTTAAATATAATCATAAATATGTGTTTTGAAAGTTAATGTCTCTATCAAATTAAGAAAACTCGTACATACATATATATTAAAAAACGAAAGAAAAAATAAAAGATAAAAAGATCAGGTGTTGAAATCAATATTAAAAATGGCATATCCTGACCAGGAGCACATGTGCTTTACAGAAGGCAGAGCGTCATCTGGTGGAACAGAAATCAACTAAACATTGATTTAGCCTGTTCCCTGATATTTGGCCAACCCAATTTCTTGGTAAATCAAGAAAAGCCATCCACGAACGCGTTTCGCGCTCGTCAGCGTGGAGTAGGCTGAACCACTGCGACCAAAAAATATTTTTTGGTCCCAGTGGCTTCCAGAAAAACCAAGAAATGGGTATTTAAGGCCAAACTTGCGTAAATACGCTTAGCACATTAAAAAACGAAAGAAAAAATAAAATATAAAAAGATCAGGTGTTGAAATCAATATTAAAAATGGCATATCCTCACCAGGAGCACATGTGCTTTACAGAAGGCCAAATATCAGGAACAGGCTAAATCAATGTTTAGTTGATTTCTGTTCCACCAGATGGCGCTCTGCCTTCTGTAAAGCACATGAGCTCCTGGTCAGGATATGCCATTTTTAATACATATATACATTTGGGTATTTTTTAAAACATTACACACAATACTTTTTACATTGTTTAAATATTTTAAAATATAAATTCCTTGAGACATACGTATATAAATTAACTAAGAGGTTCTCTTTACACTATCCTTTATTTGATAAAGCACAATTTGGATTATAGATTATTATATATACATTATTTTTTCTTGTTACTATCCTTTATAAAGTGCAGACCCCTAGAATATAATGGGATAATGTTGTTTGGCCTTTATTCTTGACTACCAGGAAGTTGGCCATATCTGTCAAAGAGTATTCTCTTTCTTTCCTAATACAAGAAATACTTGATTTTTCTCCTTTTAACTAAAGTTTGTGTTTCAAATTTATATAAATTTTACTAAGGATAAGTTGCATATGTTTATGGTTTAGAAAATAAAATCACACTTTAACAAAAAAGTAAAACAATTTTTATAACAAAAAAAAAACGTAGACCTCTCTATAGAAATATATTAAGTAAACATTTTAATATGAAGAATGTAGAAAAGAATGTCAGTTACTGTTTAGATTTACGACTCATTTATAGAATGTACTATGAGGGAATGCAAATGACAATTATTTAAAATCATAAATTAAAATTGATCAAAATTTGTGATAAAAGAGGCAGAGCTAGCGCCAATCCTGCGACTAGCGGCAATGTGGTGAAATACTGTCGACCATCTGCAACATCCCACCCAATATGTAAATTGATAAATTTTTTACATTATGCAAATAAGATCAACATTTTTTATTCTAAACCTAAATAAATAATACAATACTCTCTTATATATATTTAATTACAAAAATAAAGGAGGGGGTGTATATTTAATTAAAACAATTCAATTAAAACAAACATTTAAATGAGCGTTCATTAAGATAGACTTGAAAAGATATAACCTAAGTGCAGAGTTAGATGAATAAAAATATTTAATTAGTTGAATACACACAATAGATAAATATAAAAGATTAAATTCATTTAAAATCTAAAAGGTATTTCTCTTAGTAAATATACATTCAAATATATTAATTATTTAGAGGACAACAAATATCTAAATCTTCAAGATTTGCTTGTGAAAATGTGGATTGAAGATAATTTCAGTATAAAGTACTGGTGCATCATAAATATATAAAAATATTTAGCGTATTATTAACGGGCGAAACCATTGGGAAGATTCACCACTAATAATCCATTTAGACCACTAATAATCCTTTTATTATTTATTAACTTGTCTCTATGAAAAACACATCTATCTTTATAACCTTAATACTTTTAATATTAATAATTTTTAATAAGAGTAACTTAAAACAGAATAAAAACTTTTGGTAAATTAATTTTTAAAATCTACCAATATCAAAGTGTTATTACCTTATATAAATTTTTTATAATGTTTAAAGAAAGTTATCACAAAGCAATAACGCGCCCTCTATAAATATAAAATGAAAGGATTTAAAAGCACGAATGTTTCTTTTATACATAATACAAACTTCTACTGCCCTTACTGCAATGAAAAATATATTGGGAGGGCTTGGTTCATCAGTGGTGAACCCTCCCAGCGGTTTCGACAATTTAATCCACCAGACCGCTTCTCAGAGCCCTAATACTGTATTGGACGATTTTGCTTATATACGCAGCACTGAAGGATGGAATCTCAGAAATGGTTTTAAAGAAAACTAAGGAGATAAGCTTATAGCACAGTAGAATTACATTCAAAGTTAGTTATAGAAAAATCTGATGTCGAATTGAAAATATAAAGTCAGCATAACAAGCTATTACTGAACACTAATGTAGAGTTATACCTGAAATATATGAAAAATAATTGGTATAAGAGAAGAGGAGTATTGATAGTTTGAAATAAATTAGTTAAATATTATTTATAAGGTACCAAAAAGGTTTTGTATTTTATGTAACAACATAGGGCTATAACAAGTTCACGTTGTAGCATCGGCAGTTACATGTCATAGTACTATGGATATCTAATTAGTTTTTAACTATCAATACTCCTTCTCTTATACCAATCATCTTTCATATATTATAGACATACCTCTACCTATATATACGATGCCAGTAATTTACTCTCTAAATTGTTTCAACTAAACTTTGTAACTTTTTCCGTGGAAGAAGAAAATGTACTATACCCGAGCTGAATCTGCTGTAACATGGACCGCGACATGGTTCCTCTGCAGTACAAACTTATCGTTAACACATAGAAATATATTGTGTTAGATAGGAATATACACTCATGGACAAAACTTAAGAAAGTTTCATAACTTGATTTCGCCGGTTGTCTGCTTTTTTTTAAGGAGACAGATGTAATTTAGTTCACACTTAGTTATCTCGTGTGTCTTCAATAAATATCACTGTGTATTAAATTATCTTTCAGAGTTATTATCTGAATCCCGATATACATGCTAAATGGTATAAGTTCCTTAAGTTTTGTCCATGAGTGTATGTATTTTATAGGATAATGTAAACTAAAAGTATGGTTTTATATAGAATGAGACATAGAATAATGGCTAATATTGAATTATGTTGATTATATAAATTGGAATTCTGCAGAATAGATATTGATCAATAAAACAATTGATAAAATAGAAGATAAGCAATGATGGAAGTTTACAGAGTAGCAAAAGATAAGCATCAAAATTGATATTTGTTAATAAAATAATAAATACTTTGCTACATAATATATTTGCACCGCACTCTTCTTCTTTCTTATCTCCACTCAATCATATTAAGGTATCAAGCTTAAAAAGCTTGAGACTTTTGATGGTGGGGAGATTTGACAACCATCATGACTGGGTGAAGTAGAATGCGTCTGCCTTTGTCATTAAGACTGGGATCACTACTCAGTGGCAGGCCGACTTAGCTCCAAAAGAAATGGCCTCTTCTGACATGAGGAACACGCCATGTGCAGCCGCTCCTAACATGGAGTACAAACACTGATCATCCTGTATCCTTTGATCAGGAGCCTTTACAGGGTACTATCAGCTGGGCCAACTGAGTCCAGGTTTTTTAGCGAGCTTGTTACTGCTCCCCCTCCTCCTTTTTCATCCGGGCTTGGGACCGGCAAAGGTGGAGTCTGCACTGAGTATTTACATCTTGTTGTATCTAAAGAAAGAAAGATCTAAACTATTACATACAACAGATGCTGCTTGTTTCAAAACTTTATATAATTCTCGGTTTTTAGGTGGAAAAGATGTTTACAATGAGTTTACAGAAAGAAAAGGAGTGCCTAGCCTCATTAGAAGGCTCTCTTCTAGAAATCAATTATTATTTATTTTTAAAAAATGAACGAATTTAATATTTTTATAATGACATATTTATATTTTTTAGAACAAAATATATTATTTTTCTATTTTGTCAAATACATTAATACGATGAAATTCGTAGCTGCATTGTTAAAACTTGTACTGCAGATCACACAGAACCTGATTAAGAACAGATAAATTAAAAATGCCTGTTTGTCTGCTGTATATTTTATTTTTAAAATCAGTTTATAAAATGTATTGAGTATAATAATATAGAGATAATATTTGTTCCAACTATATAGTTAAATTATGAAATATATATATTATAAATATTTATTCTGATACAACACCCCCTGTATAGATTCAATTGAAGATGATTTTAGATTTTCTTTCGCCGAAAATTAGAAATATTTTAACACTATATTTCGTTCTTTTTTTTTAAATATATAATTAAAACATATTTCTACAGCCCTTATGCTGCAATGAATAAAAATTAAAAGAGGGAAGGCATGGCTTGGTGGTAAACCCTTCCAGCACTTTAATCTCCAGGCCGTTTTAACTGTTGTATATATTAAATTGTATTTGCTGCTATTGAATAGAATAAATGGGTGTTTTGAAAGATCTATGGACTTATGCACGGGTAGAAATGTATGCATATATAAGATCTAATGCATTGAGCAATGCTCTTCCGCACAAAACAAAACAAAAAAAATCACAATTAAACCTTTTTTCACCGTCATCTTAAATATTTTTGGTCATCTAAATAGTTGAAGCCTTACGTAATACTGTGTCCAATAGTTTGTCAATTCTGTTGTATTGAATATGGTGCGAAAGCAATCTTCTTTTTTTGTATAAATAATAATATTAGATAATATTACACAGACCTACCCTGTAGTTTGGATATGAGATAGGTCGGATTTTGAATAATAGGAGAATTATTGTATCAGCTTATTCATTTTGATATTTTGTTACTCAGAATATTTTTCTCTGTGGTTTACACCGGGTAAAGTGATGGGAATTTAAATGGTGATGAGACATTCCCTACTTCTTCGAAATTGTATTCATTGTAGTATAAGGTCTGTAGCTTTTATTGACATATATACAGTATTTAAAAGAAGAAAAGTAACGTTAAAATTGTTTCGAATTATAAGCGAAAGATGGCACTAAGTTGCTGTTTATTTTAATTAATATGATCATTATATTCGCGATCGAACTTTGTGGCCCACTGTACGTATTACATCCCAAACACGATGCGACGCCAGCCATCTCTGTCTTGAACTCGATTGTACCATCTCGGCAACCGTGATATTTGAAATATGTTTATATTATTTCGCCTCTCCATTATTTTATGTTAATAAGTTGGTTATTGAATTGATCAAAATAATTAACCATGTCATCTTCAGGTTTGTCATTCCTTATTTATCTATTTGACATTTTGGTTGAAATGTTGTGTAGATTAGAGAGGACAGGCTGAAGATCGCAGAGAAGACCCCGTGTAGATACTGTGGTTTATATTTGTCAGCGACGACTCCTGGATTCCACCTTCGTGTTAAAGCAAAGACTCCAAGAAGAGTAATTTTTTTATAAATACAACGACGAGACAAATTTTTAGTATGTGAGAAAAGGGATTTTAAAGAATCCAAAGCAATCAACGAAAATAATTTTAAATTGTGAAAAAAAGAAGAAAATAATACATACTTTTAAAAGATTAGAATTTGACACAAAATTCTGTTTGGAAATGCGTACCACTTAGAACTTTTTGGAGTATTTAACTAACTCATTAATTTGGAGGAACGTCCAAGATCAATACACGTGCTGCCATCTTTCGGACAATAATATAACTATTATTGTTCGTGGCAATATTTGATTGAGTAATAGAACACTAAATATGTGAAATAGTGCGTTAATTATTTATATAATTATAACGCAAAAAATATAACGTAAATTTTACATACAAGGTATGTCCCATAAGTTCCCGGACTGGGTCCATAAAAAAATAAATAAATGAAAAATGTAAATGAATTTGACTGTTTATTATAGAAAAAATATCTGGCTACACGGTGGTACCAATATCGAGGCGGTACGTGCACGCGCCCCAAAGTTATTCTAATTTATTTAAAGGTTACACATAGCGCTGCGGCGATTTTACGATGGAACGAAAATTGAAGCAGAGGATTTGCATAGAATTTTGTGTGAAACTTCAAATATCAGCAACCGAAACTTTTTAAATGCTTAATAAAACATTCCCCAAAGAGAACAATTGTTTTTGAATGGCATTCTAGATTTAAAGCTGGCAGAATTTCCGTTGAAGATGATCTTCGTCAAGGACGCCCAAAAATTTCAAAGGACTGATGAAAATGTGCAAAAAATCACCGATTTGATAAAAGAAAATCCTCGAACGACTTTGCTGGAGCTAGAGCAAGACACAGGCATCTCTAAAACAACGATTGGAAGGATCGTAACCAAATCAAAAAGACTCCTGCAAAATTCATCCCAAGATTCCTCACTAATGAGCAAAACCTGTGTCGGCTTGCAACCTGTGAGAACATGTTGGAAATGACAAGAACGGATCAGGAATGGAAAGACAAGATAATCACAGGCGACGAGACATGGGTCTATGGCTATGATCCTGAAACCAAGCATCAATCTGCCGAGTGGAGATGTCAGGGTGAGCTTAGACCCAAAAAATCCAGATTATTGAAATCCAGAAACAAGGTGATGCTGGTCGCTTTTTTGGATAAAAAGGGCATTGTTCATCACGAGTATCTTCCTGCAGGCCAAACAGTTATCAAGGATATGTATTTGGGCATTCTTCGCCGTCTAAGGGAAGCGATTCGAAAAAAAAAAGGCCAGAAAAATGGACTAATGGTGGCTGGATCCTACACCATGACAATGCTCGCCCTCACACAGCGCACTTGATGACTAGCTTTTTGGCGAAAAACGGGACACAAATCCTACTTCAACCACCCTATTTCCCAGACATCGCACCAAATGACTTTTTCCTGTTCCCCAAACTTAAAGCAGTTCTAAAAGGAAGACATTTTGACACCAGGGATGACATAATAGAAAAATCGCCGTTAGCATTGAAGAGCATTCCAAAAGAGGCTCATAAAAACTGTTTCGACAATTGGGAGAAACGATGGCACTGGTGCGTTGAAGCAAGGGGGGATTACTTTGAAAAGTTTTAATAAAAAAAATTTTAAAAAATCTTACCTTTTTTTTTTATGGACCCAGTCCGGGAACTTATGGGACATACCTTGTATTACAGTATAAATTTGAAATGCATATTTGCAAGGCAGTAATTTATATAATTTACATAAAATTATATATACATAAGCAAATATATTAGGCACCCCCATTTTTAAATATTAATATATGCAGGAGTAAATATATTCTTGTGTATGTGAAAACTATATCAGCACAAAAAGCTAATATAATAATTATATATATATATATATATAATATATATAATAATTAATATAAAGCAATAACGTGCCATCTAAATATAGCAAAACATTTAGACGCGAATGTTTCTTTTACACATGTATTAAACTTCTACTGTCCTTACTGCGATGAAAAAATATTGGGAGGGCTTGGCTCATCAATGGTGAACCCTCCCAGCGGTTTCGCCTATTCAATCTTCCAGACCGCTTCTTTAGAGCTCTAATACTGTATTGGATCATTCAGCCTATGTAAGAAATATTCGCGTCTAGATGTTTCATTTTCTATTATAATAATTATTGTACGAGGTGTGTTCAAAAGGTATCGCGACTTTTGTGTTTTTTCAAAAATTATTTATTTATTCATGAATACCTATTTTGTCCCCTTCAAAATAATCCCCATGAGATATTATACACTTGTGCCAACGGTTTTTCCAATCTTCGAAGCACTTCAAAAAATCATTTTTTAAAAATCTTTTTCAGCTCCTCCTTCGATGCCGTCTTTATCTCGTCAAGCATAGCGTAACGTCGTCCTTTCATGGGCCTCTTCAGTTTAGGGAACAAGAAAAAGTCACAGGGGGCCAGTTCTGGGGAATACGGTGGCTGCGGCATCATTAGTGTGTTGTTTTTGGCCAAAAAGTCGCGCACAAGCAACGATGTGTGAGCAGGGGCGTTATCGTGGTGCAAAAGCCAATTTTTGTCCTTCCACAAATCCGGGCGTTTCTGGCGGATTGCTTCGCGCAAATTGCGCATAACTTGCAGGTAATATTCCTTATTGACCGTTCTACCCTGTGGCAAGAACTCATGATGCACCACGCCTCTGCAATCGAAGAAAACTGTCAGCAAAACTTTCACATTCGACCGAACTTGGCGCGCTTTTTTCGGTCTTGGTTCGTGCGGCAGCTTTCATTGAGATGATTGAGCTTTGGTTTCCACGTCATAACCATAAACCCACGCTTCGTCACCAGTTATGACCCTCTGGAGCAAATTTGGGTCGTCGCGGACAGAAACCAACATCTCATTAGCAATGTTCATGCGATGCTGTTTTTGGTCGCAATTGAGCAATTTTGGTACGAATTTCGCGGCGACCCGTCTCATGCCCAAATCATTGATAAAAATCGAATGGCACGAGCCAATCGATATGTTTAGGTCCTCAGAAACTTCTCTAACGGTGATTCGACGATTGGCCAATATCATTTTCTCCACTTCATTAATTTTTTCGTCTGTTGTTGAAGTGCTCGGGCGTCCGGCACGCTCTTCGTCGTTCACATCTTCTCGGCCTTCTGAGAACATTTTGTACCACCGATAAACGTTGCTTCGGTCCAAGGTAGCTTCTCCGTATGCCACAGTCAACATTCGGAATGCATCCGCGCACTTAATTTCGTTTTTCACACAAAATTTGATACAGGTTCTTTGATCCATTTTTTTTAATAGGTAAAAATCGAAGACGATCCAAAACACCTACAAGCAAAGCAGCTGTCAACAATTAAGTGAACATTCAAAATGGCCGAGCTTGTCGGCATAAGTGAGAGACATGAGTACCAACATAAAGCCACAAAAATATCGAAATTCGAATATACGTAACCCGCGAAAATTCAAAATTCGCGATACTCTTTGAACACACCTCGTATATATATGTCGAATCTTGCCGACTCTCTGTTTACTATGTGGTAGTTGTGACAGCGAAGGTGCCGTCAACTGGAAGTTGGGATTGGATTGGGGTGAATTTGCAGTCGTGATGACAGGAGTGAGGACACAGGATAGGTTTCGAAATTATTAATTCTACTCATGCAGATGCATCAATATTGTGGTAGGAGCAATTGTAACGTTCTTGTGTTTTGTTTGACGACGTTAAACGTCAAGAAGTAATTGGGAAGTTTAACAGAAAAATGTATTTATTTATATAGTCGACATATTACACATTGTTGACATCCATTTTTACCATAAAAACAATCTTAAACTCCGCAGAGTAGCATCCGTGATAATAATATGCTCACTGATAACCAATTATTTAACAATATACAAAAACAATTAATTATGATAGACTGTAGATGTTAGCTACCGTTACAGGAATTATCAACGTTGTTTGCCTTTATTTCATTGTTTAACGTTTTTAGTAATGTGGTAATTGTTGGAATATTACACAGAGTAACAATGGCAATAGATGAGCTCGTGTTTGAAAAAGGAACTTGTATGTATATAATGTTTATTGTTTTTGTTGTTTTCATGTAAAACATATACCAATATTTGTTTTGTATAATTGCTATTAATAATAAATAATATGCAAAGTTAAATTGGTTACGGATTCATCCTTCTTACTTACTTTAATTAAATAAAAATAATCCTATAACCTATTGTCACAGACACGGCTTGGAAATATATTTATTTACGGGGCTGCTAACCAGAACTGACACGGCTATTAGAGTATTGCATGACTTTATAACATTGCTTCAGGGCTTTAGTATTGTTTCATACAGTTATTAGAATTTGTATCTATTTATATCATTGTTTTTTTATTAATAAGCATTGATACACTCCATCATTACAGAATTGTGTGCTTTATTACATTGTTTCATGTATATTATATAAATGTAACTATTTTTTCTACTAATGTATTGTTTCATACCGTCATTAATGTTTGTATCTTTTTATATCATTTTTTTTTATTAATATGCATTGGTACACTCTATCATTACAGAATTGTGTGCTTTATTACATTGTTTCATGTATATTATATTAATGCAACTATTTTTTATACTAATGTATTGCTTCATACCGTCATTACTATTTGTATCTTATTATATCTTTTTTTTTTTTAATTAATAATGTGTGTATGCATTGATGCATTCCATCATTACAGAATTGTGCGCCTTATTACATTGTTTCATGTATATTATATTAATGTAACTATTTTTTCCACTGTTGCACTTATCATTATTACAGTGTTTACTTCTTTAGCAACGTTGTAAGCATTTACTTTATTCTTACGCACTATTATTCTAGTGTTGCATGCTTTTATTCCATTGTTCAGTGCTTTAGTAATATTGCTAACCTTCATGTTATTATCGTGAGAACGCCTTTGCAACCTTAGAGTCATTTTTAACGCCCTTGCCACATGCTTTATTATTATTATTATTATTATTATTTATTTTTGCTCCTGACGAGGACAAAAGATTTTTGTCGAAAGATCGAGATTATAAAAAGATTTATACAGGCCGAAGTATCTTTAATTTTAAGAGCTTCATGCTATTGTAATGCTCTTTTAATTGTCTTAGATATTTAATAATGAACATTTTCGCTCGGTGTTGCTATACACTATTAAAACAGTATTTATGGTCTTTTTTTAATGGTCGTATGTCTTTATTTATTTTTAGAACATTTTACTCCATTGTGTTATAAACTATTGATTCCCTGCTGTATGCGATTTATTATTGTTGTGCTTCTTCATGGTGTGAGGTTAAGCAAACCATTTTTCTATAGTAGCAATCACTATAACAATGTTATAGGCATTTATTCCATCACTGTTCACCAATATTAGTGCTGCAAATTCAAATTCCTTTGTTACACATCATCATTACATTATTTTATGACTTTATTCCCTTGTAGAGCTCTATAGCAGTGTTATGAACTATCATCTCATAAATTGTTATATACTAACTGGTACTATTGCTATTATTCATGCGTGGAGAATCTGTGTGTGACTAAAAAGGTCTTAATAAAGTTTTTTTTTTTTTTTTTTTGTAAATTGCCATATTTTTATCATTTTGATTTTGAAAGTACATTTGCACAGTAGCTCAGTACAGATATTGTATTTGTCTACAATATTTCACAACCCATCTTTATTTATCTTTGTTATTTTTTATTATTTACTATCTTCATTCTCGATTATTGTTTGACATTATTTGATATATTCATTTTATTGCTGCCTACCATTACTATCTATCTTAATTCCATCATTGTTTACATCATTATCAGCTATATTTATTCCAATGTTGTCTACAATTATTAGCGATATTTATTTTATTCTTGTCCACCATATTTATTCGATTATTGGCTACCATTATTATCGATCTTTATTATATTTTGTCAACACAATTATTAGCAGTGTTTATGTCATTGTTGTCCGCCATTATAAGTGTGGTTTATTCCATTATTAACCACAACATTTTTAGCTATGTTTATTATATTGTTGTCTACATTATGATAATTATTCATGTTTATTTTATTGTTATCCACACCATTGGTAGTGATGTTCCATTGTTGTTTGCCATTATCAGCAATGTTCATTTCATTGTTGTACATAACATTATTAACGGTATTAATTCCATTGTTGTACACCTTTATTAGCGGTGTTTATGTCATTGTTGTCCGCAATTAATAGGGTGGTTTATTCAGTTCATTATTATCAACACCCCATATTAGTGATGTTTATTCCATTGTTATTCACACCATTATTGGTGCTGTCCATTCTATTTTTGTTCGCCATTAATAATGGTGTTTATTTCATTGTTGTACCCCATTATTAGCGAAGCTAATTTCATTTTTGTCCATCATATATTAGAGATGTTTATTCCATTGTTGTTCGCCATTATCAGTGATGTTCATTCCATTGTTATCCACAATTATTGGAGATGCTTATTCCATTGTTGTCCACCATTGTAAACGTTCACTTAATTGTGGCATACCAGTATATTCAATTTAGTTTTGAGTGCAATTGTTTTAAGTTTATTACGTTTTGTCTGTTTCATATCGATTGGTGTCAAATTTATTGATAGTTTTAGAAAATACTTTTAAAAGTAGAGTTATATTAAAGTTCTCTCTTACAGAACTTCCAAAGCTAGACGCTGAAGGCTTTTTGTTCAAATTCTATCTATAAAGTATCATCTAGACAAAGCTTGCTGTAATTCTATATATGAGCTAAAATCTCAAACAATAACAATTTACAATAAAACTTCTGTAAAGGTGTAAAGGATTATATCAAATTGAATCTGCGCATTAGGCACAGAGAATATCAAACAAATGTATTGTTTCAATTTAATTTGCCAAAGATATTCCGTAGGTATGAAGTGTAGATAGTTAAAGGACTATCTTGGTAAATATACAGAGTTTATTCCATAGTGAGCCATTGGTCAAATGATGCAGAATATATACGTAACTATAGAAGGTAGTGATGAATATTTTGTTCTGAAAGAACAGCATTGAGCTGGACTCTATATTGCCAATGTTGCTATCCTGGTGTAGAGAAAGAAAGTCATTACCTGCTGGCCTGTCCATCAGCAGTAGAGGTGAAGTACAGACACATCGTGTACAGCCCGGCTCACATTCCAACACTCCCTGGGGCTCTGAAACATGCAGCAAAAGTCTGTTGATTACAGTGTAAGCTCAATACATCCCGTGTACACGGTCCATTCTCACTATACTATTCAAACACTACACGCCTCTCATACTCTAGTACAGGGATCGGCAACATTTTAAGTCAGAAGAGTGAAAAATTACAATTTACAAAATTTCAAAGTTTTTAAAGATCCACAAAAATAGTACTCGCATAAATAACAACTTTATTCATGAGAGTACTACACGTATCTTCACGTCCAAAGAGCCGCAGGTTGCCGACGACCCCTGCTCTAGTATACACTAGTACACGTCCATTTCACTTTATTTATTTAATCCACGCCCATCATACCTCATTCAACACAGTCCTCACACATACTGCGTTTAGCATAGTCCACACCAACTGCACTTTTTAAAGCACAGTCCATTGCCTATCATATTTTATTCATCCATTCTACGCCCACTCTACTTTATTTAGCACAGCCCACGTTCATAACATTCCATGCCGACCATTGAGAACAATTCACGATCACAACAATCCGTTCAAGACAGTCCACGTCGACCACAATCCCTTCAACATTGTACACGCTCACCAATTCCTTTTTAGCACAATTTTCACTCATATATATATGGTAGCATATACGTTTCTTTATTTTCAACATGTTCACTGATAAAGCAAGTGTATGTAAATATTCATCTAAAAAAGCTAGCTACTGTTCTACCGCGTTAGGGTAAAGGTTCGAGCTGCAGTGAGAACTATCAATTAATAATTTATTTTAATAAGTCCAAAAATTACATACAATTATAAGAGGCAGATGGAGCACAGTTTTTACTCCACCAGCGCCTAGAGTATTATATAATGGAAGGAACCGCCGTAGGTTGTAGCAACGGGCGGTAAACAAGCCGGCGATATCAGGCGGTGTTCGAAAACTGCGCGCGCAGCCCCTGGTGGCGACGTCACGGTCGGCGCGCATGCGCGGCGGCGGCGGTCACGTGGGAAGCACCGGCGTGGCTGGCTGCCTCTTATCTCATGCCCCCCCTGGAGATTGGGACTTGGGACCGATCCAACGTAGTTGCTATAACGCGGGTTCGGTTCTCGGGTTCGAGGGGATAAGGTCTGCTGATGTTGAGCTGAGTTGGGTGGGGTGGTGTACGGTGGAGGCACGAAAGGTCGTAAGAATCTGCGATTACGGCGAAGAAGGCGTCCGGCGTCGGTCCGGATGAGGTAGCTGCGACCGCGTGGAAGTTGTTCGAGAACCTCAGCAAGGAGGGTCCACTGTTTTGTGCGGTGATCCTGGACAAGGACTATTGCTCCCACTTCCAAATGTGAGAGTGGCTTGGCGTTGCGATTGTATCGCTTCCGGAAGGAATGTTCTCTTAAATTTTGCTGCAAGAGGTACTGGGCCATCTGGATCTGCTGGGGCGTGCCAGAGATGGTGATGACCCGTTCGTTGCTACCAGGTTGAGACTCATCTATGGTGATCCCCGCACCAGACTCGCGCCGGATCTTCCTGATGCGTTGACCACCTTTCCCAATGATGGCACCGGCGAGATCATTTGGTATAGTGACTTGTGATGAGCCTTTTTTGGTTATGGCATTGACGATCATTGAATGGGGCCAGTTATCCGGCAGAAGTCCTAAGGCTTTGCATCCGCTCTTGCTCAAGAGAGGGGCGTTCAGGTGCTTGCAGACTCCAACGGTAGTACTGTATGTTTTCCCGTTGAGATGCAGTGCCGCGACGAACGATCCACAAGGACTTAAGCTGATGCCGTTGGCTCCTACGCAAGGGACGTTCTTCGGGTTGAGTGCTGATCGGGTCTGCTCATCCAGTAACAGGAATTCTGATTCTGGGATTAGATCCAGATCTGACCCCGGGTCCGCCAGCCAACGGATTTGGTGTAACTTATGGTTGATATCGGTCGGAATGGTTATGAGTTCGTTGCGTACTCCAGCTGCAACAACTGTGTTTGAGGGTCCTGGTTGGGACTGATTGTTTCTGGTTGCAGGTGGCGGGATATTAGGTTTGGTTGTGGGTTTCCGTTTCAGTTGTCGGCAAACCCTTCCGTAATGCCCGGTGATGCCGCATTTGTTACACTCTATGTCTTTTGCTGGGCACTGGTCACGGCGGTGTCTTGGGTTAGCCCCACATCCGGAGCAGGGGTCGTTAGGATCATAGGGTTTCTGAAAGAAACGGTTGGCCTTAGGTGAGGTTTCAGACGAGCTGGCTTGTTGATGCTTGTAGGTTGATGGTGCACGTCTGGTTGCACTGAAGGCTTCGGGGGAGGTGGTTGGGGAGGGTGAAAGAGTCGCGCCCACGGCGGTAGCACTCTCATGTGCGAGACAAATTGAGAGGACTCGGTCCAGGGAGAGGTCGGAATTGTACTGCTCCGCCAGTACTTTTCGTTGGAGGTCTTTATCAAACAGGCCACATATTAACCTGTCGCGGATACGGAGTTGCTGTTGATAACCAGCAAGGGCAAACGTTTTCCCACAAGCTCTTTTTGTGCATATTGTAATACACGGGTCGCCGCATGTGCTGCACTTAAAATCCAGCTCATGTGCACACGAGTCATCAAGAGCTTTAAGGGCTGCGAAGTAGCGATCCACCGATTCTCCGGTTTGTTGGTCCCTACGATGAAAATCTTGCCGATCAAGGAGGGGGTTTCGCTTCTTGCGTAGGTAGGCCTCGAGAGCATTCACGGCTTCATCGAGGGTGGTGGTGGTAGAAATATGAAGGCGGCCTGATTGCCAAAGGATGGTCCATTCGGAATGGAGGGCGGCACGCAAAGTCACTTGCTGTGTGGATAGCGGTAAGGTGGCTACTTGTTGGGCGTCCACGTAGTCGTTCCAACGTTGTTTCCAATCGCGGAAACAAGACATCGTTAACTCCTCCGGGGAAGCCAGTTTAGGAAGCTGGATGATTTTTGTGGCGTGGTGAGGAGGAGCTCCTAATGGGACTGTCGGTGTCGGGTTCCGAGTAGCCATCTGCTGCAACAGTGCGGCCATGGACCTGAGGATGTCGGTGCTGGTCGGCGAGGCAGGGTTCTCTGGAGGGGTTTGGGATGGTCGGCGATTCCTTCTTGAGGGCATCTTGATTACTAATTGTCACTGAGCTGTCACTTAAAAAAACGGCTAAAATTAACCGAGTGTCGACTGCGCCATGTTCTACCGCGTTAGGGTAAAGGTTCGAGCTGCAGTGAGAACTATCAATTAATAATTTATTTTAATAAGTCCAAAAATTACATACAATTATAAGAGGCAGATGGAGCACAGTTTTTACTCCACCAGCGCCTAGAGTATTATATAATGGAAGGAACCGCCGTAGGTTGTAGCAACGGGCGGTAAACAAGCCGGCGATATCAGGCGGTGTTCGAAAACTGCGCGCGCAGCCCCTGGTGGCGACGTCACGGTCGGCGCGCATGCGCGGCGGCGGCGGTCACGTGGGAAGCACCGGCGTGGCTGGCTGCCTCTTATCTCAGCTACTAGACGTACTAAATTTTAAACTACTTGAATATATATTCAGATGAGAAGACATTTCCTGGTAAATATATTTTTCGAATATATTCAAACTTTCTATCAGTAAAACATATTTTTCAATTACAATTACATTCTGATGGCGCGCGATGCAGCTTTGACGTTGATTGGTCCTCACAGAAACGTACGCATGCGAGTGGCTATTTATTAGTCAGTTATCGCTTTGGTATGCAATCTCACGTGTACACTTTTATTTTTTTTTCTTTCTGTAAAAACTTTAATTTAGTATTCCCTATGTGATATTATAATAAAGGCCATTTAAGTTTACATTTCTGAGTCAGTCGTATCATTGAGAAAGCAAAGAAAAATTTCCATAAATTACTAAACAGGATCATGTGTCCAAGTAGGCTGAGAAGACGTACCAGGCGGGAGAGCGTAACACTGACACTCCACACAGCCGCTGATGTCAGCGGCACAGCACTGGGGACAGGTGACATAGCATTCTGCTTCTCCAAGACACCTCCCAGGATCTGACAACACCTCTATACTTCATCTCGTGAAACATCACAACGGTATAAGAGTGAAGGTATGACCCAACATCCTATATCACAACAAAAATGGACTGGATAGCTCACCAGGAGGACGACACGCCAGCTCGCACGCCTCCCGCGAGGGGAAGGTGTTGTTCCCCCCGCAGCCGCTGTAGAGGTCGAGGCGACATACTCCCAGCCCGGGGTCGAAGTAGTATCGCGGGGTGGGGGCCAGGCAGAGCCCGCGGGGCGGCCGCTGGGAGCACAGCTCCGGTACTGAAACACCTCTCTCTCTCTGTGGGCAGACCACATTACTAAACAAGTATCTTGAATTGAGCTCTTTTATGCTTCAATTGTTTCACAAGATCAACGCTACTAGTTGATTCAGGTAACCAAACGTGTCTATGTTACCCTGTAAGTGAAAAAGTCGAACCATTTCTTTATACATGTGGAGACATGTGGGTCACTAACACTAAAAGGCAGTTGCTAACTACCCACCATGATTGCTATGACCTGTACTTGAGAGAAGTAAAGATATCACTAGAAAAGGTATTCGTAAGTATACATATAGACTGAGATAATTATATATATATTACCATTTGAAAATTTATTTATTATATTTAAAGCATCAATAAAAAGCCTCGCTGTAATTAGGGTTGAACAACTCCACTTACACTTTTGTTTTTTGTCCGAGGACAGCACCGCTCGCTGGTCCATGAAGCAAATAGGATCTGCCTCACACATTACTTATCTATATTATGTTTTTCATGAAATTAATGGTTGTAAATGGGATTATTGAAATATTTGTATATTATAAAACGTACTTGAAATATAATGGGAAATAAAAGAGAATGTTTCAATAATATACATCTGTAGTTCAAGACCTTGTTCATTTTGTCAGCTTATCTAGCCATTAACATGGTGTGAACTCTGCTTTCATAACGCGAAAAAAGAGAATTAAACAAACTTTAAGTTTTACCATATTTTATGGTGATATTTAAAGTTATTAAATAATTTATATGTTGAATAAACTGACACACACAAGAAAGAAAGAGAGAGCAATCTCTCGAAACATTTTTAAATTTCAACTTTTCCCATATTCAGATCCAACTACACCTTTGTGATTATTCTTGGATTCAATGGATCGCCATTCAAATCAAATTATTTATTATAACCTTTATATGGAACCAGTGATTCGCATGCACATACTTAAAAGATGGTTGCCATGGAACCAGGGATTTCCAAGTACAAACCATAGTTATGGTTGCTATGAAACCAGTGTGTTTTCAACGTACATGCTATATTGATGGTTGCCATGAAAACAATGATTATCATGTCTATACTACATAGAATGCTGCCACGAAACCAGTGTTTCCCACCAATATATATCTTAATGATGGTTGACAATAAACTAGTTATAATCAAGTATATACCATATATGTACGAGTCTAAAGAGACAGTCAATTGTTAGTGCAGTGTTAAAATTTTTGCCAAATAAACCCCAAAATATTAAAATATTTTTAAAATTATAAATAACTTTTCATAAATTTTGTGCGTTTAAACACACAAAAACTGATAATCAATTTAATAGGTTTCACTATCAATTTTCATTTCTAGTCATATATAGATGAGTTAACTTGTTAGGATACAATAGATTCTTTTAGAAGTTTTTTAAATATACTTTTTATCGATTTTGTTCAGTTTTTCCCACTTTCTCTTTCAAGTTAACAATTAAATTATTTCAAACTCCCTTCTAAAATATATAACGATGAACATAATTATGGAATTTTATATTTTATATTTTCAATAAATATACAAGACTTGTTACATACAAATTAATCTTTTATTTCATTTTTATAAGTCTTCTGGTTCAAAGGAAGTTTAAATAAATACCTGAATAACGTTCCTATAATCTTATCTTCTCTCCCAACAGTCCCCGAAATAATGCATCACCAGTAAACGCAGTCATCCCATTTATATAAATATAGAGAAGATAGTTGCTCTTGTGCCATAGAGATTCCTTACAGATGAAGTTTCAAAAAATTATAAAGACGATAAATACTATGGAAATTCAAGCGATATCATTGACTTACTTCGCAAATATGATAAAATCATAGTAATTTAGTAAAATTTATACCATAGAATCGATCATGGAATTCAATTATAAATTACCGGCCAAAGTTTAAAATATATTTTCTAGAGATATGGACTTTCAAATAGATCGATTGTTCAAATGTTCAACCTATAGATATTAAATATTCTTTCTTTTGTACACAGTTCTTTTTTCTCGTTTTTCTTTCTCTTTTTAACATCATATGACTATTCTATTCACGGTCTGAAATTATTGTATATATATGTATAGACAAATGTAAAGGCATACATTTATGACAGCACAAGTGTCCTAAGGGGGACATAGAGCCTTAAATTGATATAATTAAATATATATCCAATATTCATATATTTACTAGGGAGATAAACATAATACCTTGTTCTAATGCATAATTAAAGGGAGAGATTCCACTTTTGTTACAGATATTCAATGTGTAATTTTCTCACAGATATTCACATTAGCTTCTCTTCACTAAAGGTGTAAAAGTACGAATATAAAGTTTTAGGAATTTTAAAATTGTACAAATTATCAAATTAAAATTATTTAACAACCAGCTTTGTAAAGGCCACAAGTTACTTGTTTTCTTCTACGACACTTACCTTGCCGCTCGAACAGCTGGGGCGGTACGCAGCTTGCACGCAGGGCCCAGGACGGCACGGCCTGACGTCTTGAGCGGCCCAGGACCACGGCGAAGGTGGCCTCAGGGGCGCAGCGGCCCCCCAGATAGGTGTAGTGACAGGCGTGGAGGGTCGCAGTCCCAATGTAGTCCGTGGCGGCCACTTGGAGACGCTCTTCCCCCACAGTACAATAACTACACGAGTCTTCCGATGGGTGTTCAATGGATTGATATTTTATACAAATTATCCTATTTTGTTCCATATCAGAATAATTACTAGAGTAATCAATATACTTATCAAGCTATCCTATCTTCTCCCGCAGCATACTCACTTCTGGAGTCACGGAGTTCAAGGAACTTCCTCAAACTATGCTATCTTCTCCCGCAATACAACCATTTAAAGACTTTTAAATCGCTATATACTTTCTATCACCCTCCACATATAGAGTGTCATCTATTTGTCCAAAAAATTCAAATTTTATATTATTATCAGTACTAATTATTTGTTTTAAAACCTTAAAAAGTTGTTGAAATGTGTAATTTTGTCAAAATTAAAAATTAAATGATTCTACAAATCATAATGAAGACACATTTCTATTTTTGCCAAAATAATCTATCAAAAGTGTCCTATTTTCTATCATACTCTCAAAACCTAAATCCTTGGCTTCAAATACCTTCCCATATAAGAGCTTTATCAAATGTATTTCTCTTATGGTTACTCAGCCGATAGTGGTCATTTTAAACATATCAATACATTTTTCCTGGTTCAAACTATATTAAGAATTTAATATATGAACAATATATTATACCCAACTCTTCATTACATATAGATATATGAAAAACTTCAATTTTAACTATTAAAAAAAAAAGCCTCAACATGAACAGACAGAAATATCTACTAAATAAGTCAAAACAATATATAATCTAGATTATTTTTATATATATAGTGAAGCGATGCAACAAAGAAGTAGAAAAGAAGAAGTGGGAAAGCCAAGAGAAGAAGGTATCCAGGGGCTCCTCCAAGGAAGTGTTGATTGACAAATTCCAGAGGAGGGGGTGGCAGTCAGGGAGTCCAGCTGGCGCCGCCGTGGGGAAGGGATCAGCCGAGTCAGCTGGCCGGCCTGCCGGGGATTGGTGTGTGCCGAGAAAACATGGCAGTCTGGGGGAAGAAGTCTGTCTGGTGAAAACGGGACCTGCAGCAGGGAGAAGGGCGGTGACGACAGACGCGGCAAGCTGGCTGGAGGAGGTGGGCTCCGGGACTGTGTGGACTAACAAGTGGAGGACGAGGAGAAACCTACCTGGGGCGGCATTGAAGGCAAGTCCATCTACTGTATAGTTACTTATCTACTCTTTACAGCCCTGTTAATAAATCCATGGTACTAAGCTGTATCCGAAACGAACCCACATTGTTTTCTCAGAAACCTTGAACGCAAACATCGACGGCTGAGAAGAGTCGTAACAATATTTTTAATCAATTATATTTGCTCATCAAGAACCGTCACTACACACCACATTTTTCATCAAACATGGCCGAATTATGTACATATGGGAGATATCTACATATGGAGATGAAAGGAATATCGATTGGATGATATGTTTGTTTAACTTTGTAACTAAATTCACACACATTTCAGTATGTGACTCTTATCGGAAACATAAGTTGAAATTATTTGATATTTTTTAAATTTTAAGTGTGTATGTAACACAAGGAATTTGGAACAGAGAATTAACAACGCGATTGCAACATAGAAACATTCAGAATTAACCTTTCTGGCTATATGCGGAAATCTACTATTACAAACCCGTGAACAATTTCAGAATTTATAATTCGACGACTAGTAGAAAGGTAGTTTTTTTGCTTATCTTATTTTTTCTCATTCTCGATTAGCGATTGCCTTAAATGCGGAGTTATTTTAATATTTGCAGCAAGATTTTAACACTATGAGTATTGCACTGAAATATAAAAAATATTCATTTTGGGAATAATATTTAAGTTCAAAAATATTATACAGTATGAAATCTAAGTATATATTTTGATATATCGGAACCTATAAATGCACATGGTACATGCGAATATGTGTGTGGGTGTAATAAAATAACTTTAGCTTTAAAAATGAATCGAGACATTGAAAAAAAAAGGCAAATCCTTCAACTAAAAATAAAATAATCTACATAAAATTATTAAGATATTGAAATCGTATATCATCTACGTATAATGATTTCTAAGATGGTGAAAAACCTATTATAAATTCCCAAAATGTAAACTGGAAGGCCACTCCCAGCTTATATTGAAATATATTGAGATGAAAGAAAAAGAGACACAAAGAGACCATTCACAATAAGCCGAGGTGATAAACTGCCTTCCAAAGTACGATCTCTAGGAGTTGGTCTAAAGGGCCAAAGATAAGAAAAAAAAAAATACATCTTTGCGCACCAACCCCGCAGAATCAAATCAATTTTTTTCTAAAACTATAGATTTTGGAAAATTTCAAAAACACCCAAACTTATATTCTATATGATTTTAAAGTATCATCTTCATTAGTACAGAAGCGGATAGCATTTCCTAACTTTAAACGGTCGAAGCTATGATATCGGTCAAGTTCACAAATAAAGAGAGTATTGAAATGAGATGGGTTTTTGCCATATGAATACCATTTTCGTTTAAAATTGAAAATAATAATCCATTCACTTTATACATGAGCACTATACGCCATATTAAAATATACACCGATTTATTAGAATTTGAGCAATGATACAACAACAGGTTGCTAGGCTTGTTTTCAAATTGCCGGGGTAGGAAATGGGAAAAGCTGACAAAATTGTGGCATTCTGATACCGAAGATGTTGATCCTCTGGCTAGTGGCAGTGGTTCTGGTTGGTAGCCCAAACCTCAGTACTTCCGACGTCTTGGAAGATCATTTTCACTCTCTAGATGATCTGGAGGAAGAAACTTTCCTACAGCCTCCAGCTCAAACTACTTCATCCTTGCATAAGCCTCAGAGTAATGCTCAAGAATTGCAGACATTTGAACAGCCACCCCCAACTGGCCAGAGATCATTAAGTAGGCAATTAGAAGACCTACAAATTTCTACAGAAAGGTTAGAAGAAGAGAGTGATGCTAGACATAATTTTCCGCAGACTCATCAGGAGTCATCGCATTCTCATCCAAATGGCGCATTTTTAATCCAAGATAATAACAAATTGGATTCGATGAGTGACATTGAGGAATTCCTTAAGGAATATACACAAATTCTAACGTCCATTGAACAATCAAATCCCTGGCTCTTTAAGTCGGTCTGTAATGCTCGTCAAGCTATAGATAAAGAATGCCAGTTACCTCCGTCTAAATCTCCTTTCAAAAGTATAAAAGATGAAAGTGTAAGTCAGAAATGGAGAAATTTGGTTTTCCAATATTTGAAGAATCTGGAGATGGTGAGACAAGGCCCTGATGCAATGGCGTTCGCCAGAGGTCTGAACTCTCTGCTCTTGTTCGAGGTGGTGGAGACAATATTTGTGTTCCTACTTGGCGTGGCTGTGCTCTCGCTCTTCCGCCAGCTCGACCTGGTCAAGGCCAGAATGCGCAATGTCAAGATGCGACTGGAGCTGCAGGAGAGGAAACGGGACGACCGACGTCGCAACCCTGCTACCTACCACGGCGCCATCTGTTCCCATCCCGACACAGGGGACGATGCACGTTAAATTCACCATAAGAAACTTTTCTACGCATTAACCATGGAATTATTCAATTCTTAAAATATTCATTTCCTTCTATAAAATATATTAATAATAAAAAAAAAGTTTTATTTTCACAGTTTACCGTATAAAACGTTAAAATTTATTCTAAAAGAGCAATTAACAAAATGGAATCTATACAGAGAACTTCCACAGTATTTCCAAAAACAGATCAAATCTTTATTAAATTCTTAAACATTAAATATATATTTGGTAAAATAGTTATAAAAATAGCGCAATACAATATATAGTAATATATAAGTAAATAGTAATACTTGTAAAATTACATTCATGGACAAAAATTAAGGAAGTTGTACCTTTTAGCATGTATATCGGGATTCAAACAATAGTTATGAAATATATTTATACACCGTAAACTTTATTGAAGACACACGAGATTATAAGTGTGAAAAAAATGCCTCTGCATCCTTCAAAAAATAGACGATCGGCGACATCAAAATATCAAACTTCTTTAAGTTTTGTCTATGTATGTACTTAATAAATTCTACCTTCTATGAAAGTAACTTTATTAAAAGGTGAAAACTTAATAAATTAACTCATGGACAAAACTTAAGGAAGTTTGATACTTTATAGTCGCCGGGCGTCTATTTTTTGAAGGAGGCAGAGGCAAATTTGCCTATATAGCTCGATTTAAGAAACAAAAAAAATAGTTATTTTATTTTACAATATGCAAAAGTTTGTTGAATCCATATAAATAGTAATTATTTATATAGATAAAACAATGCATGACATCAAAACTGCATGGATTTATACTTTCTCTATGATGAAAGCTACTGTTCAATTCCCCATCAAATATCTGAGGAGGGCGGCATCAATACCCAGTGAACATAACCATTAATGACTAAAGTATTAACCTGGAAGATTTTGTTTACCGATAATTCAGACTATATATCCTCAATTATAGAATCTCAGTAATTATAATAAAAACACTTTACATCATAGTGCCACCATTTGGATAAATTTGAGAGCTTTTTCTAAGTTCTAAAGAACCTACTTTTCGATGAGAAATATTTATAATGGAAGTGACTGTCTCATTAGTGAAAAACTTTCCTAAGCTGTTAAATCCGCTGGGAGGGCTCACTACTGATGAGTCACAAGCCTTTCTATTCTATTTATATAGAAAAAAAAATTGTTTTCATACGTTCTTACAATATTTGATCTATTCTGGTGAAGATTTAACATTATTCAGAATTAGGTTTGGTGACGGAACTAGTGTTATAAGTTCAACTCTCTCTCTCCATTTAGTGTGTATGTGATGTGTTGTTCAATATTTAAATGTAAACGCGCCATAAGTATGTGGAATTAACAATAAATATTGTAGAGTTCGAGGATAAATATTCCCCAGAGTCGATACCTATGACCCCGAGCTCTAACGGTCAGGCCCCATCCAGCAATACCAACCTCGCACACACACCTCGGACTGGCACGCCGCCCCAGTCGTAGGACAGGAAGATGTCACCGGAGCTGGTGACGGTCAAGGGGCCGCTGACAGGCCGAGAACATCTTCCCGAGCTGGACACAAGGAATCGCTGTTTACAACGTGGTCTACATATTAGAGCATCTTCTGGAACTGGAGAGAGATAAGGAACTTCTGTCTATAACGTTGTCTACACACATGTTGGAAAACCTTCCTTAGATGGACACAAGGAATTTCTGTTTATAACGTGGTCTATACGAGTCTATACTCGTATGTTGGAACAACTTTCCGAGCTATATACAGGAAACTACTATCTACAACGTGGTCTACATACATGTTGTAAAACCTTCCTTAGAAGGACACAAGGACCTGCTGTATATAACGTAGTCTACATGTGGAAACTACCTCAAATATTAGTCAGAATCTGCCATCCATTCAAACAGATGGGAGGATTTTAATTGAAATTGAACAGATTACATTTGAATCTGCCAAAGGGAAATATATCCTACCTGAAATTTCATTATTGATATGATGCAAAAAGACTGGCTAGTCAGGTTATCTCTTTATTTAACGGGTAGTTTAGATGTTTGTGAAGACAACTTCCCAATATATATGAATATATTCTCAATAGATTCATTCAGTTATTTTGATGCCGAAGAATCAAACATCTTACCTATTTGCATAGAAGAACAGAAAGTTGTCTTCGTTAAAGATCCATGTTCCTCCTTGAACACCAAATGCTGTTTTCACTTTTAGGATTTCGTGCCAGGTCCCATGAAACTGAAACAGACCCCTCGCAATATTTAGAAATTGGATACCATATATATATATATATTAAAAATAAAGAAGGCATCTCCTGACCACGAGCACATGTGTTTTATATATATATATATATGTTATAAAAATGAGTATAAATGAGATTTTCTGTTGTATTTTTGATCATGTTGAGGATTATGGTAATGCAGTCGTGGTTGAAATAATAATCTTGAAAATATAAAGTCTTGATTAGAGATTTCTTTATTTGAGCTAAGGAATATATATGAAAAACATAATTTGATAAAAGTAATGGCTGACTTAAGGCGAGTAGAATGAGGAAAACATGGATTATTTACATAATGTACAAAGATTTGAACCGGCCATTGGGATAAAACAACAACGAGTTTTTATATGCAAAGCGTGACCTCTGGCGGTCGATTTAACAAAGTATTTGAATCTATGAAATTATAATTTAAAATAAAATAATATTTTTATATAACATATATATACTTTACTTCTCTCTTTTATATTCTTGTACATATTAAATTTATACCATATAGTAGGATTCTTATACAGTAACTATATCTTATACTGTTTCAATTTTAAAGTTTTAGATGAAAATAATCTGTAAGAATATATGTGTGTAAAAATAGAAAGTTCAAATCGAAAGATATTAAGCCATGCCAGATCACGTCTGACGCAATATATTGTCTTCTAGAAAAAATGACGTTAAATTGTCCCTTCAATTCCAGGACTTCTTCCCAGACCTCTCTCCGTGTTAGAACTTTAAAAACTCCTGGGTTCAATCGTTATGGGCGAGTTTTCCTCGACGCCGTCTCTAGACCTTTGCTTCATCTCGGACTTTCTCTTCTTCGCCTACTCCTTGCAGGTCCTTGCCCCTGACTTGCCTCCTGTGTGTGCCACTCACAACCGCTACTAAGATTCAGATCACCGCATTTATAAATATATATATACAATGCATTAGCGCATTATTTTATCTCGTTGTAGTAAGAGAGGGCAGTACAATTGTCTTATTTAAAAGAATCATATGACATAAATAGCCTAAAATTACCTTATACAAGTTACTTGTAGTAACTAAAAGTACTAGTACTACAAGTAACTTGTATATACATTCTTAGGTTACACGATTATAGTGAATATACTCGTGTAAAACCATATATAGACGAATGCGATTGTATTCTCACAACACCTAGAACATTTTAAATATTTAACTTGAAGCAAACCAAGATTCTTTATCTCCAATATAAATATTTGTGATAATTACGTTGAGGTTTTCATATACAATTAAATAGCAAAGCAATTTCGATCAAATATACACTCATTGAGAAACCTTAAGGAATTTCTACCATTTTGTATAAATATCAGGATTCAGACAATAACTCTGAAAGATATTTGATATGATATGCAGTGACCTTTATTGAAGACTAGACGAATCACCCGGCTTCGCCCGGGAATTCCCCCGAGTACGAATTTCTATCTCAATACTTAATACTAAATACTTTTGTAAAAAAAAAGTAACACTCTTATAAAAATATATATATAAAAAAAAGTTGGGCAAGCGATTTGGAAAATATGCAGAACGCTCATTGGTCGGTTAATTCGCCTGGTGTTGTCACTTCGCCTCGTATTTACTGCCGCGCAAAAAATAGTTCTGGGGATTCTTTACACTTTATTAAAACAATATAGAACTTTCAAGTATTTCTGCCTTCCTGCAGGAGTACATAAAAACGAATAAACGCCGTTAAGATGCTAATAATATGTACATTTAAATATTAGGAGAGATTTTGCATATTGCTTGATATTAGAATATTTTATTAAGTTAGTTTGTATTTTTTGCATATTGACTATTGTTTGTTTAATAAGAATTATCATATTGACTATAACTTTTATTTATTATATAAAAAAAACAAAGGCCAGAACAAAAATTAATAAAAAATACGAAAGCCATTGTTTACATACAGTAACGCTAAGTTTGTAGTTTTTTTTTTTAAATTGCATTGTGTGCACTTACCGTAACTTAGTAATATAAATTTCTCTCTCAATACTTTTGTAAAAAAAAGTGACACTCGTATAAAAAGATATTTAAAAAAAAGTACGCAAGAAACTTGAAAAGAAATGCAGAACGCTCATTGGTCGCTTAATTGGCCTCGTGTTGTTACTTCGCCTCGTATTTACTCCGCGTAAAAAAAAAAGTTCTTCAAATGAAAAAAAGAAATAGCCAAAAATACTAATCAAAATGTAGCCGAATATTATCCTCAGGGTTATAAAAAGCGACATGCAAAATTTGGTACCAATTGGTTCAGTAGTTTTTTAGTTTATCGCGAAACAGACAGACATTGACTTTTATATATAGAGAGATATACAAGAAAACCAAGTTTAAACGAAAATGCCTCTGTTTCCTAAAAAAAAAAAAAAAAAGACGACTGGTGGCAATAAAAATTTCCACTGTTCAAGTTTTGAGTGAGTGTATGTATATATGCATATTAAAAACACTGTGGTATGCCTATTTTCAGCTAAAATGTATTTTTAGGCAACAAAATTACAGAATTAGAATTTAATTTACACCAGTAGCATCTCGTTTACAGAGTCTCTCTTAAATATAAAAATTACCCTTTAATTTTTAAAAAATGAATAAAAAATTGAAAATATAATATATATAAATCCACATTTTAAAAATAAATTTTTAAGTTTGGATGTAATGTGCTTTTATGTAATAAATTCTCTGTTTTTACCTTTTCGGCGTTGAAGTTTTCGGCCTGAGTCCGGAAGAGGCATTGCTTGTCTCCTTGGTAAACTGAAGCACATTAAATATTAAGACAATTTGAAGTGTCATTACTCTGTGTCGAGGTGAGCCACGACACAACTCTATAATGTTTAAACAATTAGTATTCTTTATTGACAAACCAAAACTACAGTAGTCATCTAAAGTAACAAGACTATTCCACTCCTAACACTGGACTGGACTCCTCAACTTAATCCATACGTCCTATTTATAGCACAAATAAGTTGAACTGAAACTATGTAAATTGTACTACAACAAAGAACAAATATGCAAAGAGTAAATATACGAAGACACAACACTTTGAGTGTGGATGAATACGGTTGTTGAAAATGTTGCCTTGTTGATCCTCCTTGGTGCATTCAATAGGTTTAATACGCCACCCTCTCTCTCTCCGAATTTCCTCAAATTATACGTACGTCTATGGAACAGAATTAAAATAATAATATTCTAGTATATCTTTATATATTATCAGTTTGTGTGATGGTAGTATTTGTATTATGCTAAATTCCTACGTTCAATATATTGTAACTCCTTTCAAAGAAGCATAGAGAAGGCCTTGGTATATTCAATAAGTTTAATTATTATATACTTATATAACTAAATTTTCTTTTTCATTTTTATCCCCTTGAGGAATGAAGCCAATCTTTAATCCCGGACAGTTGGCGACTTTTGTACGCTCCAAGAGTCGGGGTTACGCACAGAATGATGACCAATCCTTCGGCCAACCGAGGCTTCAAGTACCAATGGATACCATTATTCATTCCACTCGGCTCCCCTGCACACATGTAGTTTTATAATTGATTACAAATCAAAATTGTAAGACTAAAATTCTTCCCTTATTATCTCCCCTCCATAAAATGAATTTCGAAAATTATAACAAGAATCTTCGAAAATGTCTTTGAATTTGTTTTTATATCGAATAAGCTCTGCATTAAGAAAATTTCGTAAAGTTCCTAAATGCACCTGGCCTAGATTTCATTCCAAGAAGTCAGCGATTCTCTGGAACGATGATTTGAAGTTTGAGAAACTCATTTGGAGTAAAAATTTGGTCAACTTCTGCAGGAATCGCACCGAGAGCCATCAAATGTGTAATCCAAGGCTAATCAGTTTCCTGATGGCCTATGTATTCTACCGTGGCCTGGCAGCGCCGACCTCGCTGATGGCAACGTGCGATGGGATGGGAGACCGAGCAAGTGATAAGCCACTGGAGCTTAACTCTTCTAACTTCAACAAAGCCGTTCTTGACAGCAACACTGATGTGCTAGTTCTCTTCTACGCCTCGTGGTGTGGCTACTGCCAACGTTTCCATCCAGCCTACAACCAGATTGCTAAAGTCTTTAACGAACAAAAGGACATACAGATTGTCCAAATGGACGCGGACAAGTACAGGCCTCCTAGCCCATTCAACGTCAAGTACTTCCCCATGCTGTACTGGGTGCCCGCGGGTGACAAATCCAATCCTGTCCTCTACAATGGAAAACTTGGCACTCGCGAAATTACCGAATTCATCATCAATAATGCTTCCAAGAAGATTTCTCCAGAAGTTGCCAGCAAACTTCGAGATTCTTTGTACTGAAAATGGAAGATCATATTGTTTTTTATAGAATAGAAGGGAAATATGGCTTAATCTTCCTGATTTAGTGATTTATCTATATGAATAAACGCTTTTTATATACATGAAAAATAGAAAACAAAAAGTATTAAAAAATATAATTAAAGGTCAGGTAATTATAATGAATGACAAGACATGCCCTTTAACAGCCTGTACTTTTTAAAATCATATTTTCTTTTAATACATATAAGTAAACTTACGCAAATTCGGCCTGAAATACCAATTATTATTTTTTTCAGGAAGCCTTCAAGGCCCAGCGTTTTAGGTCGAACATGAGATTCAATAGCTCAAAACACTGATGTGGTTGGTTTATCTTGATTTATCAATAAAATGGGTTGGCCAATATATTGAAATTAAGTTAAAATTAACATTTTGCTCATATTCATTATTCATTTTATCAGCTCCTTTGGCCCTATACATAATAAAATCGCCGTAGTGAAATCTCTTACCAAAAGAATAGAAACACATTACTCAAATAGAAATAGTGCGACAGAAGAAAGAAATATAATTTTCAAGGAATTGATAAATAATAATTATCCTAAAAAAATTATTGAAAACATTTTCATAAACATAGAGATATACCTTCAAATAATAGTTGTGATCAGTCTCAAAAAAGATATTGCTCTATTCCATATAGCTACGGCTCAGAGAGAATTGCCCGAATTTTAAAGATATATAATATAATTACAACATATCAATCTGCACAAAATCTTCGCCAAATCTAACGCCACTCAGATACAAAAAATATTTCAAACAAAGAAAATACAACCAATGTAATTTACAAAATTCCCTGCCAAACATGTCAAGCTACATACATTGGAGAAACAAGTAAATCACTTAAAGATCGTATTAATCAACATAAGCATCTTTAAAAAACTACAAACCATTATCCCTCCTAGTTGACAACTTCCTAAACAATAACCATATACCAGATATCAAAAAATCATCAATTATATTTAAAAAAATATTACAGAAAAGCATTGTAGACTGTTTTTAGAAAGTTGAGCTTCTGCCGAAGATAAACAAAGTATAAACAGAAAATTTGATTTTCCAGAAATTTATAAATAATTCATATATTAATTATTTGTAAATAACTATGTATATACTTTTAATTTACTCATTTATTTTTCTTTTAAAATTTTATCATTAATTTAGAATTAATATGTGTACACACAATTATTTACACTGTTGTATATAAATCTTTCTCTCTTTCACGCACAATGTGTGGAAAAAATAATGGTATTGATCTGTAATATTATATATAATTGTTAGATTCATATATACTGAATTTAATATTTAAATCGAAGATACAATTCTTTCATTGGCCTTGTAGAACGAGAGTGGTGTACGCGTGCATGCATGCTTTAGTGAAAAACACAAACATCCTCGATAAAGAGAAGCGAGTTGCCCCTCGAAATATTGGAACATTAAAATAATTATAAATCCAATAGATGCATCTTTTTTGAATATATCAATGTGTAAATGAATGAACCCGATACTGTGCGAGGGTGATGAGGAAAATTTCACCGTGTAAAGTAAGGAATAAAAACTCACCGTGTACATGGGGAAAGAGAACTCAGCGTGTAGAGTGAGTACTCACCGTGTAAAGTGAGGACTCAGCGTGTAGAGTGAGAACTCACCGTGTAGAGTGAGACCTCAGCGTGTAGAGTGAGGACTCACCGAGGGCAGGTGAGGAGGCGACCAGGAGCAGCCAGCAGGTGACCCGCAGGACCATTCTATCAGTGACCGATACCACGGGGATATCACCTTCCACTTGAACAACTGAGGCAGCGGTTATCTGACACTGAGGTACAACTCAAGGTTCTGGTTTAAAACCTCTATAAAGTATATATTACCTATTTATAATTATGCATACATAATATTGTTGAGATAAATCAGTTTAAAGAAAATTATTGAATGAATTAATATACTATAATCAACGCATTAAATCGTTTTTAAATATTTGTATACAGCAGTAAGTGTCCAGTTTATTCGCTCACTGATTGGTTCACTATTATCATGTGATCTCAATAAGCCAATCATCGTTGAATTCATTAGTCAATCAGCGTGTAGTGTTTTTTTTTTTGCTTAGTGTGGTTGCATTGATCAACAAAGTTCTATTAAATACTAGATTGTGAGTGTGATTCACGGAAGTTCATTTTTTGTGTAATATAAAATATTTTAAAGATTTTTCATTCTATCTGCACATAGGTTTGAACAACAAATTGATATTTCAGAGTTATATTGGTTGCCTAAATCACTTTATTAGGTACCCCTCAACAAGAGCAACCTAGTTTATGATAATTGAAACAATGAATAATATGTGAAGGTTATTCACATTGCGGGATTCAATCCCGGTTCATGACTGTCGGGAATCGAGACCCACTCGTCCACCGACTATATACACTGCGTGACATTGAAAATGGAATACCAAGAAATAGTGGCCAGAAAGTGATGAAACTCGGCAGACAGAGAGAGACAGGGACGAACAATAAATGATCTTTATTTAAAAATGATAGTCATAATACAGAGCGAGAACGGCGTCGGCTTAGTAGCAAGTAGGACCACCGCGGACGGCGATGCACGCAGCAACACGTCTAGGTAGAGAGTCAATCAGAGTACGGATGGCGTCCTGAGGGATGGCTCTCCATTCCCTCTCAACCATTTGCCACAGTTCGTCTTCTGAACGCGGCTGTGGCAAGGCATGCAAACGGCGTCCAATGATGTCCCAGAGTGCTCGATTGGTGAGAGATCAGGAGAGTACGGTGGCCAGGGAAGCATCTGTACATCTTGCAGAGCTTGTTGGCTAATGCGAGCAGTGTGCGGTCGGGCGTTATCCTGCTGATAAAAGGCATTGGGTACCCCCTGAAGGTAGGGGAGTGTCACCGGTCGCAGCACATTATCAACGTATCGTTGGGCCGTCATAGTGCCCTGAATACGGAGTAAAGGTGACCTGGAATCATACGCGATTGCGCCCCAAACCATGATTCCACGTTGTCGCACGGTGGGGCGTTCCACAATTGCTCCCGGATTGGACCTTTCTCCACGTCGACGCCACACGCGTACACGGCGACTATCACTGGACAAGCAGAAACGCGACTCATCTGAGAACACGACCCTGTGCCATTCCGTCATCCACGTCGATCTAGCCCGGCACCATTCCAAACGTTGGCGCCTATTCGGTGGGGTCAATGGCAGTCTTCTTAGCGGACGGCATGAGTGCAAGCCATTAGCAACCAATCGACGGGAAATGGTTCTGGTCGAGATGGAATGATCTAGGGTGTCTTGCACATGTTGCAGGATGGCGGTACAAGTGGCTTGTGGGGCCGCCACTGCTTGTCGAAGGATACGCCGATCCACACGTGCTGACGTCACTCTGGTTGCACCGACATTCCTATAAATTGCCACATTTCCTTGTTCTAACTATTTTCTTCACAGTCGGTGCACCGTGGACGCACCAAGGTGTGTATCAGCTGCGATTTGACGTATGGACCAACCTGCCCTTTTCAGTCCGATCACCATGCCCCTCGTAAAAGCGTCTGTCTGCTTGAACTGCCTCCGTTTACGATGACCTGGCATTCTCTGTTATTACACGTGTCTTTTGACACAAGAACAAAATTTCTACAATGATTTTCTTTGAAGAAATAACGACACGAATACTGTCCTTTCTGAAAGTTCCTTCCCTTATATATTACTCCATGTGCGCACGAGAGCTGCGCATTTTACATCATTTGCATAACTCGGTTAGGCGCGTCTACCCTGAAATTTGCATAATTTTCTGGCCACTATTTCTTGGTGTTCCATTTTCAATGTCACGCAGTGTATTTAGTTATATTTATGATTCATAATTATATTAGGTTGTTTTCTTCACTAATGTCATCCGGGACTTGATCTCTTTATCCTATAATGGTATAAATTCCAGCGGCGTGTGTACAGTTCGAATTGATTACATCGGTACATGTTATAGGTTCACTTATTCCTGAAATGCCACACTACAAGACACACAAACTCTAGTGACAATCTTTACTTCGAAATATAGACATTGGATGGCTAATAGAATGAGTTTATACACATGGTAAAACATATTTGGAGAAGAATAATTGACAGAATTTAGAATAAAATTAATGATAAATAATATAAATTAACTTTGATTAGTTCCAACAAATAAAAATCATAATTAAAAAAGTTACATTTATAGATTTATAATACAATATAATACGGCTTGTGATTGTAAAACGACATTGGAAAACCATCCCGCATGTGTTTCTTTTCAACGAAAAATCAGAATTTATTTCAAGGAGAAAAAATGATTATTTCTAACCTTTGAGATGAGGTATGAAAGGGTGAATTATGAAGAGTAATGATAAACGGAAAAATAAAAGTGTCCAGGGATGGTTTTCAAATGTCGTTCTAGAATCACAAGCCGTATTATATTGTATTATAAATTACTTTATGTATTATTTACGAACGGAAAAAATATGTCCAGGGTAGCCTAGTGGACATGGCATCTGCCCGGTTAGCGGAACACTGTGGGTTCGTTTCCCATCCCTGGACACTTTTATTTTTCCGTTTATCATTACTCTTCACAATTAACCTTTTCATACCTCATCCCAAAGGTTATCAATAATCGTTATTTCTCCTTGAACTAAATTTTGATGATACGTTGAGAAGAAACACATGCGGGATGGTTTTCAAATGTCGTTTTACAATTTATAGATTTAATTGCCATCTATCGATAAAATTTGTAACAATTTATTTTAGGCATTTTGTGTTTCTTTTCTCATTAATCATCAAATTATATTTCTACAGACCTTATTTCAATGATAAAAGTTGTTGAATGAGAGGGCTTGGCTAATCAATCTCTCAGCGGTTTCGTCAAATTAATCTTCAGACCGTTCTACTATTGTATTGGATTGGTTTTCTTATTTGCCTTTCATATACTATGGAAGGCAGCTTAGGTGTGTTTATGAAATCTATGGACATAAGCTAATAGGTCTAGAGAGGGGTGCATATATATAAATTTACAAGGAAATTAGTTTAACTACCTAATAATTATCTTAGTTATATAACTGAACGGGCAAAACGATTCTCTTTTATAACGATAATGTCAAAATGCGAGATTTCAAACTTATCGTATCTTCTACAGCAATAGTTATACTGAATTAGATGTTGCTGTATGTAGTAACACGTGATTTACACTCAGGAAGTAGAAAGTCTTTGATGTCTTCCGCGGTCGTCTGTTTTTTTTTTTTTGAAAGAGAAAAAGACAATTTTATTCACACTTGATTATCTGGTGTGTCTTCAATGAAGGTCACTGTGTTTCAAATATCTTCCAGAGTTATTGTTTGAATCCTGATATATATCCTTAAGTTTTGTCCAAGAGTGTAAGGTCTTCACCCTCAAAGGATCGGGGATAAATGACTGGAAAACACAGGTTGTTTCTCAACACACGTGTTACTTGTTGGGCATTCCTATTCTTAGTTAAAGAAATTTACATTTCCAATGTCTTCTTACAGAAATTTGAATATTATGAAAAAATGTTTCTCGCAATTGAATATATTATTGTTTTTTAAATTAAAGAATCTCTGAATAAATCGCGATGAAAATTGCGAATTTATAAAATTGAATCTCCGACTGCTTTGGTGTTGCCACTGCCTTGTTTTAACAGGTTCCAGCTAAACAGAGGAGCGGAGGGCGCAATAGAAAGATTAAAATAATAAAACAGACCATGTGAATTTAGCCACATAAAGCAGGATTCCTCTTGGGAAAGTTTCACTGTGTTCACAATAAAAAATGAATTTTATAGCGTGTACATAAAGATATGCAATAGTTGAGTTAACGTGTGTTAAGCTAAATGTTATCGAAAAGCCAACAATGACAAATTAATTATTACAATACGTTTAGATTAAAAAAGTACATATTCGAGTTTTCTAAATCAATATATTTCTTTTTCAAATTCCTTCTTTCTCTTTTATATTAACGAAAATGTCTTTCTTGTTGACAAAGGAGTCAATTCATAAAACATTGGATCTCGAGTTCAAATTCAAAGGCGTCTTTAAAATTAATAAATTAAAAGTGTTACTTCTGCCTGTTCAAATTTTGTAGTAGTTCAGTTTTCGGAGACCATGCAATTCGCTAAAAGACGTCTTGGTTCATCTAAGAGAAAAAAATCACAGTTTTTCCAACATTTAAAGAATATTTAAATAGAATCCTTGATTCTTAATCATTTAAAAACGATAAACATTGTTTTTAAAATGTGCAAAGTTAAAGTTATTTTTAATCTTCTTTATAATCCTTTTCTTGTTCTATACACTTCTTCCAAAGTAGGCTGTAAATTCCCTTAAAGAAGAATAAAATCTTGTGTTAGTCAAACCATTCATGCATTATACACTGGTCCGCAAAATTAAAGGAACAACACATGTTTAAGAAAAAGAAAAGTTATATTAAGGGATATATATCAAGTTTTGGTATATTCAAAAGATTCCATGAATTAAGAGAGTATGTAAAATAGAAAAACAAATAAAGTTGTTCCCAATATGCAAAATACCACCGTCTACGTTGACTCCGCCTCCAGCACGTGCCTAAGTCTTTCTCAAAGCGTCCTAATTTTACGCTCCACTAGATTTTTATTGAACCTTTTTGTTTTTTAAAGTTTTCATGGCTTATAGGCAACATTTATCACAAGAAAAAAAAAAGGCAAGCTATTGGAAGGATGGAAGCAAGCCAATCACAGGCAGAAGTAGCAAGATGGCTTGGAGTGACAAGAAACGTTGTCTCAAGACTTTGGAAAAAAATTCAAACGACAGCTAATGTTGCCAGAACACCTGGACAAGGACGGCCAAGGGTCACAACGTTAAATCAAGACCGTTATTTGAGTCTCCTTGTGCGTCGCAATAGGAGAATGACAGCATCGCAACTACGAAGTGACCTCAATGCAGCTACAGGAGTCTTAATATCAACTGATACAATACACAGAAGGCTTCATAAGAAGGGCCTCTATGCTCGACGACCCATAATTTGTGTGCCATTGACACCACCTCAAAAGAGAGCAAGGAAACTTTGGTGCAGACAACATGTCGCCTGGAATCCAGATGAATGGAGGCGTGTAATGTTCACTGATGAGTCCAGATTCTCTCTAAACAGCGATTCTCGTCGTGTCTTTGTCTGGAGAGAGGTAGGAACCAGAAATAATCCCCGGAATATGGTTAAAAGGGATCCTACAGAAGCCAAGGTTTTATGGTCTGGGCTGGAATATTCTTGGGCGGTCGCACAGCACTCCATATTTTTCGGCAAGGAACCTTGACTGGACAGAGGTATCGGGACGAGATCTTGGCAGCATATGTGAAGCCTCAAACATTGGAAATGGGAGAAAACTTTCTTCTAATGGATGATAATGCCCGTCCACATAGGGCTGGTGTGGTCGACACTTTTCTCCAAAATCATGCAATTGCTAGGATGAATTGGCCAGCTCGATCCTCAGACCTAAATCCCATTGAGCATGTATGGGACAACCTAGGACGGCGGATCTCATCCCTCCCCAACCCCCTCCTAGAAACACTCATGAGCTAGAAACAGCCTTAACACAAGAGTGGGCGTTGATTCCACAGGAGCTGATAAACTCCCTAATTCTTAGTATGGGTCACCGATGTAGAGCCTGTCTATCAGTTAAAGGCGATCACACCCCATATTAACAACAATATCCAAGATATTTATGCACTGACTGCAAGAAGATCATTGCTTGACCGGCTAATTCGCATAAAATACGTGTTAGAATTATTTGATTTCGGGTATTCTAATCAATAATGGAATAATAAATTTGTGTATAAAATTTCATTGATAAATGTTCAATAAAATTTGAGATAAATGAAAAAAATATGTTGTTCCTTTAATTTTGCGGACCAGTGTATTTCAAACTTCGTTGAAACTCTTGATAGTGGTACCCTTTAAAAATATTTTAATGTGTCCAAATAAATGATAATCACTAGGGGATAAATCAGGGAAATAAATGGATGGATTAGAACTTCAAAATTTAATTTATTAATGTTTCAATGGGGATATTTGCTACTGCCGAACATCATCATATTGAAGGCACTTTTATTAGAAGGTTATATCTGCTTGAAAAAGTGTTTGGTTTCAATTTTATCTAGGAGCTCAGAATAAGCAACGCTGTTAATAGTTTTGCCTTTAGAAAGATAATTTTCTAAGTTGTTACTAAGATTTAAAAAAAGGCAAAGAGTAATTTTCCAGCAGAAGCTTTTATCATTGTTTTCTTGGGTATTGGCGAGCCCTTATGATGCCATTTTGCACTTGTACTCTTAGAATCAAGAATGTAATGGTATATATCCAGGATTTATCTCCAGTCACTATTCTATTGAGAAAACCTACACCCTCAAATTTATAATGTTCCAAAAGCTTTCTGTATTTATTAAGACGTTTTTCCTTCACTTCATCTATGAGGCAAACATCTTGTGCATTTTTATGATCTTTAAATCATTGAAATTATTTTTGGAACTACAATACACTCAGGGACAAAACATAAAGAATTGGAATGTCTTCTTCTTCTTCTTTCTTATCTCCACACTGGGTGAAGTAGAAAGCGTCTGTTTTTGTCAGTAAGACTGGGAGCACTACTCAGTGGCAGGCCGACTTAGCTCCAAAATAAATGGCCGCCTCTGACATGAGGAACAGACGTCATGTACAGCCGCTCCTAACATGGAGTACAAACGCTGCTCATCCCGTATCCCTGGATTAGAAGTCATTACAGGGTACTATCAGCCGGGCCAGCTGAGTGGAGTGTCTTAGATGTCGCCGGTTGTCCGTTTTGATTTTTTTTGAAGATGAAGGAGACAGAGACTGTTCACACTTGGTTATATCGTGTGTATTCAATAAAGGTCACTGTAATATCTTTCAGAATTATGTCTGAATCTCGATATACATGTTAAAAGGTAAAACTTCCTTATGTATTGTCAATGAGTGTAATTAAGTTCAGCAGGAATAACTCTGATGTAAAGATTTCTCAGCATCGTATCATCACTATCAGAAGAGATTATTGTTTCTTCACTCACCGTAACCAGATTTCATTCTGCCAAGAGTATATTTCAAATTATTCAATTTCTTCATGAAAAATGAAACATTTGCAAAAAATCGCAGTGCTTATTTGTAGTTAGTGTTAGTTTTGGTTGCTATTTTGATCCAAAATAAATGGTTGTTAGTTTCTTGCTATTTGTAAAATATAAAAAAATATATAGTAAATATGAATATTTATGTTCTTCTTTAATTTCTAATCATTATATTTTAGCGGTTTATATTGATCTCCACTTGCATAAAGCTCTAGCACGCCATCTTTAGGGAAGACTTGAAACTTTTTTTTTTTTTGCGTTTTTGGGAGAGTTCGCCACTGATGATTCAAATCCTCCCATTGCAGGCTGGATATAAGAAAATTTTTTATTTGAAAAAAATCATGCTAAATATCTTTATCCTTAAAATTTATGCTTAAGTTAAACATCTTTATTTGAAAAATAGAACTTAGGTGAAATTCGTTACTGGGATCTTTGAATATATTAAGAAAAATAATCTCTTGAGATATTACAACTGAGAGTGGCTGATAGTTTGCCCCAGGGGTCGTGATGAATATCAACTAATTGAACATATATACTTATGGATTTCCCATCCCTGGACACTTTTATTTTTCCGTTTATCATTACTCTTCACAATTCACCCTTTCATACCTCATCCCAAAGGTTAGAAATAATCGTTATTTCTCCTTGAAAAAAATTTTGATCTTTTGTTGAAAAGAAACACATGCGGAATAGTTTTAAAATGTCGTTTTACAATCACAAGCCGCATTATATTATATAATATATACTTATGAATATCTATTTTGACGGGATAGGCGACCCTTGTCTCTTTAGATCATTATCCTCCCGGCAAAATTTCCATCTATATTTATAAATATTCGAAACTATTATAGACAGGTATGATTCTTTTGAAAATTAAACAATTTCTACTAATTTCTGATTAGCTAGGCCCTTCCTTTAATTTTTCCATTGCAGTAAGGGCGGTATAAATTGTTTAATTTTCAAAAGAATCATACACGTCTATAATAGTTTCGAATATTCATAACAGATGGCGCGCTGATGCATCATAATATAAATTTATTACGACAGATGGTGCAAGTTATCAGCAAATTTCAGTTTCACATTCAGATGTCCTTTTCTTAATTACTATTTAGTTTTCATAAAAAAATCCTAATATTTTTCCTAATTTCTTACAATAGTTGTCCAGAATCACCATTGTCTTGACATAATCAACATTCTTTGTCGCTTTATCTCACAGAGGCCATCCCCCTTTGTAATCTTCTTAGTGCAACCCCTCGTACACTCACCGTCTTTTTTAAAAGTTGGGTGCTTTCTAGCTCAGGTACCTATATACATTATACAGGCCATGACTATCATAGTGGGTAGTTTGAAGTTGTTTATACACACTGTAAGCGCTCTACGCATCAAAACACTTTTCAAATTTAAAATAGATAATTCTATTTTTACATTTTGAAGGTTCCAAACTTGATAGGATTACCTTCAGTTACTAATGGAGTTATCTTGTACAATGATAGGTTGGATGAGAATAATGCAAATTAATTATTTTAAAAAATTGATTCCATCAGGTTTTCGACACCGTGTTGACGAAATATCACCACTTGACTTGATACAAAACCTGAATATCTCTCAAGAATGGTGGCAAACCTTCGTAAAGTTATCATCCTCAATTCGTTTGAAGATAAATACAAAAAAAAAAAAAGAATTATGAAAATTAAGTCGATCAAAGTTCCAAGATTCTCCAATTATATATGTGTAATTTAAATATTTATTTTATTCTCAAACCAAATTTCTCATGTTTCTATTTGCCTTTGTTCTGGTATTTTTGATAATAAAGTTTTTATTTTTGAGAATTATCACAGCGCTTTATTCCAACAACATGTTGATAACTCCTCCCACTGCTAGTACTGAAAGTGTCTACACTAAAGTAAAGAACTATGTATGCCGTATATGGACTTTATTATTCACCTTTTGGATTCAATGAATACAACTATTATAACAACAAAAAGCTTTATTAAGACATTTCAGTCTTATACAGATTCTCCAAGCAGAAATGTAGAATACATACAGAAATAACAGTAATAGTACATTAATGGTAATATGATATTTATATACAGGAACAATTATATAAAGACAATAAAGCTATTGAATAGATTAGTCTGGGTAAGTTGGAGGAAAATAAATTTATTATACATGGGTTTACCGCGGATTCACCGCAAATGAAGATAAAAAATCAAAATACAACTATTGTAACAAAGTTGTTTAAACATTATGAAATCTTTCTAAGTATTTTTACATTTGTAACAAATACAATTTTTTTCAAAAAATAAATTAAAGTTGGAAGATTCAGATGCCTGTTTAAACAAACTGCCATCTGAATCTTCCAACTTGAATTTAGTTTTCGAAAAAAATTGTATTTGTTACAAAATGTAAAAAAGCCTTTGAAAGATTTCATAATTTTAAACAACTTTATTGCTATATTTGTGTCAAGTTTTGGGATTATTTTAAGAGCTTATTTCAGTCTATTATATGATTATAGATACTTATGAAAGTCATTTGATGGTTGGAAGTCTGTTTGAAATGATATACCTACATCAACTACTCTTTTTTTTATTTTCTTCTTCAAGTTTCAGTGACTCCCTGTCACCCTCCTTAGTTCTTTATTTAGTTTTTCAACCATTCGATTTAAATACAAGTAATTTTTAGTGAGAAAGCGATCCTAGGATGATCAAAACAGCCTTGATTATATCATGTACTGATGGGACAGCATCTCTGATGAATGATGGGACAGCCTCTTTGATGAATGTTGGTTTAGCAAAAATTGTAATGTATTGAAAATCTACCCTTCCAATTTCATTCTATAGTTTGGTGATGGTCATTTTGCCCTCTTTGCAGAACCTGCGACACACTAAAGAAAATATGTAGCTATCTTATATCTCTTCTGCTTTCAACTAGTGTTGTGAACGAATCCAAGTCCTACCATAGTTGCCAAAAATGTGAATTCCAGCCGCACATCCACAACATTTCAAATTTTCCAATACCATTATCGCTAAAACGTCGAAATAATTGCTCAATGATACTTTCTTTTTAAAAATAAAATTTAAAAAATCTATATTTATTCGTCCTTTTACTGGAATGTATAAAATTTGAAAGAGGAAAGGCATGACTCGATAGCGGTTAACCCTCAAAGCGGTTTCCTCAGCTTCAAACCTCCAATCTCCACACCGCTCTACTGTTGTATAAGACTGAGTCTTGAAGAAATTGAAATGTCCCACAAATGTGCCAAACAAATTGAAGGTAGCCTGCTGCCGTCCATTTTCAGAATTCTAGTCCAGAATTTTAAAGTTAGTTTTTTCACTGTGATATCAAGAGAGTGTCTTCCTGTTTCGGCCCTCAAAATATATCCCGGAGTATAGCTTGGAAGGCACAGAAAACGTCTGAGAAAGGTATCCTGGATTCTATCTAAGATTAAGGCTTGATCATGTGCCCAGATTGGAGCCGCATAGAGTAGGACTGTCAAGATCATAGAATCCAACAATCTCATACTTGCATGGAAGGATTTGAGCTTGAACTTCAGAATAATCTCCCCCACAGCACCCATCGCAGCCATGGTCCTGCCTCTATAATTTAAGGCAACTTGAATGAAAGAAATCGAAGGGGTGAGCGGGTAGCCCAAGTACGTATATTTTGATGTAACACTTAAAGGACTTTGACCCCAGTACCATCTTTCTGAACGCGCCACCTTTCCTCCATTACGGAAAACCATTATTCTTGACTTGTTTTCGTTCAGAGTTAGTAAGTTCGTTTCTAGATAGGTTTTCAGTATATTGATTTTCAATTGAAGGTTTATTTTAGAATCACCTATCAAAACAATATCGTCGGCATATAGGAGTAGGTGTATGTTTCCGAAATTGGGTAAGTATATTCCTGACATAATTTTAATACAAAACTAAACAACTATTTATTTTTATAATTAATTTAGATTTAGCTTGCTAATCTAATCAAATCTACTTGATATAAATTATCATTGTTATCAGTTTACTCATTAAATTTTAAATATAGAATCACTATTATATTTTTATTATATAGTTTTTACACTATATTAATTCATATGAGCTTGCTCTATGATATATTTTTATATTTAATATAATATACAAATTAAATTATATTAGAAATTCTAATATAACTAAAAATCCATACAGATTTTAATTATCTTTTATTATTTGATTATGAAAAGGTAAATTATAAAAGTAATTTTAGAAAAAATAACTTCAGAACTTTGTTTTTTTCAGTGTTTAGTTAGTTTAAAGATGTTTTTATTATTTATTCTTAATAATTTAACAGATAACAAACAGTAATATCTATATTTTTATAGATTAATTATTCAATTTATTACAAATTTAATCACCACAAAAACAATTAAGAAAAATATATTTTTAAAAAAATTCATAAGAATAACAAACTAAAAAACTAAAAAAACTACAAACATATTAGGGCTAGCACCTCTCTTATGTTAATTAAAACTCGCTAAAAATTGCTTAAGAAAGAATTGTCAAACTTGTCCCTCTCTTAAGAACCATGACACATTTCAAACGACTAGTTGTAAATTAGTAAATACTATTTATAAATTAACATGCCAAATTTGTCAACTATCATATATAGGACAAACATGTAATCTATTAAATATACGAATAAACCTACATAGAAACCACGCCAAAAAATCAATTGGTAATATATATATGAAAGAACACAATCAATTACATACTTTTAACAACTTTAAGATAGAAATACTAGACATATGTCAAAACAAAAAACAACGACTATTATTAGAAAACAACTACATTTATAAACACAACACATTATTCCCTTATGGACTTAATGACGAATTAAACTACACATACAAACCACAAACAGAAGAAATTTCAACTTATGAAATCAGCTGCAAATACAAAAAAAAAAAAGAATTTAAAACTAAACCTAATAAAACTAGAGGTAAAACTACCAATAAATTAGGTTACATTGAATTTGAAGAATTACTGGACCCAAAACAAATGTATACTAACAACTTCGTCGATAAATTTATTAAAACATTATTTAAACTAAATAATAATAAATTTATCAAACTTATAGAATATATTAAAATTCATAATCTGACTAACAGATTAATAGATATCACACACGACATCTTTAAATACAGAAAAATTAAACAATCTACTAATAACATTAATATTATCATTAAATTTAATAACAATTTATTTAATCATATTAAATTTAATGATATTTTTAATAACCAAAACATCAATAATCTTTTCCCTATAAAAATTTAAATTTTAAAACAATCTGGAGATACAACAAAAATATAGGTAGTTTAGTTTGCAATTATAACCAATTTATTAATAATTTGGCAAATTTTAAAAAAATTAAATGTAATTGCAACAACTATATAGATAAATATAAGCTCTCAGGTCATATATTAACTAGCAATTTTTCTTTTTTAAATCCAGAATCTCAAGATATTTTAAATAAAGGGTATAAATATATACCTCAAATTAAACACAATTATAATAATACAATTAAATCTATATTAAAAGATATAGACATTTTCATAAATAAAACTAGCATAAAATACAGTATTCCAGAATTTACTTTTCTGGAATGGAAACATAATATTAAAAAGGAAATTATAAATTATTATAATAATACACTTGAATACACAAAACCTAATTCAGATATTCCTTCTTTTAAAGAAAATATAGTTAAATTATAGAAGGACTTTATTATCACTCCTATAGATAAATGTCCCAATAATTTATCTATAATTTGTAAAAATCTATACCACGATATTCTAAAAAAGGAAATTGATAATAATAATAAATACACTTTTGCTAGAACTACAGCTACAAAAATCAAAAAAGACATCAAAAACGTGGAAAATTCACTAAAGATTTATAACTACAACAAAAATCCAAACATACCAAAATTCTATATAATTCCTAAACTACACAAAAAACCAATTTCTTTCAGAACAATCACATCTGGTATAAATTCAGTTATAAAAAACATTGATATACAATTAGCTTCAACACTACAATTTATTATAAATAAATTAACTAATAAATATAATTATAAATTTATCAACTCAAATAAAAAAATCATTAACTATTTAATGAACAATTGGACAAACATTGATTCAGTACACACATTTGATATTGAGGACCTATATTCTAAAATAAATTTAAGAGATCTAAATAATAAAATAACCTATTTAATTAACGAATTCATTAATGACAAAACTTTCCACATTAAAATTATTCATAACAGATATAAAACAATTAAATTAGATCTTAAAACAGCAAAAACTATACTGGAAACTTTTTAAAATTTTAATTATATAGAATTTAAAAATAAAATATATATTCAATCAGAAGGCGTTCCTATGGGAACTTCTTCAAGTCCTTTATTAGCCAACCTAATACTTTTCTGGTACGAAAGAGAATACTTTCTACAAAATAATGTCAATTGGCAAATATTCCGTTATGTAGATGACATTATAATATTTAATAATCCACAGTTTAAAAACATAATACCTGAAATATATCCTAAATACTTGAAACTTAAGAACAATGAAAAAATTAATAGAAACAAAAAGTTAACTTTTTAGACCTAAATATAAACCTTACAAATAATGCTATTAAAATTTATAATAAAAAAAGTAATTATAATTTCAATATTATAAAATACTGCAATATAAATTCTAATATATCATTAAACTGCTGCAAAGGTATATATTTTGGTCAGTTTCTAAGATCTTATAGAATAAATAATATATTAGAAAATTTCATAGAAGATATTAAAAATTTAAACATGGAATTTATTAAAAACAAATTTAGTATTAAACAAGTAAAATACTTCACCAGTATATCAATTATAAAATACAAAAAAAAATAATAAATGGAAGTATCCATTTATTAAATAAACTTTTTATAATTTCTCTCAATAATAACTAATACAAACTTATAAACTTTAACAGTTAATTAAACTTAAATTTTATAACTGATTTTAAAAAATTTTCACAAGATTTTTAAAGTAATATTGTATATAATTCATTTTATTTAATCTCCAATTTCTGGGGAGGAAAATGGAAATTAAATATTAATGAATTTTCAAAATTAATAGCTTTATTAATCATCTAATAATTTACCTTTTTAAAGGAAAATTAAAAGATAAATAATAATTAAATCAGTTATATTAAAATAACTAACTGTAAAGATTAAAAAGTTTGGCTTTCTTCCCTTAACTATTTTCTCTCTTTTCTTCTTCAGTTGATTTATTATTCTGAAATTTCTAAGAAAACAATCTATTTCTGAAAAGAGGAGCACGGGTCCCCCCCCCCTCCCGCAACAGATGTTATCCAGAAATAGTTTTTTACAGAGGAACGCGTCACAGACTGGGTAGGTAACATTTGGAATTCCTTAACACTTATGTATGTTGAATATTTATATATAAATGTTTCACTAAAACAACTTAATATTAACACATATAGTCCGGTCTAAGAGAGATATATGATATAATAGAGCAGAGGTGAAATATCAGCTGGATTTCTATTTGATAATCCTCGGTTCAGCATATCTCTCTTTCCATTAATTAATTCATTTTAAAATTTTTTGTATATGTCTGGTCTACCATTAGGGTTTCAAAACATAATAACCAAATTTATAACAAAAGTTAATTCATATTATAGATATTTCACTAAATACAACTAGATATATTCATTATATAAAATAAAAAAAAATTTAAAAATCTTAAAAAAAAAAGACAAATATAAAAAATATATATATACTAACAATCTTATCTACCTTCTTTACAAAAATTTTTATTTTTTCTTATTACTAGTTTGATTATAAGTGTATGGTTCTGTCTTTCTCTCTTTTCTCTTCTTACTAAAATTTATAATATTAAATATATTCTCACTTCTATTATTCTATATACAAATTAGAGTATGTCTAAATGACGTGTAAAAGCCGATGCAAAAGACGTTACGTTGTTATATTTTATTGTTATTAATTATAAATATATAATTAATTGGATGATGTAAGAAGTATAGGATTTTTTTTCTCTCTCTCTCTACTAAATAATAACAATTTACAAATTTTATAATTTGAATTTAAATAATCAAAATAATAAAGATAATTTTAATACAAAACTAAACAACTATTTATTTTTATATCAATATATATATATTTCCGTCTTTCTCTTCTATATTAAAGAACGTCGTCTTACTTGTTGACAAAGGAGTTAATTCACAAAACATTGGACCTCGAGTTCAAATTCAAAGGCGTCTTTTAAATTAATAAATAAAAGGTGATACTTCTTGTTCAAATATTGCAGTAGTTCAGTTTTCGGAGAGCATGCAATTCGCTAAAAGAAGTCTTGGTTCATCTAAGAGAAAAAAAAACACAGTTTTTCCAACATTTAGAGTATATTATAATATAGTTCTTATTCCTTAATCATTTAAAAACTATAAACATATTTTTTTTAAATGCGCAAAGTAGAAGTTGAATTTATTCATAAATTTTCTTCATAATTCTTTTCTTTTTCTAGCCACTTTATCCAAAGGTCAGGTAGGCTGTAAATTTCCTTAAAGAGGAAACAATTCTTTTGTTAGTTTTAGTCAAACCATTCATGTATCATATTTCAAATTTCGTTAAAACTCTTGACAGTGGTACCCTTTAAAAATACTTTAATGTGTCCAAATAAATGATAATCACTCGGGGATAAATCAGGGAAAGAAGGGGATGGATTAGAGCTTCAAAAATTAATTTATTAATGGCTTCAATTGTGAGATTTGCTACTGCCGAACATTATCATATTGAAGGCACTTTTATTAGAATAATGTATCTGTTTGAAAAAGTGTTTGGTTTTAATTTTATCAAGGAGAACAGAATAAGTTACGCTATTAATTGTTTGCCTTTTATATAGCTAAATTTCTATGATGTTTCTAAGATCTTAAAAAAAAAGGCAAAGAGTACTTTTCCAGCAGAAGCTTTTATCATTGTTTTCTTGGGTATTGGCGATCCCTTATGATGCCATTCTGCACTTGTACTCTTAGAGTCAAGAATGTAATTCAATATACAGTTACGAGCGTCATGCGTTCTTCATCTCTTAATTCTTCAGTTTTCATCTCTGTCACCGTTTCCTTTTTTTTTTTTGTAATGGCGCTCTATTGGTTGGCTACGATCACGCCACCTTTGCCCCCCCCCCCCCCATCATGCCCCCCCCCCCCACTCGCTTTTTCGTTTTTGTAACTATTGTATTGGAGCGGGTCGCTCCTTAAATAAATGCATATATTAGTTAATAACTAAATGGAATCCTCTCTTTCTTTTTCCCAGTAAGATACGCCTACGGAAGCCAGCAGTACATAGACAGATAAAGCACATAGGCTATAGTTATTAACTAATATATGCATTTATTTAAGGCGCCAATTTATAATTGTAACAAATAGTACTTGAATAAAAACATTCAATCGGGTAAAACACGGGCGTTGCCCGGGTCATTCGGCTAGTGGTATATATACAGGATTTATCTCCAGTCACTATTCTATTGAGAAAACCTACACCTTCAATGTTTATAATATTCCAAAAGCTTTCTGTATTTATTAAGACGTTTTCCCTTCACTTCATCTATGAGGCAAACATCTTGTACATTTTTATGTTCTTTAAATCATTGAAATTATTTTTGGAACTACAATACACTCATGGACATAACTTAAAGAAGTGGAATGTCTTCTTCTTCTTCTTTCTTATCTCCACACTGGGTGAAGTAGAAAGCGTCTGTTTTTGTCATTAAGACTGGGAGCACTACTCAGTGGCAGGCCGACTAAGCTCCAAAATAAATGGCCGCTTCTGACATGAGGAACAGACGCCATGTACAGCCGCTCCTAACATGGAGTACAAACGCTGCTCATCCCGTATCCCTGGATTAGGAGCCCTTACAGGGTACTATCAGCCGGGCCAGCTGAGTGGAGTGTCTTAGATGTCGCCGGTTGTCAGTTTTGATTTTTTTGAAGATGAAGGAGACAGAGACTGTTCACACTTGGTTATATCGTGTGTCTTCAATAAAGGTCACTGTAATATCTTTCAGAATTATTGTCTGAATCTCGATATACATGTTAAAAGATAAAACTTTCTTATGTATTGTCCATGAGTGTAATTAAGTTCAGCAGGGATAACTCTGATGTAAAGATTTCTCAGAATCGTATCATCACTACCAGAAGAGATTATTGTTTCGTCACTCACCGTAACCAGCTTTGATTATGGAAAGATTATATTTCAAATTACTCAATTCCTTCATGAAAAATAAAACATACGAAAAAAATCGCATTGCTTATTTGTAGTTAGTGTTAGTTTTGGTCGCTATTTTGATCCAAAATAAATGGTTGCTAGTTTTTTGCTATTTGTAAAATATAAAAAAAATTAGAGTAAATATGAACATTTATGTTCTTCGTTAATTTCTAACCATTATATTTTAGCGGTTTATATTGATCTCCATTTGCATAAAGCTCTAGCACGCCATCTTTAGGGAAGACTTGAAACTTTTTTTTTTTTGCGTTTTTGGGAGAGTTCGCCACTGATGATTCAAATCCTCCCATTGCAGGCTGGATATAAGAAAATTATTTTATTTGAAAAAAAAATCATGCTAAATATCTTTATCCTTAAAATTTATGCTTAAGTTAAACATCTTTATTTGAAAAATAGAACTTAAGTGAAATTCGTTACTGGGATCTTTGAAAAAGTAATCTCTTGAGATATTACAACTGAGAGTGGCTGATAGTTTGCCCCAGGGGTCGTGATGAATATCAACTAATTGAACATATATACTTATGGATTTCCCATCCCTGGACACTTTTATTTTTCCGTTTATCATTACTCTTCACAATTCATCCTTTCATACCTCATCCCAAAGGTTAGAAATAATCGTTATTTCTCCTTGAAAAAAATTTTGATCTTTTGTTGAAAAGAAACACATGCGGAATAGTTTTAAAATGTCGTTTTACAATCACAAGCAGCATTGTATTATATAATATATACTTATGAATATCTATTTTGACGGGATAGGCGACCCTTGTGTGTCTCTTTAGATCAATTTCCTCCCGGAAAAATTTCATCTATATTTATGAATATTCGAAACTATTATAGACCCGTATGATTCTTTTAAAAATTAAACAATTTCTACTAATTTCTGATTAGCTAGGCCCTTCCTTTAATTTTTCCATTGCAGTAAGGGCGGTATAAATTGTTTAATTTTCAAAAGAATCATACACGTCTATAATAGTTTCGAATATTCATAACAGATGGCGCGCTGATGCATCATAATATAAATTTATTACGACAGATGGTGCAAGTTATCAGCAAATTTCAGTTTCACATTCAGGAGATGTCTTTTTCTTAATTACTATTTAGTTGTCTATAAATTATCCTAATATTTTTCCTAATTTCTTACAATAGTTGTCCAGAATCACCATTGTCTTGACATAATCAACATTCTTTGTCGCTTTATCTCACAGAGGCCATCCCCCTTTCTAATCTTCTTAGTGCAACCCCTCGTACACTCACCGTCTTTTTTTAAAGTTGGGTGCTATCTTTCCCAGGTACCTATATACATGATACAGGCCATGACTATCATAGTGGGTAGTTTGAAGTTGTTTATACACATTTTAAGCGCTCTACGCGTCAAAGCAGACTTTTCAAAGTTGAAAAAGGCAATTCTATTTTTACATTTTAAAGGTTACAAACTTTATAGGATTGCCTTCAGTTAATATTTGAGTGATCTTGTACAATGATCGGTTGGGTGAGAATGATTCAAATTAATTATTTAAAAAAACTGTTTCCATCAGGTTTTCAACCTTGTGTTGACGAAATCTCTTGACTTGATAGAAACCTGAATATCTCTCAAGAATGGTAGCAAACCTTCGTAGGATCTTCATCCTCAATTCGTATGAAGATAAATACGAAAAACTAACACGCGAACTATGAAAATTAAGTTCGAAAAAAGTTCCAAGGCTCTCCAATATAACAACAACAACAACAACAAAAACCTTTATTTAGGGTCACTGACCCTATACAGGATTCACCAGAGGTATGCATAGACAAAGGAAACAACGATATAGATAGAAGAAAAAGAAAAAAAAAAACAAGAAAAAAAGCAAGAAAGAGAAAGAGGGAAGCAAGAAAAACAACACAAAAAGAGTAGCAGAAAGAAAGTGAGGAGTGAGTGTCACTTGGCCTTCTTCTGAGATATGGACTTGTGGAAACCATAAAACGCCGTAGCAATATACTTATTCTGGGTCATATTGTCAACTATTGATGGAAGTGAAGCACAGAGTTACCCAGTTTTGGGCTCTCCAATATATTATATATGTACAATTAAATTATTTATTTTATTTTCAAACCAAATTTCTCATGTTTGCTCTGGTATTTTTGCTATTGAAGTTTTTATTTTAGAGAATTATCACAGCGCTTTATTCCAACAACATGTTGATAACTCCCCCACTGCTAGTATTGAAAGTGACTGTGCTTATGTAGAGAACTATGTATGCCGTATATGGACTTTATTACTCACCTTCTGGATTTAATTAATACAACTATTATAACAATAAAAAGCTTTATTAAGAAATTTTATTCTTATACAGATTCTCCAAGCAGAAATGTAGGATAATACAGAAATAACAGTAATAGTACCTTGACGGTAATATGATATTTATATACAGGAAAAATTATATAAAGACAATCAAGCTAATAGATAAGTCTGGGTAAATTGGAGAAAAATAAATTTATTATAAATGGGTTTACCGCGGATTCACCGCAAATGAAGATAAAAAGCAAAATACAAGTATTATAACAATGAAGTTGTTTAAACATTATGAAATCTTTCAAAGGATTTTTTTCACGTTTTGTAACAAATACAAATTTTTGGAAAAATAAATTCAAGTTGGAAGATTCATGTTTGTTTAAACAGTCATCTGAATCTTCCAACTTGAATTTATTTTTCCAAAAATTTGTATTTGTTACAAGACGTAAAAAGCCTTTGAAAGATTTCTGATTGTTTAAACAACTTTATTGTTATAATAGTTGTATTCATTAAATCCAGAAGGTGAATAATAAAGTCCATATACGGCATACATAGTTCCCTACATAAGTGTAGGCACTCTCAGTACTAGCAGTGGGGGAGTTATCAACATATTGTTGTAATAAAGCGCTGTGATAATTCTCAATAATAAAAACTTCAATAGCAAAAATACCAGAGCAAAGGCAGATAGAAACATGACTTTATTGTTATATTTGTGATAAGTTTTGGGATCATTTTAAGAGCTTATTTCAGTCTATTATATGATTATAGATACTTATGAAAGTCATTTGATGGTTGTAAATCTGTTTGAAATGATATATCTACATCAAATACTCATCTACATCTACATCTACATCAACTACTCTTCTTTTTATTTTCTTCCCCACGTTTCAGGGACTCCCTGTCAGCCTCCTTAGTTCTTTATTTAGTTTTATAAACATTTGATTTGAATACAAGTAATTTTTAAGTGAGAAAATGATCCTAGGATGATCAAAACAGCCTTGATTGTATCATGTACTGATGGGACAGCATCTCTGATGAATGTTGGTTCAAAAAAATTGTAAAGTCTTTAAAATCTACCCTTCCGTTTTCATTCTATAGTTTGGTAAAGGTCATTTTGCCCTCTTTGCAGAACCTGCGGCACACTAGAGAAAATATGTATTTCAGCTTCTAACTAGTGTTATGCACGAATCCAAGGCCTATCATATTTGTCAAAAATGTGAATTCCAACCAGTATAGCCACAAAATTTGATAATCTTTTCGAATACCATTATCGCTAAAACTTAGAATATATTTCCACTCCCCTAGCTGAGTGCTAGTTGAGAAGGTCGTGAGGAGTTTTGAACAATGATCCATAAGGAAGGAGGAAAGACTTCAAGTTGTGACGTAATTTCTTCTTTTCACAAAGTCTTCGTTAGAATTGTTTTAATGAGTTCCACACAAACAATCATTTGTTCCCTAATATTTATCTAGTTTCCTGGAACCAAGTGGATATTTTAAAGTTTGTGTGCCGCTTGTTATCTTCTATTTTGAAGAGAATATCTCGAATAGATTCCTTAGATTTTTGAAAAAAAAATTAGATTACTGTATACTCTATTTTTAAATTTAGGAGATTATTTCGTGTTTTAATATTTTCTTCTTAGAGATGTTTCGTTGATCATTATTATCATCGTTTTATTGAAATAAACCGCAATATTTTTTACAGAAAGGTAGAATTATTTTTAAATTGATATGTCTCTTTATTTTAATTTATATATATTTTATCAAAATTATATATAGGAAAATTAATGATTTTATCAAATATTTCCAAAAGTATTTTATTTTTCTTGATATTTCCTTGATATTCTCTTTACTTATAGAAGAATTATATTATTTATCTATATTTTCAAAAAAAAAAAAAAAATCCAAAAATTCCAAAAAAAGGTGGAACTTATCTGTTTCAAACGAAGATGTATTCAATAAGGAGGTTGACAATTTTTCCAATTGAGGCTGAAGAAACGAGTCACAGACCAATGGCTAAATATCTAAAGTCTAATATGGAAGCGACAGTTCCATTTTAGAATCATTTTACTGGCCTGAATGGTGTTAGAAGTGTTTAGGAATTTATGATGATTTCGGAATATAGAGTCATTATTGTTGTAATATATTAGCTCATTAGTGTCATATTTGTTTAATTGTTTTGCACAGAGTTTATGATGATTATTTTATGTATATACTAGACGAATGACCCGGGCAACGCCCGGGTTTACCCGATTAAATGTTTTATTCAAAAACTATTCGTTACAATTATAAATTGGCGCCGTGGATGTCACTCTTGTGAAACGTCCCGCTCCAAACTTTACAGTCAGATTAGTTACGATATATAAATCTTCAAATCGAGCGAGCGTCTATAAATATTTCGATTTAGATCAAGTATTCTAATTATTAAGCGAACACTATTATTAATAAAATTTTGAGAAGATTTCGATATTAAACGTATTTATAACCTTGATAGAGGGCGCTGTTCGTGAGCTAAGTAGAATAATTTGAATATATAGTTTTAATATTTAATTTATATATAATTTAAAATAGCCTATCGTTTTCCTCGTATCTTTTTTACCTATGTATGGAAATTTTGGTACTGTAAATAAAAAACTTTGCTTCCATAATATGAAAAAAAAAACCACTCAGGCTAAGTTTCGAACCAAGGTTGTGGAAACACGAAGCCGCACACCTAACCATTAAGCTACGCTTGGCATCATAAATATTCGCATGTAAAGCTATTTCAGGCCTTACATATTTCTAACGACCTTTTTGAAATAGGTTTTTGAAACATGGAAATTATAATACTTCAAATAAATAGAAATAGAGTGAACACAAATAAAACATACCAAATATTTCGAATTAGAGCAGTTATTTTAAACGGCGAATTAGATCAGTTATATCTAAAAATGAAAATATATAAATAAATAAAACCTACCAAATATTTCAAATTAGAGCAGTTATTATATAAATATTTATATTATATTTATGAACGGAAAAATATGTCCAGGGTAGCCTAGTGGTCATGGCATCTGCCCGGTAAGCGGAAAGTCGTGGGTTTGATTCCCATCCCTTGACACTTTTTATTTTATCCATTCTGACCAAATTCTATCCGTAAACTTCACACAGTGAACTTCAAACAGACAGAATAAGGCAATTATATAAGTAGATAGTGTTTGTGTTTATAGATTGGCGTTTATTTTAGTTGTTAAATTGTGTTAACTATATTTGTTGTTGGCGTAACAAATAAATAATCTTTTCAAGTCTTTTTGCTAGAATATATTGCAATTGTATCTTTAGAAAATTGCGGTTAGTTGAAAATAAATTAGGAAAATTCGGCCAAACTGTGAAAATAATCATGGTGGAAGTGCGGATTTTTAAATTTCTTAATATCTCGCAATGAGCTTGATGTTGTGTGTAGTAGAGCTAAGGTATTTTATTCACGATTCATCTGTAGGTATGAAGACCAACAGTATACACATCGGATGTCAATATGTTACTAAAGCCAACTAAGATACTTCCAGAATGTCTTTCACGATTTGAAATTGTAAAGGATAAGAAGTCGTAAATATGAAAACCATTGTTTCAAAGAGTAGTCGCATTACGTTTCCAGAGTAAGGCAAAAATTTCCAATTGATCCTTGTGGTTACAGATTAGGAAAAGAGAAATTATTCTATGAGAGATATTCCTGTTCCAACAAATAATTCAGTGTGGATTGTTAAAATGTCTAGGAAATTTTATAATTATAAATACGTTGCTTGTTTTTAAAAGTATTTACATTTAGTGGAGCCTTATCTATTTGCTATATGGTGGCTCCATTAATGTGGTATTCGACCAACAATTACATTTCCAACATTTACATGTCTCTAATAATCCTGAAGAGCGATACCGCCAGCTCCAGACCATCGCAGATATGGCGCGTGAAGAAGATACGTGGACTTTCGGTGACTTGAACATCTTCGAGGAGTCGACTAAGGACCTGGATTCATCAAAAGCCTGCGAGGAGCTCCTGGACCAAGCCGACATTGCTGATGTCGCCACCTTCTTCGATTCTGCACTGGAGCACACCAGGGTTGTGTTCATCAGAAGTCGGGTCGATGCGTGTAGTCTGGACATAATCCTACTTCCATCAGGTTTCTGCGACCGCGTCACTTGATACCAAATTATCGATTATGCCTACTCGGACCACGTCAATGCCGTCTTGTTCCAAGTCCCAGTTTATTTTTGTTTAATAATATCAACAAGCAATCCAGGTTTAAATATATTTGCACCATTTTTATTTCTCTAGCTTTCGAGCTAATATGCACTTCAACAGTAGCACCTAGAACTATAACTACCAGTTAAACTATACACGCCGAAAATATCCTGCATCGGCAAACTGATACGCTCAGACCTCTTCGTCTAATGGAAACATTCATCGAAGAAATATCGGAAAACCTAGCAAATCCCTCACTCCGAGGTTATGGGAACAATGGACCGTGTTTATTGCAGATTTGGTCGCGGAGATACAATCACTCTCGCCTGCCCTCACCGAGTAAGGCGGTAGATACATCGAAAGAGCAAGCCACTTCCTGTGGCAGAGACTAGAGGACGGCCCTACCCGCTCCGACTACCCTTCCCTCAGGCGTTCTTTCCGAGCCAGACGTCGCTCTCCTTCCACTTACACCGACGATCACGGCAGCGTGATCTCCGGGGGCCAGTTAAGATGTTTCCTTCGGGAACCCTTGAACAGTTGCTTCGTCCAGCGTCCTAGTTCGGCTGAAGACATCTCCAACTTCCTCGCTGTAGTGAGCCCCTTGGCGTTCGACAGTGGGACTAGCTCTTATTTTACTGACATATTCTCCGTCCAGATTTTGACAGCAATTTACCGCCTGCCAAACGGTCGTCCCTCGGGATGGAACGGCGTAAGGCGAATTTGTTCAATCCTTGGAAGATTTCTTCGTCGAAGACAAAAAGTCAAGTCTTCGAGGCTTCTCGACTCCGCGGGGAGTTTCCCTCATCTTAAAGACGCAGCAAAACATCTTGTTTCCGAAGTCTCACGGTAGTCCGGGTCTAAAGGCCTTTCGACAAATCAACCTTTTAACGACCGACCTCAAGCTTCTCAGCGTGTACATGGGCCGGCTGCACCATCAACTGCTAAACCTCGTGCCCGAGTGTCAAACCTAAGCCGTTCCAGGACGGTCATCCTTCTGAAATATTGCCCGAGTGCCCGACAAATTCTCTTGGGCATCGAGATAGGTGTGTATCTATGGCTGTCATCTCTCTGGACCAGTAGTCGGCGTTCGACAGCCTGAAAAGGAGCTACCTGTTTGACCTGTTGAAGAAACTGGGCTGTACTCAGTAAGCAGGTAAGCAGATGCCTCCATCTGGGTTGGAGATGTCTACATCAAGGACTTCCCGCTTTTCAACGGGGTGAGGCAAAGCTGCCGCCTCAGCGCCGCTCTCTTGAGCATCGGAGTTGGGCCTCTGCTACGCCGCCTCGAAAGGAACTAGGGACGCGAATGCGTGGTCGCCTATGAAGAAGACATCGTACTTGTTATCAGGAACGACGATAAGTTTGAGCTCGGGCCCCTGATCTTTGAATAGTTCCGCATGGCTTCCGGGATTGCTGTCAACTTCTACAAGAGCTACAGGTTCTGATGTTGTTCCTGTAAGCTCCGGATGGATTCTCCTTTGGGAATCTTCTGGTTGTTCGAGTTGCTCAGACCGTCCTGGGCTTCCTGGTCTCTGCCCTGAAAGCCGTCTCCTCATAGGCCTCTCACCAGGGGCTGTAGAGAGCCATCGCGAGGTGGTCTCCCTTTCCTTGCGGCCTGCCTGCCGCTGGTGGGTGTGCCTGCGCGGCTAGCAGCCTAGTCCTGGGATCTATCCTGCACCACCTCAATGAGTATATTCCACCATACATTACTATCGGCCAGTTTCAGGCACGGCTGGCACGCTTCGAGTGGGGAATGAGCCGAGTCTCGTAACTTACCAGGCCATAACCTGGCGCGTGTAGTCTCCGAGCGTGGGGTAGGCATAATAGACATCGCGATCAGTTTCTGCCGCCTGCCTGAAGGAGGTCCAATATTTATTACGCGGCGATGCCAACGGCTACTCTTGGCTGGTTCGCAGCCAGACGTGTTTGATCCCTCTGGGTCCTGACGTCTGGCTCTCACTGAGGAGAAGAAGATTTCTGAGTCTCGGGAAGGTTGTCTCTAGCGTCCTTGAGCTGGATTCTGTCCCCTGCCTGCCTGAGGTTTCTGCGTCTTCGAAGCGACAACAGGTTCCTGCGACCGCTCGATCTACTGGCTCCTGAACGCTTGCTACAGGCGTCTGTTGGAGTCTTTTCCGATGGTGTCCCTACCCTAGCGCGCTTAATGCGGACTGCGTTTTCGGGCGCTCAGCATCTGGGGGCCTTCGGCCAAAGTCTACTGCAGGAAAACGTTTGCTCTATCTATCACGTCCGGGAGGCTATCGTCCTTCGGAGATTTGCGACGCCCATTATCCGCCTCAAAAGCCATATCACGTGTCGGGTGCTGGATTCGGCACGTCTGCAGGAGCATCCTGTTGGAGACCCGGTTGAGTGGTGGACATCCACAGTGGATATACCCCGCTCCATCTCCTGTACCAACCTGCGTCGCAAATGCTTTTCGGGGCTAGATGCAGACATCGCCCAATGGGTCATCCTCCACACCCCGCCACATTCTAACCATCCTGCATTCAGGCGTTCCACCTGTGTTTACGGATTACTGACTCACAGATATTGGAGTTGCCTAGCCTTGCGAACCCTGCTCCAGGAGGTGTTCGTCTCCTGTGACATGCCCCTGGATCTCCAAGCCTGACTCTTCGGTGTCGGCCTCCATCCCGAGGCAATGAAGACCACAAGTGTGGCGAAGGTACTATCTATTAAAATACCATATTGGTATTGAGTTGGGCAACGCCAGCCATCACATCGACCTGCCTACATCGAGGGAAAGAACTCTCGCAGTCCATCGGTGTTAGCGGAATCTTTCCCGAAGTGGGCGCAACCAAAGAAGACTGTAGATATTGTTCTATATATTTATATTATGTACATATATTATCATTTTGAAAATAGAGCAATCCATAAAAAATCTTTATTTAAAAAGGCATATATTGGATCAAAAAATAATTATTTTTACCAATATTTCAGTTGGCTGAACGCCAACCTTTATCAAGGTGTTATAACATATTATAACATGTTATAACACCTTGATAAAGGTTGGCGTTCAGCCAACTTAAATATTGGTAAAATAAATTATTTTTTTATCCAATATATGCCTTTTTAATTAAATATATTTTCATATAATCTTATTTTTTGTATTCATTCCTCTATGATTTTATATGAACAATGTAATAAAAGTAGTTTAAATATCAATATCTTCCTCACTTTGGATCATGCCAGGAGATTTCTGAAATCGCCACGGCAGGGAACAACGCCCCCAATGAACGACAACAACGGAGAGAGAAGTGGGTCAATCCCACCGATAGGAAGGGTTATTACTCTCTTATCGGAGGATAAGATTTCATCTTATCGGGAGATCTTTGTTTAGTAAGGATTGTCTCTGGAGAGAAGTGGTCTTAGCTCGAAACGGCTCAATCCTTCAATCTCAACATACAATTTAATTAAAGGCAATAACGCGCCATCAATAAGAGATGAAGAAATGAAAGCATAAAAGCCCACCCTTCAGTGTAGCATATTTTAACAGAATCGTCAAATACAGTATTAGAGCTCTAAGAAGCGGTCTAGTAGATCAAATGAACGAAACCGCTGGGAAGGTTCACCACTGATTAGCCAAGTCCTCCCAATATTTTTTCATTACAGTAAGAGCAGAAGAAGTTTGTTTTATGTGTAAGATAAACATTCTGCTTCAATATGCTCATGTCTTACAATTTAATTTAAACGTTACATCATGCCTTTGTGAAAACCAAAAACAAGCTCAGAAACATTTCTCAAACAACCAGCTCTCAGCAAGACTATTTTAATCACATGGATTGCAGAATAAGATTACTTACTTTAGATCTATATAGAATTACGCAAATCTCTTAATCACTCAAATTGTTCTATTTTTTGGAAAGTTCGTAAAATTTACTAATATAATTAAAGAAGAAAATATGGTAGTGTTAGATTGTTGAAGTTTTTTTTTTTTACTTTTTCCAAAATTTCACAAGAATCAAACAATCCTCTTCAATATTAAAATATCAAACTCTGTTTTTTATACTAGAGAGAATCAATCTTGATAACACTAAAAGTTATTGATGCTATGTTTTATCGAATTAAACTTATTTATATTCATAAAATTCTAATTCATAAAAATATCTAAAGTTCTTAATTGAATATGAGGATAGGATGGTTAAATTTGAAGGATAAACTGGCACATCAATCAAATGGATTGTGGTGGTCAGTAAAGAGAATTTTTAAAACTTGAAAACAACTCATCACCATTTGTAATAGGATTTTATTGTTAAATTTCCAAAATTGGGAGGGAGAGAGAGATTGAGATTTAAACTACTTTATTATATCGTTCATATAAGGTTATATATAAGGCTAAATACAATATTGAAAAAATATAAATACATAAGAACAAATAATTGTATATATAAATATATAAAATACTTAATAAATATATACAAGGTCTTCACTTGTGGCGCCCGCTACTGGAAAAACTCGGCCACCGATGGACTGCGAGAGTTATTTCCCCAGAGTGGGCAGGTCGATGTTATGGCTTGGTTTCCCAACTCAAATCAAGATGGCACTTGTAGATGCTAGCCTTCGCCACACTGGTCAACTTCATTGCTTCGGAATGGAGGTCGACGCCGAACAGCCAGGCCTGCAGATCCAGGGGCATTTCGCAGGAGGCGAACACCTCCCGGAGCAGGGGTCGCACAGCTCGGCAACTCCAATATCTGTGGGTCAAACACCAGTCGCTAGAACACAGGCCGCACAGTTAGCACGCCTCGAGGTAGGATGGTCAGGATGAGGTAAGGCGTGGAGGGCCAGACGTAGGGTGATGTCTGCTTCGTGACCCGAGACGCAGTTGCGACGCAGTTCGGCCCAGGGGATGGTGCGGAGCACATCCACGGTGGGAATCCACCGCGCAGCTAGCTCGGCAACAGGATGCTCCTGCAGCCGTTTCGAACCCAGTGCCTGGGGTGCCCTCTGGCTGGTGAGATGCGTAATGGGGTCGCCTATCCCTGCAGGACGATGGCATCCACCTAGTGCTCCACATAAA
>CP092864.1:64681819-64751704 GCA_030710605.1 Cordylochernes scorpioides
ATCACTCTGACGCCAAATATTGTCTTCTAGAAAAATGACGTTAAATTGTCCCTTCAATTCCAGGAATTCTGCCCAGAACTCTCTCCGTGTTAGGACTTTAAAAACTCCTGGGTTCAATCGTTAGGGGCGAGTTTTCCTCGACGCCGTCTCTAGCCCCACTCTGACCTTTGCTTCATCTCAGACTTTCTCTTCTTCGCCTACTCCTTGCAGGTCCTTGCCCCTGACTTGCCTCCTGTGTGTGCCACTCACAACCGCTACTAAGATTCAGCTCACCACATATATAAATATAAACACGATAAATTAGCGCATTATTTTATCATTGTAGTAAGAGAGGGCAGTACAATTCTCTTATTTAAAAGAATTATATGTCATAAATAGGCTATAATTACTATATAAAAGTGCTTGTAGTAACTACAAGTACATGTAATACAAGTAACCTGTATAAATATTTCCAGGTTACACGATTATAGTGAAACTACTCGTGTAAAACCATATATAGACGAATGCGATTGTATTCTCACAACACATATTTAAAAGCTTGAAGAAAACCAAGATTATTTATCTCCAATATAAATTTAAAAGGTTATTTGTGATAATTACTTTGATGTTTTCATAGACAATTAAATAGTAAAGCAATTTCGATCGAATATACACTCATTGAGAAACCTTAAGGAAGTTCTACCTTTTAGCATGTATATAAGGGTTCAGACATCACTCAGAAAGATATTTGATATGAAGTGACCTTTATTGAAGGCATACAAAAAAAAAAACCAAGTTTAAACGAAAATGCCTCTGTCTCCTTCAAAAAAAAAAATAAAATAAAATAGACAACCGGTAATATTAAAAACTTTCCACTTCCTTAAGTTTTATTCATGAGTGTATGTATATTTATATATATATGGTAATTTAAACCAACAGCCCCATCATACAGTTGTTGACACACTTTAAAATGTTATAACACCTTGATAAAGGTTGGCGTTCAGCCAACTGAAATATTGGTAAAATAAATGATATTTTGATCTAATATATACCTTTTTAATTAAAGCGCGCGCGCGTTTTAAAAATAAAAATTAGTTATTAATTTTAAAAAATGATTTAAAAATTAAAAATATAATATATATATATATAAATCCCACATTTTAAAAATAAAAGGCTAAGATTGGATGTAGATTAATGTGATATATACTTATGTAATAAACCCTATTTTACCTTTTCGGCGTTGAAATTTTCGGCCTGAGTCCGGAAGAGGCATTGCTTGTCTCCTTGGTAAACTGAAACACAATACATATCAAGACGATTTGAAGTGTCATTGCTCTGTGTCGTGTCGCGCTGAGCCAGGACACAACTCAATGATGTTTGAACAATTATTCTTCTTTATTGCAAAGCCAAAACTACAGTAGTCATCTAAAGATAACAAGACTACTCGACTCCTAACGCTGGACTGGGCTTCTCAACTTAATCCATACGTCCTATTTATAGCACAAATAACAGTAAAATCAATCGCCTACTTCTACCTACCATGATTATCATGACCTGTACCCCGTGTAGTAGGGATAAACAAAAAAAAATAGCACAAATAAGTTAAACTGAAACTATGTAAAGTGTGCTACAACAAAGAGCAAATACAGTTAAACCTGTCTATAGCGCCCCCTCTTTGAACTCACCAAAATAGGGTGCTATAGAGAGGGGGTGCTATAGACAGGTCACTTTTAATGAAAAATGTATGCATTTTAATGTTCGAAATCGAGCGCTATTAGAGGGGGCGCTATAGACAGGTTTAACTGTATGCAAAGAGTAAATATGCGAATAAGACACAACACTTTGAATGTGGATGAATACGGCCTTGTTGATCCTCCTTCTTAAGAGAGAAAATATATGAAATTATTTATGCAAATACGTTATTACTTGGTATGTTCATTAGGTTAAGTTTAATACGCCACCCTCTTTCTATCTTGGTCTTGAGGTGGGTAATGCCAGCCAGCACCTAGACCTGCCCACTCTATGGGAAAGAACTCTTGCAGTCCATCGGTGGCGGAGCCTCTCCCGCGGTGGGCGCTACCAATAACGGCTTGTATATATTTATATATATATGTATATTTATCAATTATTTTATAATTTTTTAATCTATTTATTTATATATTTATCATCATATATTTCATATTTATATTTATTCTGTATTTAACTTTATATTAACTTATATGGACATTGTAATAAATCAGTTTCAATCTCTCTCTCTCCAAATTTCCTCAAATTATACGTACGTCTATGGAACAGAATTAAAATAATAATATTCTAGTTGATTTTTATATAGAATCAGTTTGTGTGATGCTAGTATTTGTATTATGCTAAATTCCTTCGTTCAATATATCGTAACTCCTTTCAAAGAATATAGAGAACTACTTGGTATATTCAATAAGTTTAATTATGAAAAAATGATAGAAAAATAAAATATAAAAAGGTCAGGTGTTAATAATAAAAAAGGCATATCCTGACCAAGAACACATGTGCTTTTTAGATGGCAGAGAGAGAGCGCCATCTAGTGGAAAAGAAATCAACTAAACATTTATTTAGCCTGTTCCCTGATAAATCAAGAAAAGCCACCCACGAAGTTTAATTATTACGCAGAAGGAGTATACGTGAAAGAATATTTATATAATTAAATATTCTTCTTCATTTTTACCCCCTTGAGGAGTGAAACCAATATTTCATCTCGGACAGTTGGCGACTTTCGTATGCTCCAAGAGTCGGGGTTACGCACAGAATGATGACCAATCATTCGGCCAACCGAGGCTACAAGTACCAATGGATACCATTATTCATTCCACTCGGCTCCCCTGCACACATGTAGTTTTATAATTGATTACAAATCAAAATTGTAAGACTAAAATTCTTCTCTTATTATCTCCCCTCCATAAAATGAATTTCGAAAATTATAACAAGAATCTTCGAAAATGTCTTTGAATTTGTTTTTATATCGAATAAGCTCTGCATTAAGAAAATTTCGTAAAGTTCCTAAATGCACCTGGCCCAGATTTCATTCCAAGAAGTCAGCGATTCTCTGGAACGATGATTTGAAGTTTGAGAAACTCATTTGGAGTAAAAATTTGGTCAACTTCTGCAGGAATCGCACCGAGAACCATCAAATGTGTAATCCAAGGCTAATCAGTTTCCTGATGGCCTATGTATTCTACCGTGGCCTGGCAGCGCCGACCTCGCTGATGGCAACGTGCGATGGGATGGGAGACCGAGCAAATGATAAGCCACTGGAGCTTAACTCTTCTAACTTCAACAAAGCCGTTCTTGACAGCAACACTGATGTTCTAGTTCTATTCTACGCCTCGTGGTGTGGCTACTGCCAACGTTTCCATCCAACCTACAACCAGATTGCTAGAGTCTTTAACGAACAAAAGGACATACAGATTGTCCAAATGGACGCGGACAAGTACAGGCCTCCGAGTCCATTCAACGTCAAGTATTTCCCCATGCTGTACTGGGTGCCCGCGGGTGACAAATCCAATCCTGTCCTCTACAATGGAAAACTTGGTACTCGCGAAATTACCGAATTCATCATCAATAATGCTTCCAAGAAGATTTCTCCAGAAGTTGCCAGCAAACTTCGAGATTCTTTGTACTGAAAATGGAAGATCATATCGTTTTTTTTATAGAATAGAAGAGAAATATGGCTTAATCTTCCTGATTTAGTGATTTATCTATATGAATAAACGCTTTTTATATATACATGAAAAATAGAAAACAAAAGTATTAAAAAATATAATTAAAGGTCAGGTAATTATAATGAATGACAAGACATGCCCTTTAACAGCCTGTACTTTTTTAAATCATATTATTTTCTTTTAATACATATAAGTAAACTTACGCAAATTCGGCCTGAAATACCAATTGTTGTTTTTTTCAGGAAGCCTTCAAGGCCCAGCGTTTTAGGTCGAACATGAGATTCAATAGCTCAAAACACTGATGTGGTTGGTTTATCTTGATTTATCAATAAAATGGGTTGGCCAATATATTGAAATTAAGTTAAAATTAACATTTTGCTCATATTCATTATTCATTTTATCAGCTCCTTTGGCCCTATACATAATAAAATCGCCGGAGTGAAATCTCTTACCAAAAGAATAGAAACACATTACTCAAATAGAAATAGTGCAACAGAAGAAAGAAATAGAATTTTCAAGGAATTGATTAATAATAATTATCCCAAAAATATATATATATTATTGAAAACATTTTCATAAACATAGAGATATACCTTCAAATAATAGTTGTGATCAGTCTCAAAAAAGATATTGCTCTATTCCATATAGCTACGGCTCAGAGAGAATTGCCCGAATTTTAAAGATATATACAACAACAACAAAAAAGCCTTTATTTAGGGTCACTGACCCTATACAGGATTCACCAGAGGTATGCATAAGAACAAAGCAGTGAGACAAAGGAAATAACGATATATACAGAGTAAAAAGAGAAATAGAAAAAAAAACAAGAAAAGGAAAAAAAAATAAAAATAATAATAATAATAATAAGAAAGAGGGAAGCAAGAAATCAACACAAAAAGAGTAGCAGTAAGAAAGTGAGGAGTGAGTATCACTTGGCCTTCTTCTGAGATATGGACTTGTGGAAACCATAAAACGCCGTAGCAATATACTTATTCTGGGTCATATTGTCAATTATTGATGGAAGTGAAGCACAGAGTTGCCCAGTTTTGAGCATAAGGGTTCTTCTTTCTTCTTTCAGAGCAGAGCAAATCAAAAATATAGTGAGTGATTTCATTTTTTAGTTTTGAATTACAGAAGGTACAAGTCGGGTCCTCACCGCAGAGCATCTTGGTGTGGTTTTCTCTAAAAAAACTTGAAAGTATTCTAACTTGTGCGAGTAGTCTTACAACCGGGAAAGGAAAATCCCCTAAAAGGTATCCCTCCGTCATGAAAGATATGTGAATGTCTTTGTAGTGAGAGTATAGCTTAGATTTATCCATTCTTGTAAGGTCATTTTGTATAGATTGGTCTGCCGCTGTTTTTAAGAGCCCTGTAATCGCGCTCCTCAGCGTTTCAGGGTCATCACAGGAAACAAGTGCAGGGGATCCATTATTGTTAAGCAGATTGGTGAGCTTTTTAATGAAACCGATGGGTGTGCCCGAAGCATTAGACAGTTCCCGTGTTCTATTAAAACATATACGTGGCAATCTGTCACTGCTCATATTCAACACCCGCAGCCAATACTTCAGGGTTAATTTTAAGGCTGTTACACTCAATGAGATACGACCGGTTTCTAATCTGATTAGGTAACCTGGAGTGTATCTGGGCAGATTCAGGAACCTACGGATAAATATGTCTTGTATATTGTCCAGTAAGTCTTTATGCTCTGTTGCCCACAATGGAGCGGCATACATCAGGACAGCTCTCACTATTGTATCAAAGAGTTTGATTGATAAATTTATTGACTTTGCTTTTGATTTTATTAATATTGGGTGTGTGGCGTTAATTGCTGTAAGTGCTTTTCCTTTAAAGTAATTTGCCGGGTGAGTAGTTGTTATTGTTGGTGTCAGAGGGAATCCCAAGTATGTATATCTTGAAGTTATTGTTATGGGTTTATCATTCCAGAACCATCTATCCTTATTTGAGGGTTTACCTCCATTACGGAACACCATAATCTTTGACTTGGACTCATTTAGTGTCATTAAGTTCTCATCGAGATATTCTTTCAGTATTTTGATCTTCTTTTGGAGGTTCATCCTGGACTCACCTATAATTGCTATGTCGTCGGCGTACAGCAATAAATGGATATTTCCAAATTCTGGCAAATTTACACTCGGCATGTCTGAGTTATTATAAATTTCGATTAAGTCCGTGATAAATAATATAAATAGCAGTGGGGAAAATGGTTCTCCCTGGAGGACTCCCGAGTTTATCTTAATACTTTCCGTAAATGATCCCTTCCATCTGATAGCTATAGTTGCTTGTTCGTAGTAACTTCTGATCGTACTTATGAATTGGTAACTTATGCCTAGGTTGTAAAGTTTTTTCCAAAGTATTGAGTGAGGTACAGTATCAAATGCCTTCCTTAGATCGACAAAAAAGACATATAGTTTTCCCCTCTTTTTTCTTAATGATAGTTGGATTAAAGTAGTTAGTGTAAATATGTGGTCAATACATGATCTTCCTTTTCTAAATCCCGCTTGGTTTTCGGGTATAACACTTCTTCCCTCGAATTAAAGATATATAATATAATTACAACATATCAATCTGCACAAAATCTTCGCCAAATCTAACGCCACTCAGATACAAAAAATATTTCAAACAAAGAAAATACAACAAATGTAATTTACAAAATTCCCTGCCAAACATGTCAAGCTACATACATTGGAGAAACAAATAAATCACTTAAAGATCGTATTAATCAACATAAGCATCTTTAAAAAACTACAAACCTTTATCCCTACTAGTTGACAACTCCCTAAACAATAACCATATACCAGATATCAAAAAAGCATCAATTATATAAAAAAAAATATTACAGAAAAGCATTGTAGACTGTTTTTAGAAAGTTGAGCTTCTGCCGAAGATAAACAAAGTATAAACAGAAAATTTGATTTTTCAGAAATTTATAAATAATTCATATATTAATTATTTGTAAATAACTATGTATATACTTTTAATTTACTCATTTATTTTTCTTTCAAAATTTTATCAATAATTTAGAATTAATATGTAAACACACAATTATTTACACTGTGGAACATAAATCTTTCTCTCTTTCACGCACAATGTGTGAAAAAAATAATGGTATTGAATTGTAATATTATATATAATTGTTAGCTATATATATACTGCATTTAATATTTAAATCGAAGATACAATTCTTTCATTGGCCTTGTAGAACGAGAGTGGTGTACGCGTGCACGCATGCTTTAGTGAAAAACGCAAACATCCTCGATAAAGAGAGGCGAGTTGCCCCTCGAAATATTGGAACATTAAAATTATTATAAATCCAATAGATGCATCTTTTTTGAATATATCAATGTGTAAATGAATGAACCCGATACTGTGCGAGGGTGATGAGGAAAATTTCACCGTGTAAAGTAAGGAATAAAAACTCACCGTGTACATGGGGAAAGAGAACTCAGCGTGTAGAGTGAGTACTCACCGTGTAAAGTGAGGACTCAGCGTGTAGAGTGAGAACTCACCGTGTAGAGTGAGACCTCAGCGTGTAGAGTGAGTACTCACCGTGTAAAGTGAGGACTCAGCGTGTAGAGTGAGTACTCACCGTGTAAAGTGAGGACTCAGCGTGTAGAGTGAGAACTCACCGTGCAGAGTGAGACCTCAGCGTGTAGAGTGAGGACTCACCGAGGGCAGGTGAGGAGGCGACCAGGAGCAGCCAGCAGGTGACCCGCAGGACCATTCTATCAGTGACCGATACCACGGGGATATCACCTTCCACTTGAACAACTGAGGCAGCGGTTATCTGACACTGAGGTACAATTCAAGGTTCTGGTTTAAAACCTCTATAAAGTATATATTACCTATTTATAATTATGCATACATAATATTGTTGAGATAAATCAGTTTAAAGAAAATTATTGAATGAATTAATATACTATAATCAACGCATTAAATCGTTTTTAAATATTTGTATACAGCAGTAAGTGTCCAGTTTATTCGCTCACTGATTGGTTCACTATTATCATGTGATCTCAATAAGCCAATCATCGTTGAATTCCTTAGTCAATCAGCGTGTAGTGTTTTTTTTTTTTTGCTTAGTGTGGTTGCATTGATCAACAAAGTTCTATCAAATACTAGATTGTGAGTGTGATTCACGGAAGTTCATTTTTTGTGTAATATAAAATATTTTAAAGATTTTTCATTCTATCTGCACATAGGTTTGAACAACAAATTGATATTTCAGAGTTATATTGGTTGCCTAAATCACTTTATTAGGTACCCCTCAACAAGAGCAACCTAGTTTATGATAATTGAAACAATGAATAATATGTGAAGGTTATTCACATTGCGGGATTCAATCCCGGTTCATGACTGTCGGGAATCGAGACCCACTCGTCCACCGACTATATACACTGCGTGACATTGAAAATGGAATACCAAGAAATAGTGGCCAGAAAGTGATGAAACTCGGCAGACAGAGAGAGACAGGGACGAACAATAAATGATCTTTATTTAAAAATGATAGTCATAATACAGAGCGAGCACGGCGTCGGCTTAGTAGCAAGTAGGACCACCGCGGACGGCGATGCACGCAGCAACACGTCTAGGTAGAGAGTCAATCAGAGTACGGATGGCGTCCTGAGGGATGGCTCTCCATTCCCTCTCAACCATTTGCCACAGTTCGTCTTCTGAACGCGGCTGTGGCAAGGCATGCAAACGGCGTCCAATGATGTCCCAGACGTGCTCGATTGGTGAGAGATCAGGAGAGTACGGTGGCCAGGGAAGCATCTGTACATCTTGCAGAGCTTGTTGGCTAATGCGAGCAGTGTGCGGTCGGGCGTTATCCTGCTGATAAAAGGCATTGGGTACCCCCTGAAGGTAGGGGAGTGTCACCGGTCGCAGCACATTATCAACGTATCGTTGGGCCGTCATAGTGCCCTGAATACGGAGTAAAGGTGACCTGGAATCATACGCGATTGCGCCCCAAACCATGATTCCACGTTGTCGCACGGTGGGGCGTTCCACAATTGCTCCCGGATTGGACCTTTCTCCACGTCGACGCCACACGCGTACACGGCGACTATCACTGGACAAGCAGAAACGCGACTCATCTGAGAACACGACCCTGTGCCATTCCGTCATCAACGTCGATCTAGCCCGGCACCATTCCAAACGTTGGCGCCTATTCGGTGGGGTCAATGGCAGTCTTCTTAGCGGACGGCATGAGTGCAAGCCATTAGCAACCAATCGACGGGAAATGGTTCTGGTCGAGATGGAATGATCTAGGGTGTCTTGCACATGTTGCAGGATGGCGGTACAAGTGGCTTGTGGGGCCGCCACTGCTTGTCGAAGGATACGCCGATCCACACGTGCTGACGTCACTCTGGTTGCACCGACATTCCTATAAATTGCCACATTTCCTTGTTCCAACTATCTTCTTCACAGTCGGTGCACCGTGGACGCACCAAGGTGTGTATCAGCTGCGATTTGACGTATGGACCAACCTGCCCTTTTCAGTCCGATCACCATGCCCCTCGTAAAAGCGTCTGTCTGCTTGAACTGCCTCCGTTTACGATGACCTGGCATTCTCTGTTATTACACGTGTCTTTTGACACAAGAACAAAATTTCTACAATGATTTTCCTTGAAGAAATAACGACACGAATACTGTCCTTTCTGCAAGTTCCTTCCCTTATATATTACTCCATGTGCGCACGAGAGCTGCGCATTTTACATCATTTGCATAACTCGGTTAGGCGCGTCTACCCTGAAATTTGCATAATTTTCTGGCCACTATTTCTTGGTGTTCCATTTTCAATGTCACGCAGTGTATTTAGTTATATTTATGATTCATAATTATATTAGGTTGTTTTCTTCACTAATGTCATCCGGGACTTGATCTCTTTATCCTATAATGGTATAAATTCCAGCGGCGTGTGTACAGTTCGAATTGATTACATCGGTACATGTTATAGGTTCACTTATTCCTGAAATGCCACACTACAAGACACACAAACTCTAGTGACAATCTTTACTTCGAAATATAGACATTGGATGGCTAATAGAATGAGTTTATACACATGGTAAAACATATTTGGAGAAGAATAATTGACAGAATTTAGAATAAAATTAATGATAAATAATATAAATTAACTTTGATTAGTTCCAACAAATAAAAATCATAATTGAAAAAGTTACATTTATAGATTTATAATACAATATAATACGGCTTGTGATTGTAAAACGACATTGGAAAACCATCCCGCATGTGTTTCTTTTCAACGAAAAATCAGAATTTATTTCAAGGAGAAAAAATGATTATTTCTAACCTTTGGGATGAGGTATGAAAGGGTGAATTATGAAGAGTAATGATAAACGGAAAAATAAAAGTGTCCAGGGATGGTTTTCAAATGTCGTTCTATAATCACAAGCCGTATTATATTGTATTATAAATTACTTTATGTATTATTTACGAACGGAAAAAATATGTCCAGGGTAGCCTAGTGGACATGGCATCTGCCCGGTTAGCGGAACACTGTGGGTTCGTTTCCCATCCCTGGACACTTTTATTTTTCCGTTTATCATTACTCTTCACAATTAACCTTTTCATACCTCATCCCAAAGGTTATCAATAATCGTTATTTCTCCTTGAACTAAATTTTGATGATACGTTGAGAAGAAACACATGTGGGATGGTTTTCAAATGTCGTTTTACAATTTATAGATTTAATTGCCATCTATCGACAAAATTTGTAACAATTTATTTTAGGCATTTTGTGTTTCTTTTCTCATTAATCATCAAATTATATTTCTACAGACCTTATTTCAATGATAAAAGTTGTTGAATGAGAGGGCTTGGCTAATCAATCTCTCAGCGGTGTCGTCAAATTAATCTCCAGACCGTTCTACTATTGTATAGGATTGGTTTTCTTATTTGCCTTTCATATACTATGGAAGGCAGCTTAGGTGTGTTTATGAAATCTATGGACATAAGCTAATAGGTCTAGAGAGGGGTGCATATATATAAATTTACAAGGAAATTAGTTTAACTACCTAATAATTATCTTAGTTATATAACTGAACGGGCAAAACGATTCTCTTTTATAACGATAATGTCAAAATGCGAGATTTCAAACTTATCGTATCTTCTACAGCAATAGTTATACTGAATTAGATGTTGCTGTATGTAGTAACACGTGATTTACACTCAGGAAGTAGAAAGTCTTTGATGTCTTCCGCGGTCGTCTGTTTTTTTTTTTTTTTGAAAGAGAAAAAGACAATTTTATTCACACTTGATTATCTGGTGTGTCTTCAATGAAGGTCACTGTGTTTCAAATATCTTCCAGAGTTATTGTTTGAATCCTGATATATATCCTTAAGTTTTGTCCAAGAGTGTAAGGTCTTCACCCTCAAAGGATCGGGGATAAATGACTGGAAAACACAGGTTGTTTCTCAACACACGTGTTACTTGTTGGGCATTCCTATTCTTAGTTAAAGAAATTTACATTTCCAATGTCTTCTTACAGAAATTTGAATATTATGAAAAAATGTTTCTCGCAATTGAATATATTATTGTTTTTTAAATTAAAGAATCTCTGAATAAATCGCGATGAAAATTGCGAATTTATAAAATTGAATCTCCGACTGCTTTGGTGTTGCCACTGCCTTGTTTTAACAGGTTCCAGCTAAACAGAGGAGCGGAGGGCGCAATAGAAAGATTAAAATAATAAAACAGACCATGTGAATTTAGCCACATAAAGCAGGATTCCTCTTGGGAAAGTTTCACTGTGTTCACAATAAAAAATGAATTTTATAGCGTGTACATAAAGATATGCAATAGTTGAGTTAACGTGTGTTAAGCTAAATGTTATCGAAAAGCCAACAATGACAAATTAATTATTACAATACGTTTAGATTAAAAAAGTACATATTCGAGTTTTCTAAATCAATATATTTCTTTTTCAAATTCCTTCTTTCTCTTTTATATTAACGAAAATGTCTTTCTTGTTGACAAAGGAGTCAATTCATAAAACATTGGATCTCGAGTTCAAATTCAAAGGCGTCTTTAAAATTAATAAATTAAAAGTGTTACTTCTGCCTGTTCAAATTTTGTAGTAGTTCAGTTTTCGGAGACCATGCAATTCGCTAAAAGAAGTCTTGGTTCATCTAAGAGAAAAAAATCACAGTTTTTCCAACATTTAAAGAATATTTAAATAGAATCCTTGATTCTTAATCATTTAAAAACGATAAACATTGTTTTTAAAATGTGCAAAGTTAAAGTTATTTTTAATCTTCTTTATAATCCTTTTCTTGTTCTATACACTTCTTCCAAAGGTCAAGTAGGCTGTAAATTCCCTTAAAGAAGAATAAAATCTTGTGTTAGTCAAACCATTCATGCATTATACACTGGTCCGCAAAATTAAAGGAACAACACATGTTTAAGAAAAAGAAAAGTTATATTAAGGGATATATATCAAGTTTTGGTATATTCAAAAGATTCCATGAATTAAGAGAGTATGTAAAATAGAAAAACAAATAAAGTTGTTCCCAATATGCAAAATACCACCATCTACGTTGACTCCGCCTCCAGCACGTGCCTGAGTCTTTCTCAAAGCGTCCTAATTTTACGCTCCACTAGATTTTTATTGAACCTTTTTGTTTTTTAAAGTTTTCATGGCTTATAGGCAACATTTATCACAAGAAAAAAAAGGCAAGCTATTGGAAGGATGGAAGCAAGCCAATCACAGGCAGAAGTAGCAAGATGGCTTGGAGTGACAAGAAACGTTGTCTCAAGACTTTGGAAAAAAAATTCAAACGACAGCTAATGTTGCCAGAACACCTGGACAAGGACGGCCAAGGGTCACAACGTTAAATCAAGACCGTTATTTGAGTCTCCTTGTGCGTCGCAATAGGAGAATGACAGCATCGCAACTACGAAGTGACCTCAATGCAGCTACAGGAGTCTTAATATCAACTGATACAATACACAGAAGGCTTCATAAGAAGGGCCTCTATGCTCGACGACCCATAATTTGTGTGCCATTGACACCACCTCAAAAGAGAGCAAGGAAACTTTGGTGCAGACAACATGTCGCCTGGAATCCTGATGAATGGAGGCGTGTAATGTTCACTGATGAGTCCAGATTCTCTCTAAACAGCGATTCTCGTCGTGTCTTTGTCTGGAGAGAGGTAGGAACCAGAAATAATCCCCGGAATATGGTTAAAAGGGATCCTACAGAAGCCAAGGTTTTATGGTCTGGGCTGGAATATTCTTGGGCGGTCGCACAGCACTCCATATTTTTCGGCAAGGAACCTTGACTGGACAGAGGTATCGGGACGAGATCTTGGCAGCATATGTGAAGCCTCAAACATTGGAAATGGGAGAAAACTTTCTTCTAATGGATGATAATGCCCGTCCACATAGGGCTGGTGTGGTCGACACTTTTCTCCAAAATCATGCAATTGCTAGGATGAATTGGCCAGCTCGATCCTCAGACCTAAATCCCATTGAGCATGTATGGGACAACCTAGGACGGCGGATCTCATCCCTCCCCAACCCCCTCCTAGAAACACTCATGAGCTAGAAACAGCCTTAACACAAGAGTGGGCGTTGATTCCACAGGAGCTGATAAACTCCCTAATTCTTAGTATGGGTCACCGATGTAGAGCCTGTCTATCAGTTAAAGGCGATCACACCCCATATTAACAACAATATCCAAGATATTTATGCACTGACTGCAAGAAGATCATTGCTTGACCGGCTAATTCGCATAAAATACGTGTTAGAATTATTTGATTTCGGGTATTCTAATCAATAATGGAATAATAAATTTGTGTATAAAATTTCATTGATAAATGTTCAATAAAATTTGAGATAAATGAAAAAAATATGTTGTTCCTTTAATTTTGCGGACCAGTGTATTTCAAACTTCGTTGAAACTCTTGATAGTGGTACCCTTTAAAAATATTTTAATGTGTCCAAATAAATGATAATCACTAGGGGATAAATCAGGGAAATAAAGGGATGGATTAGAACTTCAAAATTTAATTTATTAATGTTTCAATGGGGATATTTGCTACTGCCGAACATCATCATATTGAAGGCACTTTTATTAGAAGGCTATATCTGCTTGAAAAAGTGTTTGGTTTCAATTTTATCTAGGAGCTCAGAATAAGCAACGCTGTTAATAGTTTTGCCTTTAGAAAGATAATTTTCTAAGTTGTTACTAAGATTTAAAAAAAGGCAAAGAGTAATTTTCCAGCAGAAGCTTCTATCATTGTTTTCTTGGGTATTGGCGAGCCCTTATGATGCCATTTTGCACTTGTACTCTTAGAATCAAGAATGTAATGGTATATATCCAGGATTTATCTCCAGTCACTATTCTATTGAGAAAACCTACACCCTCAAATTTATAATGTTCCAAAAGCTTTCTGTATTTATTAAGACGTTTTTCCTTCACTTCATATATGAGGCAAACATCTTGTGCATTTTTATGATCTTTAAATCATTGAAATTATTTTTGGAACTACAATACACTCAGGGACAAAACATAAAGAATTGGAATGTCTTCTTCTTCTTCTTTCTTATCTCCACACTGGGTGAAGTAGAAAGCGTCTGTTTTTGTCAGTAAGACTGGGAGCACTACTCAGTGGCAGGCCGACTTAGCTCCAAAATAAATGGCCGCCTCTGACATGAGGAACAGACGTCATGTACAGCCGCTCCTAACATGGAGTACAAACGCTGCTCATCCCGTATCCCTGGATTAGAAGTCATTACAGGGTACTATCAGCCGGGCCAGCTGAGTGGAGTGTCTTAGATGTCGCCGGTTGTCCGTTTTGATTTTTTTTGAAGATGAAGGAGACAGAGACTGTTCACACTTGGTTATATCGTGTGTATTCAATAAAGGTCACTGTAATATCTTTCAGAATTATGTCTGAATCTCGATATACATGTTAAAAGGTAAAACTTCCTTATGTATTGTCAATGAGTGTAATTAAGTTCAGCAGGAATAACTCTGATGTAAAGATTTCTCAGCATCGTATCATCACTATCAGAAGAGATTATTGTTTCTTCACTCACCGTAACCAGATTTCATTCTGCCAAGAGTATATTTCAAATTATTCAATTTCTTCATGAAAAATGAAACATTTGCAAAAAATCGCAGTGCTTATTTGTAGTTAGTGTTAGTTTTGGTCGCTATTTTGATCCAAAATAAATGGTTGTTAGTTTCTTGCTATTTGTAAAATATAAAAAAATATATAGTAAATATGAATATTTATGTTCTTCTTTAATTTCTAATCATTATATTTTAGCGGTTTATATTGATCTCCACTTGCATAAAGCTCTAGCACGCCATCTTTAGGGAAGACTTGAAACTTTTTTTTTTTTTTGCGTTTTTGGGAGAGTTCGCCACTGATGATTCAAATCCTCCCATTGCAGGCTGGATATAAGAAAAAATTTTATTTGAAAAAAATCATGCTAAATATCTTTATCCTTAAAATTTATGCTTAAGTTAAACATCTTTATTTGAAAAATAGAACTTAGGTGAAATTCGTTACTGGGATCTTTGAATATATTAAGAAAAATAATCTCTTGAGATATTACAACTGAGAGTGGCTGATAGTTTGCCCCAGGGGTCGTGATGAATATCAACAAATTGAACATATATGTCATAATTTGTATATAATTGTATGCTCCCCGACCCACTATGCATGTACAAATGTATGATTTTCAAAGATTTAATAAAAGAATAAGGTAACTGGAGGAAAGAAAGTAACAAAAGACATAGGAAATAGGCCTAAAGCTGGCACGACTATTCTGGGCACCCCTGTGTCAATATTGCAGGGGCAGAGACCGGACGTCTCTAGTGACCGCAGAAGTTATATTAGTCAAGATGCACTCAATACTTCCTGACAAAGCAGGACGTATCTGGTATCCGCAGAAGTTATATTAGTATAGAGACACCCCATACTTCCGACCCAAGACCGGACGTATTTTGATAACGCGGAAGTAAATAAAATCGAAATAGCAACCGACACTTCCTATCAGGCAGGCCATATCTTTCACCAAAGAGAACCGCGGTCCAATCAGAAGACAGCACCTTAAGTAGGTCAACCAATAGGAAAAGATCATGTGACATCTCTCGACCAATCAGAGAGAAACTGAGTCTTGGTGTTAAATCGAAAAAGCAAGAATAGTCAGTGGCTCCTTCGCTTCCAACAAGGTAACATCTACTCTAGAGATCTCTCTCTCTCCGCTCATTTCATCTAAATCCAATCATCGCCATGTGATCAACTAATTAATAAGTCAAATCGCTCAGCTCTTCTCAAGCTTTCTTCCCTCCAACCCAGTTGCCTTTTATTTTCAAACCCAATCACGTGTCCTGATTATTCCTAACTGTATGCTTAAACTTCCACTCAAACGACTGCGTTTCAACCAATCCTCACCATTCAAATCGAACAACAAGAAACCCCGCAACGATATTGTCACAGAACGGTTAAGTCGACAGGATAAAGAGATGGAATTAAATCAGGATCCCATAGGCGTAAAGTCAGACGGTCCGACGGAAACAATGGAAAGAAGGCAAGAAGTAAGAGAGAGCGAACCGACAGGAGAAAGACAGGAGGTGACCGGCCGAGAGACAACTGCGCCCCTAGCGGACGCCGTCAACCAGCTGTCAACGCTCCTGACCCGGGTAAAAATTTCTGATGGAGCGGAGTCGGCGATCCCACCTTTCGACGGCGCATACAGCGCGACACAGTTTTTCCAGACGTTCGACCGAAAAATGGAAGACGCATCCGTGGGAGAACAAGAAAAATTACTGCGCCTGCCAAACTACCTGGTGCGACAACCCCTGGAGCTCTTCAGGAAACTTCGACTGGCCGACCGGAGTTATTTCCAGGTGAGACAAATCCTCCTAGATCTCTACCCTGAGTCAAGCGAAGCGTCCTTTGCGAAATATTTCGCCATGAAACTTACTGGACAAGCCAACCTAGAGACCTACTACCGGGAAAAAACCGCCATGGGATTGCAACTAGGACTTCCACAAGAGGTGATCCTCGAGACGCTGACAGAAGGACTGCCATTCAACGACCAGCGCCTAGTCCGCGTAGTACCTCCCGAGAACCTAGGAGAATGGTTCCGACTGGTACAGCGGATCCACGGGCCCAGTGCACCGACAACGCGACCCAGAGAAGATCAACCACCCACAATGTCGGGTCCGTACCACAGCACACCCCGACGCCCAGGTGCATGGAATGCACCTCTTCCACCATCCAATTGCAAGTTCTGCGGCGCGAGACACTGGCACAGCGAATGCCGACGTCGACCAGTCCCGACGACCCACGAAAAAGTGCGGACGGTGCAAACAGTCCCAAAACAACCAACCACGATTCCACAACAACCAAGTCAAGCCAGGGACACCCCAGCCGAGCAGCCCTTTCGAGACTGAGGTAGGATTCCTAAACCAACTGACTGTCAAACTTTTTCTAGCCCCTAATGTATCATGCCCCTTTTTAATTGATACGGGCGCCAGCCTGAGTATAGTGCCATATAATATTTATCATATGCTAAAAACCCACCTGCCTAATTTAACCCTTGAGGGACATTCACTACACCTCCAAACCCTAAACGGATTTGCAAAAACCATGGGTAAACTATCTATCCCACTGACAATAGGACAAATATCACGAAAGGAGTATTTCCATGTAGTGAATGCACCATTGCCATTCGGAATTCTTAGTATCAATAGCCTCCATAAATTCAGATTAACCATAGATTTTAATAAATGCACTATACTCCAGCTGGGCGCCCCATTGTCTACCCTTTCCTACCATTTTAATCATGTGTCCAATGTATGCACGTACTGGCAGTGTCAGGCGATGTCACAAAAAATTTTCCCCGCATCCCAACTTTCCGCCTATGACAACCATTGCGTGCATTCATTGAAAAAAACCCACTTATCTACATGCCCCTTTTTCACTAGAGCCAATTGCACTTTTTACATGCCCTCAAATAATCAAACCACAACAACTTCAACTTATGAACCTGTCCAAAACGCACCCACACAGCGGGATAACTCGCATACCAAAAACATAGGTGATCACACACCGTTGCACAACTCTCACATGACCAACCCACACAACGAACTCGACACTCACACTAATACACAACAAAACCCTTTACCCCATGCATACTACAACACAACACCTAACACTCACTATACACCACAGTTCACAACACTTCTACAAAGGTACACTCATATTTTTTCACAGGACAAATTCAACGTACCATGCTTACGGATTCCACCAGTAAAAATACCCACGAATTCCGAAAAAATAATCACCATACGTCCATATCGTGTTCCGATATGTGACCAACAAGAAATCTGTAACCAAATACAACAAATGCTGGAGAACGGCATCATAGAGCAATCTTTTTCACCTTTCTCGAGCCCTGTCACCCTCGTCACTAAGCGCGACAAGACCAAACGGTTTTGTATCGATTATAGGAAGGTGAATGAGCTAATCAGCTCTGATGTCCATCCCCTCCCGAGAATCGAGGATATCCTAGACCGCCTCGCACAGGCCAAATATTTCTCCACGGCCGACATATCCTCTGCGTATTGGCAAGTCCCAATACACCCCGATTCTCGACCACTGTTAGCATTTGCCACCTTTGAAGGATTATACCAACCCACTCGATTACCTTTCGGGTTAAAAACCAGTCCTCAGATTTACGAACGAGCCATAAGTCAGGTCCTACAGAGACACGGACTTGACTGTGTGGCACATTACTTTGATGATTTCATCATTTACTCCAACACATTGGAGGAACATCAAAACCACCTGCGACAATTTTTCGCCTTTTGCGAAGCGGAGAAGTTACAACTTAACTTCGCGAAATGCGAATTTTTTAAACAATCCATAAATTTTCTAGGTTACACCATCACAGCTGGTACAAATACACCACTTACACGCAATACCGACATCATCCACGCCATTAAACAACCACACAACCGAAAAACACTACAATCCTTCTTAGGCGCTGTGAACGTCTATAACAAATTCATTCCGGAATACGCTCGCTTGCGAGCACCACTCAACAATCTCCTCAAAAAGGATGTCGTGTGGAACTGGAATGAAGCTTGTCAAGAGGCGTTCATTGACCTGAAAGGAAACCTCACACAACACCCCATTTTACACCTTTACAAAGAAGGTCTGCCATGCCAAGTGTATTGCGATGCATCCACCCTCGGTATAGCAGGCATTCTCAAACAAGTTCACCCTGACGGGAACATATATCCAGTTCAATATTTCAGCCGAACATTGCGCCCACACGAGAAAAAACTACTCCATCTCTGAACTTGAATGCTTAGCAATCGTTGAGAGTGTGGAGAAGTTTCGCATCTATCTTATGGGCAGAAAATTTACTATATTTTCTGACCATCACGCATTGCAGTGGCTGAAAACCATCAAAAACCCGTCCGGCAGACTGTTTCGATGGAGTTTACGACTATCGAGTTACGAATATGAGGTCCGCTACATAAAGGGAAAACTACAATATGAAGCAGATCTCTTGTCCCGTAACCCGTTTTGTGGATTCTTGGACGCCACCCTTATCAAGACCCACCAACCTCCTCCATCGAAAGAGTCTAGTTTGACCATTGATCGTAATGGATTACATACAGTTTCCCGAAAAGGTATAACCAAGATTATACTTCCAAAACCACTCATACAACAACTCTTACAAACAGTACACACACAATACAATCACCCCGGTATTTCACAAATGTCACGAATCATCTCCACACAATATTACTGGCAAGGTATGTCAAAAGATATTAAACAAAAAGTTAAAACCTGTCCCACCTGCCAATTAACAAAACGTCCAGTAGGACCCACTTACGGAGAATTAAGTCAACCTCCGGAATCTAAAGAACCCTTCGACCTTTTATCTCTGGACACCATAGCAGGATTTGCCAAATATGGCAACACCAAGATATATCTCCATGTGGTAGTCGATCATTTTTCACGCTACGCATGGGCTTTTCCATCTAAATCCACCAGTACCACCACCTACCAACAGGTACTTAAGCGAGTATCCCAGGATGGTTCTCCAAAACGCCTTCTTACGGATAGAGCCCCTGCTTTCACTTCACCCAAATTTCGTAGTTTTCTCCTTAATAGAAATATTCACCCGTTAATCACAACCAGCAACAACCCACAAGCCAACGGCCTATGTGAACGCCTGAACGCTACCCTCACGGGAAAACTTAGGTTATTACACCTAGAAAATCCTAAGGTCGCATGGACCAAGTTGGTCAAGAAGGTTACACTTATATATAACAAGACACCCCACTCTACCACAGGTTTTCCACCCATATACTTAATGTTTGGTATCCTACCCCCAGAAATCTCTAATCATAACACACCGTACCCAGATATCGACAAAGCTAGAAAAATTGCACACACACGCACACAAAACAAACATTTACAAGACAAAAACACTTATGACCAACGACACAAGCAACCACATTTCGAAGTAGGTGATCTAGTGTTAGTAAAATTATATCACCACCCAAATACAGGGAAACTTGCGCCATATTTCACAGGACCTCACACAATATTAGAAATTATTTCACCAAATGTGGTCCGCATAGATCGACCAAATCAACCACTTCAAAGAAACACTGACACAATCCACGTCAACAAACTTAAACTGTATACAGAAAAAATCCATTATATATTACCACCCGCCGTTAGCACATATCATATAAAGCACAACCCCAATTACACGTTCCCTTTCAAACATTTAACACCCGAATTATTCCAAACAGAGTCATTAAGGCTCAAACCCACCAGCAGCGAACCTTTCAGGCATTTAGACCCTGCCATTTTTGCAACAAGACGATTTGCATCACTCTTCCCCGATGTTAAAAACTGCAAACCTGACAACCAGCTCAATCATATCACACCACTCCCTAAAGATATCAAACAGGAGAACTGCGAACCTACCAATCATTCAAATTCTACAATTCATAAGGTTCAAGCAAATATTTCAGAGTCCCCAGTTACAAAAATGTGGGCGAACATGGGGCAATACCCTATTTTTCATCTGATTTTCATCCTTTGTTTGTTACTTCTGCCATACAACTGTATTCCAATTTTATTCATCAATTACTTGTTTATCTATACCATGCCCGCTCATAAAATCTTCGAACTACAAGAGGCAGTTTTTAATTTTGGACAAACATTAGGAATCATCTTTGCAGAAAATCTAAAAAGACTCCGAAGAGATAGAAGTAATTGAAGAATGGCCAACCAATGTCGGAGAAGTCACACTCCAAAAACAAGATGCAAATAGCAATTAGGCGGACAGGAAACGTAGTTCCCCCACTTCCTGATCCAATTACATGCAAATAGTGTGGGAGGGTAATTTTAGGATCGGACCTCGCGTCCCCGACACGTCCCACTTCCGGCGTCTCATTACAAGGCCCCGCTCATCCAAATTAGGTCACCGCTCTCCCCAGCCACAGATTCCTCTATGCCACCAATTTTGGATTTCATTCAACTATTTTTATATTATTTTTATTTTGATTTCAAAAGTCTTAATAGAACTCCCTCGAATTCATTTCTTATCTCGAGTAGAATTCGTTTAGGCGCATTTTCCTTTTTTTTTTGCCCACTATGTACCATAGCATTCATTGATTTCTTACAATTAAAAATTTTTTGACTTCTATTAATTATACTCAACCTATACCATCAACACCATTCTATTTTTCTTTTATATCACCAGCAATGTTTGTATATAGCCCCTTCATACCCACAACTAATTTTCCCACAAAATTATTTTTCACTTTACAGAATTCTCTCAGGCTAACCCCTTCTTGAATTCTTCACATGTAGGGGGCGCATCTGTCATAATTTGTATATAATTGTATGCTCCCCGACCCACTATGCATGTACAAATGTATGATTTTCAAAGATTTAATAAAAGAATAAGGTAACTGGAGGAAATAAAGTAACAAAAGACATAGGAAATAGGCCTAAAGCTGGCACGACTATTCTGGGCACCCCTGTGTCAATATTGCAGGGGCAGAGACCGGACGTCTCTAGTGACCGCAGAAGTTATATTAGTCAAGATGCACTCAATACTTCCTGACAAAGCAGGACGTATCTGGTATCCGCAGAAGTTATATTAGTATAGAGACACCCCATACTTCCGACCCAAGACCGGACGTATTTTGATAACGCGGAAGTAAATAAAATCGAAATAGCAACCGACACTTCCTATCAGGCAGGCCATATCTTTCACCAAAGAGAACCGCGGTCCAATCAGAAGACAGCACCTTAAGTAGGTCAACCAATAGGAAAAGATCATGTGACATCTCTCGACCAATCAGAGAGAAACTGAGTCTTGGTGTTAAATCGAAAAAGCAAGAATAGTCAGTGGCTCCTTCGCTTCCAACAAGGTAACATCTACTCTAGAGATCTCTCTCTCTCCGCTCATTTCATCTAAATCCAATCATCGCCATGTGATCAACTAATTAATAAGTCAAATCGCTCAGCTCTTCTCAAGCTTTCTTCCCTCCAACCCAGTTGCCTTTTATTTTCAAACCCAATCACGTGTCCTGATTATTCCTAACTGTATGCTTAAACTTCCACTCAAACGACTGCGTTTCAACCAATCCTCACCATTCAAATCGAACAACAAGAAACCCCGCAACGATATTGTCACATATATACTTATGGATTTCCCATCCCTGGACACTTTTATTTTTCCGTTTATCATTACTCTTCACAATTCACCCTTTCATACCTCATCCCAAAGGTTAGAAATAATCGTTATTTCTCCTCGAAAATATTTTTGATCATTTGTTGAAAAGAAACACATGCGGAATAGTTTTAAAATGTCGTTTTACAATCACAAGCCGCATTATATTATTTAATATATACTTATGAATATCTATTTTGACGGGATAGGCGACCCTTGTGTGTCTCTTTAGAGCATTATCCTCCCGGTAAAATTTCCATCTATATTTATAAATATTCGAAACTATTATAGACAGGTATGATTCTTTTGAAAATTAAACAATTTCTACTAATTTCTGATTAGCCAGGCCTTCCCTTTAATTTTTCCATTGCAGTAAGGGCGGTATAAATTGTTTAATTTTCAAAAGAATCATACGCGTCTATAATAGTTTCGAATATTCATAACAGATGGCGCGCTGATGCATCTTAATATATATTTATTCCGACAGATGGTGCAAGTTATCAGCAAATTTCAGTTTCACATTCAGGAGATGTCTTTTTCTTAATTACTATTTAGTTGTCTATAAATTATCCTAATATTTTTTCCTAATTTCTTACAATAGTTGTCCAGAACATCTATTGTCCTGACATAATCAGCATTCTTTGTCGCTTTATCTCATAGAGGCCATCCCCCTTTGTAATCTTCTTAGTGCAACCCCTCGTACACTTACCGTCTTTTTTTTTTTTTTAAGTTGGGTGCTATCTAGCCCAGGTACCTATATACATGATACAGGCCATGACTATCATAGTGGGTAGTTTGAAGTTGTTTATACACACTGTAAGCGCTCTACGCATCAAAACACTTTTCAAATTTAAAATAGACAATTCTATTTTTACATTTTAAAGGTTCCAAACTTTAAAGGATTACCTTCAGATACTATTTGAGTTATCTTGTACAATGATTGGTTGAGCGAGAATAATGCAAATTAATTATTTAAAAAACTGTTTCGATCAGGTTTTCGACCTCGTGTTGACGAAATATCGCCACTTGACTTGATACAAAACCTGAATATCTCTCAAGAATGGTAGCAAACCTTCGTAAGGTTATCATCCTCAATTCGTTTGAAGATAAATAAAAAAAAAAGAATTATGAAAATTAAGTCGATCAAAGTTCCAAGGTTCTCCAATTATATATGTGTAATTTAAATATTTATTTTATTCTCAAACCAAATTTCTCATGTTTCTATTTGCCTTTGTTCTGGTATTTTTGATAATAAAGTTTTTATTTTTGAGAATTATCACAGCGCTTTATTCCAACAACATGTTGATAACTCCTCCCACTGCTAGTATTGAAAGTGTCTACACTAAAGTAAAGAACTATGTATGCCGTATATGGACTTTATTATTCACCTTTTGGATTCAATGAATACAACTATTATAACAACAAAAAGCTTTATTAAGACATTTCAGTCTTATACAGATTCTCCAAGCAGGAATGTAGAATACATACAGAAATAACAGTAATAGTACATTAATGGTAATATGATATTTATATACAGGAAAATTATATAAAGACAATCAAGCTAATAGATTAGTCTGGGTAATTTGGAGGAAAATAAATTTATTATACATGGGTTTACCGCGGATTCACCGCAAATGAAGATAAAAAAGCAAAATACAACTATTGTATTAATAAAGTTGTTTAAACATTATGAAATCTTTCGAAGTATTTTTTACATTTGTAGCAAATACAAATTTTTTGAAAATAAATTAGAGTTGGAAGATTCAGATGCCTGTTCAAACAAACTGCCATTTGAATCTTCCAACTTGAATTTAGTTTTCAAAAAAATTGTATTTGTTTCAAAATGTAAAAAAGCCTTTGAAATATTCCATAATGTTTAAACAACTTTATTACTATATTTGTGTCAAGTTTTGGGATTATTTTAAGAGCTTATTTCAATCCATTTAATTATTATTATAGATACTTATGAAAGTCATTTTTTTTGTTGGAAGTCTGTTTGAAATGATATACCTACATCAACTACTCTTCTTTTTATTTTATTTTTCTTCCCTACGTTTTAGTGACTTCCTGTCATCCTCCTTAGTTCTTTACTTAGATTTATAACCATTTGATTTGAATACAAGTAATTTTTAAGTGAGAAAGCGATCCTAGGATGATCAAAACAGCCTTGATTATATCATGTACTGATGGGACAGCCTCTTTGATGAATGTTGGTTTAGCAAAAATTGTAAAGTATTGAAAATCTACCCTTCCAATTTTATTCTATAGTTTGGTAAAGATCATTTTGCCCTCTTTGCAGAACCTGCGGCACACTAGAGAAAATATGTATTTCAGCTTCTAACTAGTGTTATGCACGAATCCAAGGCCTATCATATTTGTCAAAAATGTGAATTCCAACCAGTATATCCACAAAATTTGATAATCTTTTCGAATACTATTATCGCTAAAACTTAGAATCTATTCCCACTCCCCTAGCTGAGTGCTAGTTGAGAAGGTCGTGGGGAGTTTTGAACAATGATCCATAAGGAAGGAGGAAAGACTTCAAGTTGTGACGTAAATTCTCCTTTTCACAAAGTCTTCGTTAGAATTGTTTTAATGAGTTCCACACAAACAATCATTTGTTCCCTAATATTTATCTAGTTTCCTGGAACCAAGTGGATATTTTAAAGTTTGTACGCCGCTTGTTATCTTATATTTTGAAGAGAATATCTCGAATAGATTCCTTAGCTTTTTGAGAAACATTTTAGAATACTGTATACTTTATTTTTAAATCTAGGAGATTATTTCGTGTTTTAATATTTTTTCTTCTCAAAGATGTTTCGTTGATCATTATTATCATCGTTTTATTAAAATAAACCGCAATATTTTTTACAGAAAGGTAGAATTATTTTTAAATTGATATGTCTCTTTATTTTAATTTATATATATTTTATCAAAATTATATATAGGAAAATTAATGATTTTTATCAAATATTTCCACAAGTATTTTATTTTTCTTGATATTTCCTTGATATTCTCTTTACTTATGGAAGAATTATATTATTTATCTATATTTTCAAAAAAAAAAAAACCAAAAAAAAAAAAAAGGTGGAACTTATCTGTTTCAAACGAAGATTTATTCAATAAGGAGGTTGACAATTTTTCCAATTGAGGATGAAGAAACGAGTCACAGACCAATGGCTGAATATCTAAAGTCTAATATGGAAGTGACAGTTCCATTTTAGAATCATTTTACTGGCCTGAATGGTGTTAGAAGTGTTTAGGAATTTATGAGGATTTCGGAATATAGAGACATAGTGTTGTAATATATTAGCTCATTAGTGTCATATTTGTTTTTATTTAATTGTTTTGCACAGAGTTTATGATGATTATTTTATATATATATATATAGTGTTTGGTTTTATAGATTGGCGTTTATTTTAGTTGTTAAATTGTGTTAACTATGTTTGTTGTTGGCGTAACAAATAAATAATCTTTTCAATTATTTTTCTAGAATATACTGCAACTGTATCTTTAGAAAATTGCGGTTAGTTGAAAATAAATTAGGAAAATTCGGCCAAACTGTGAAAATAATCATGGTTAAAGTGCGGATTTTTAAATTTCTTAATATCTCGCAATGAGCTTGATGTTGTGTGTAGTAGAGCTAAGATATTTTATTTACGATTCATCTGTAGGTATGAAGACCAACAGTATACACATCGGATGTCAATATGTTACTAAAGCCAACTAAGATACCTCCAGAATGTCTTTCATGATTTGAAATTGTAAAGGATAAGAAGTCGTAAATATGAAAACCATTGTTTTAAAGAGTAGTCGCATTACGTTTCCAGAGTAAGGCGAAAATTTCCAATTGATCCTTGTGGTTACAGATTAGGAAAATAGAAATTATTCTATGAGAGATATTCATGTTCCAACAAATAATTCAGTGTGGATTGCTAAATTGTATATGAAATTTTATAATTATAAATACGTTGCTTGTTTTTAGAAGTATTTACATTTAGTGGAGCCTTATCTATTTGCTATATGGTGGCTCCATTAATGTGGTATTCGACCAACAATTACATTTCCTACATGTCTCTAATAATCCTGAAGAGCGATACCGCCAGCTCCAGACAATCGCAGATATGGCGCGTGAAGAAGATACGTGGACTTTCGGTGACTTGAACATCTTCGAGGAGTCGACTAAGGACCTAGATTCAGCAAAAGCCTGCGAGGAGCTCCTGGACCAAGCCGACATTGCCGATGTCGCCACCTTCTTCGATTCTGCACTGGAGCACACCATGGTTGTGTTCATCAGAAGTCGGGTCGATGCGTGTCGTCTGGACAGAATCCTACTTCCATCAGGTTTCTGCGACCGCGTCACTTGATACCGAATTATCGATTATGCCTACTCGGAACATGTCAATACCGTTTTGTTCCAAGTCCGAGTTTATTTTTGTTTAATAATAGCAACAAGCAATCCAGGGTTAAGTATATTTACACCATTTTTATTATTCTAGCTTTCAAGCTAACATGCACTTCAACATTAGCACCTAGAAGTATAACTTCTAGTTAAATATACTCGCCGAAAATTTCCTGCATCGGCAAACTGCTACGGTGAGACCTCTTTGTCGAATGAAAACATTCGTCGAAGAAATATCGAAAAACCTGACAAATCCTTCGCTCCCGATGTTATGGTAACAATGAACCGTGTTTAATGCAGATTTGGTCGTGGAGATACAATCACTCTCGCCTGCCCTCGCCCAGTCCGGCGGTGGATACATCGAATGAGCAAGCCACCTTCTGCGGCGGAGACTGGAGGACGGCCCTACCCGCTCCGACTACCCTTCCCTCAGGCGTTCTTTCCGAGCCAGACGTCGCTCTCCTTCCACTTACACCGACGATCACGGCAGCGTGATCTCCGGGCCCAGCTAAGATGTTTCCTTCGGGAACACTTGAACAGTTGCTTCGTCCAGCGTCCTAGTTCGGCTGAAGACATCGCCAACTTCCTCGCTGAAGTGAGCCCCTTGGAGTTCGACAGTGGGACTAGCTCTTATTTTACTGACATATTCTCCGTCTAGATTTTGACAGCCATTTACCGCCTACCAAACGGCCGTCCCTCGGGATGGAACGGCGTAAGGCGAATTTGTTCAATCCTTGGAATATTTCTTCGTCGAAGACAAAAAGTCAAGTCTTCGAGGCTTCTCGACTCCGCGGGGAGTTTCCCTCATCTTCAAGACGCAGCAAAACATCTTGTTTCCGAAGTCTCACGGTAGTCCGGGTCTAAAGACCTTTCGACAAATCAACCTTTTAACGACCGACCTCAAGCTTCTCAGCGTGTACATGGGCCGGCTGCACCATAATCTGCTAAACCTCGTGCCCGAGTGTCAAACCTAAGCCGTTCCAGGACGGTCATCCTTCTGAAATATTGCCCGAGTGCCCGACAAATTCTCTTGGGCATCGAGATAGGTGTGTATCTATGGCTGTCATCTCTCTGGACCGGAAGTCGGCGTTCGACAGCCTGAAAAGGAGCTACCTGTTTGCCCTGTTGAAGAAACTGGGCTGTACTCAGTAAGCAGGTAAGCAGATGCCTCCATCTGGGTTGGAGATGTCTACATCAAGGACTTCCCGCTTTTCAACGGGGTGAGGAAAAGCTGCCGCCTCAGCGCTGCTCTCTTGAGCATCGGAGTAGGGCCTCTGCTACGCCGCCTCGAAAGGAACTAGGGACGCGTCCTTGAGCTGGATTCTGTCCCCTGCCTGCCTGAGGTTTCTGCGTCTTCGAAGCGACAACAGGTTCCTGCGACCGCTCGATCTACTGGCTCCTGAACGCTTGCTACAGGCGTCTGTTGGAGTCTTTTCCGATGGTGTCCCTACCCTAGCGCGCTTAATGCGGACTGCGTTTTCAGGCGCTCAGAATCTGGGGGCCTTCTGCCAAAGTCTACTGCAGAAAAACGTTTGCTCTATCCATCACGTCCGGGAGGATAACGTCCTTCGGAGATCTGCGACGCCCATTATCCGCCTCAAAAGCCATATCACGTGTCGGGTACTGGATTCGGCACGTCTGCAGGAGCATCCTGTTGGAGAGCCGGTTGAGTGGTAGACATCCACAGTGGATATACCCCGCTCCATCTCCTGGACCAACCTGCGTCGCAATTGCTTTTCGGGGCTAGACGCAGACATCGCCCACTGGGTCATCCTCCACACCCCGCCCCATTCTGACCATCCTGCATTCAGGCGTGCCACCTGTGTTTACGGATTGCTGACTCACAGATATTGGAGTTGCCTAGCCATGCGACTCCTGCTCCAGGAGGTGTTCGTATCCTGTGACATGGCCCTGGATCTGCAAGCCTGACTCTTCGGTATCGGCCTGGATCTGCAAGCCTGACTCTACGGTATCGGCCTCCATCCCGAGGCAATGAAGATCACAAGTGTAGCGAAGATACTATCCCTGCAAGTATCATATTGGTATTAAGTTGGGCAACGCTAGCCATTACATCGACCTGCCTACTTTGTGGGAAAGAACTCTCGCAGTCCAACGATGTTGGCGGAGTCTTTCCCGCGGTGGACACCACCAATGAAGACTGTAAATATTTTATATATATGTATGTATATTTTTCAATTATTATATATATTTATATTTATTTGTGTACATATATATAATTATATCATCCAACTGTTCATTTATTTATTTTCTGTATTTATTATCAAATGATTTCTTAAATGAACAAGGTAATAGAAGTAGTTTTAATATCAATCTCACTTTGGATCATGCCAGGATATTTCTGAAATCACCACAGCAGGGAACAACGCCCCCAATGAACGACAACAACGGAGAGAGAAGTGGGTCAATCCCACCGATATCAAGGGTTATTACTCTCTTATCATGAAGGATAAGATTTCATCTTATCGGGAGATCTTTGTTTAGTAAGGATTGTCTCCGGAGAAGTGGTCTTAGCTCTAAACGGCTCAATCCTTCAATCTCAAGTCAATAACGCGACATCTATATGCCATAAACGAGAGTATAAAAGTCTACCTTCAGTGTAGCATATATTAACTGAATCGTCAAATACAGTAATAGAGCTCTGAGAAGCGGTCTGGTAGATTAAATGGATGAAACCGCTGGGAAGATTCATCACTGATGAGCCAAGTCCTTCTGATATTTTTTTCTCTGCAGTAAGAACAGAAGAAGTTTGTTTTATGTGTAAGAGAAACATTCGTGCTTTAATATGCTTTCTTACCTTACAATTCAATTTAAACACACACACACACACACACTCGAGCGTGCGGCCACGCTTTCGCGAGCTCCGCCGTTTTTGCCTTTAGAGTGCGTGTGAAGGGCGTTTAACCTGGCAAGTGTGGTACTGGCAGAGAGCCCAGGATGTACTGAAAAAGTGCCTGAAAGGCCTAGCATCCTGCTACAAACAGGCGAGGAATTATCGCCAAAAAACGAGAATATGAAGAAAACAATTGAAATTTCTTCTAATTATCAAAAAGATGCAAATCCGCCGGCAGGCGATATGCATGTAAATCCGGCCGCCGCGCGTGGTGACGTCACGGCGCCGAAGACTGATGCTACGACCAGCGCAACTGCAGCCAGCCCGACCTCGCTCAACTGGGCCGACAGCGAGATGACGGAGGTGGGCGCCAACGACGACTTCATCGTCGTGAAGGGCAAGAAGAGGCGCCGCGGCTCAACATCACCTGAGCACGCTGCAAGGCAGCCCAACAAGCCTGGAGAGCAGCGCAGCTCCCAGCAGCGGAAGCGGCCAGCAGGGCCGAGAGCAGTGCCGCCTCAGGAGATCAAGGCGACGCGCGCCAACATCGCCGACGCCAGGGCGAGGCAGGCCACAAACAACCACGAAAACTACATCTTCGTGGAGCTGTGCCCTGACATCCCGGACTACTCCTACCTCCGGGCAATCGGCGACCTGGTCGGAGGGCCCAAAAACATCGCCCACTTTGGCAGGATGAACGGCCACTACATCGTGGGCCTCGCGAGCAAGAACCTTGCGAGCCGTTTGGTGGAGGAGGGCCTGAACATCGAGGGAACACTCCTCAAGGTCTTCCCCTTCCGCAAGAGGGCCGAAAGGATCATCGTGGCCAATCTCCCCGGCTTTGTAGAGGACGCCACCATCGTGCAGGCTCTGCGTAAATACGGAGACATCACCTCCATCGCCCCCATCATGATCAAAATGGGGGAGTTCGCCTTCAGCGACGGCCGCCGGGAGGCGTTCATCCTGCTCCACCAGGGCGTAAGGCTGGAGACCCTGCCCGCCCGACTGACCATCGAGTCCAAGGGAGACACCCTATCTGCCTTCCTCTCCTTCGGAATTAAATGCTCCAAATGCGGAAGGCAGGGCCACCGCAGAGCTAGCTGCCCATCGCTCGCCAGGCAAGGGAACAGCAGCCCCAGGCAAGCAGCGTCTCCCATCGACGCAAGGCCTCCCCCCCTCCTCCTCCTCCTCCTCAGCAGCCAAGGAAGCCGGCACCGGCGCCCGCAACACCGGCGTCCCCTGTCCAACCGGCGAAAACATCAACAGAGTCTCCGGCGATCCCCTCGGCGTCCCATCCTGCCGAACCGATGGATCTCGCCCAGCCCGCCCATGCCGCCCTTCCTGCTCCCCTGGCTGTCTCGAGGCCCCTCGAGCCTCGCATCTCTCCGCTCGACCACGAGATGTCGGTGGAGAAGCTGACCTCACCTCCCTCCACGCCTGCCCGGGGAAAGGCCGCACTCGAACAGCTGCTGGAGCACCTCGGGAAGTCCCCTAACATCTCCATCGACTGGGATAAGTTGCCCGACCTAAACCGCGAGGAGGCTCAGAAGCTCCTCACCTCAGAGAGCACCATGAAGAGGAGAGCGTCCACGCTGACCCCGGCACAGGTCAAAGCCCTCAACAAGCTGCACGATACCATCAAGCCCTTGTGCCCAGACTCCAACTCCACAATCCGCAAGACCCTCCAAAAGACCAGGAAGGTGCTGCGTGAAGGACCGTCCCAATGAGTTACCGCGTCGCCACCATCAACGCGCGAGGGCTCGCCACTCGGAGGAGGAGCCTTGCCCTTTGTCATCTCCTCAGGCAACATCACGTGGACATCGCGTTTGTCCAGGAGACAAACGCATTTCACCTGGGCAGCGGCCAAGACCTCTGCCTCGGCTACAGTGCTGTTGTGTTGGCCCATCCCGTAGCCATCTCGGGATCCGGATTCGCCTGCGTCTTCGGACCAGGCGTAGCCGTGCTACATCAACGCATCCTGTGGCCCGGCCACATCGCCTTGGCAACCATAGATGTCCGCGGCGAGGAGATGACGGCCATCGCCGTTCATCTGGCGCATGAACCCCGGGAGAGAAACCGGCAACTGGAGCTCCTGGCGGCGACAGCGGCACAGGAGGAGGAGGGAGCCTGCTGGATCATAGGCGATTTTAACATCAGGGATCGGGGCCCCTCGTCATCATCATCATCGGATGCCCTCGCCGCTCTTCTGGACCTGGCCGCGCTGGTCGACGTGGCCACCCAGTTCGACGCCGCCCACCTGCCCACCAGAGTCGCCATGCACGGCGACCAAGTCGAATCGAACCGCCTGGACCGGATCCTCGTCCCTGCTGGAGTCCTGGATCGCGCGTCCATCTACGCGACCAGCCACTACCACCTCTCGGACCACCGCCTCGTGCTGCTCCAGGTGGGCCCGCCCACCACCGCCGTCTCCTCCCCCACCCAGCCTCGCTTGGCCGCGATGCTCCGCTCGGGCCTTGCGCTCGAACATCTGGCTGGCTACATCCGGGAGTTGGAGGAAGACACAGCGCACGATGACGACGACGGGACCTTCTGGGATAGGTGGACCTCCATCAAGGCGGGGCTGCTGGCGGAGGCCAGATCCCTGCACGACCCGCGCCACGCTGCCAGCGACAGCTACGTCTACAGGGCGAGACGTTACATCGCGGCGCAGCTCGAGGCCTCCTCCATCCGGGCAGACTACCCATCGCTGCCGGACCTGGCACGCGCCATCCGCCTCCGTCGCCCGGTCAGCGTCATCAGGGACGAGGAGGACAACGTCATCGAGGGCCCAGAGCTTCGGCGGAGGGCGTTCGCGACCTTCCAGCCCCGCTTCGCCCGTCCCACCAGCGATCCAGCTGCGGGAGCTGCCTTCATCGCCAGCAGCGCGCCCACCACCACCACCCGCGAGCTGAGTGAGGAGGACCCGCTCCACCGGCCAGACATCAGCCCTAGCGAGATAGCCCACGCCATCGAGCACCTCCCTCGCGGAAAGGCCCCCGGCTGGGACGGCTTGCCGTGCGAGCTCCTCGTCGCCTTCAACGAGGACTTCTTCGCGGAAGCTCTGGCCCGGGTGTTCGCGGCTTCACGGCTCCGCAGTGCACTACCTCCGTCGACGCGGCGCAGCTCCATCTGCCTCGTGCCCAAGGCCCGCGGAGGTCGCGGCCTTGATGGCTACAGGCCTGTCGCGCTGCCCTCGGCCGACTACAGGGTCCTGGCCGCCATCCTTCACCGGCGCCTCAAGCCCCACCTGCGGACCCTGGTGCCGGAATGCCAAACATACGCCGTCCCCGGGAGGTCCCCGTCATGGAACATCGCCATGGTGACGGACGCCATCGAGGAGGCCACCGCCCTGGGCTCGCCGCTGGCCGTCATGGGCGTCGACCTAGAGTCCGCCTTTGACTCATTGGACCGCGGCTTCCTGGAGTCCCTGCTAACATCCCTCCGCCTCCCGCCGGCCTTCATGGCCTGGATCAACATCCTCTACGCCGGGGCGGACGCCACCATCCGGGCCGGAGGCTTTCATACAACAGCCTTCCCCCTTCTCAACGGCCTCAGGCAGGGTTGCGCCGTAAGCGCCGCACTCTTCAGCATCGCCACGGGGCCGCTGCTACGTCGCCTGGAGTTGACCCTCGGCGTGGGCAATGTCATCGCTTACGCCGACGACATCGTCCTCCTATTTCATCGCGACGGAGACTTCGAACGGGTGGCGACCGTCTTCGAAGAATACAAGCAGGCCTCCGGAGTTGGCGTGAACCTCCGGAAGAGCGCTGGCCTCTGGTGCGGCGCCTGGCGCAACCGCGGCGACTCCCCTCTCGGCGCCTCCTGGTCGACCACCTCCATCAGGGTCCTCGGGCTCGACATCGCCCCCAGGAGCACCGTCGCCCACCGGGAGCAGCATCTCCTGGCCCTCCTGGAGAATGCATGCCGCAAATGGACGCCCTTCACCCGCGGCCTCTCCCTCGTCGGGCGAGCAAGAGCGGCGAACACGCTGGTGGGCTCTGTCATCCAGCACCACCTGCATGGCTACCTACCATCACCCCCAACCATCGCCAAGCTGCAGGCCCGACTGGCGAGATTCGTCTGGGGACAGGACCACACGGCGTGGCTTCCCGCCGATGTCATGGCGAGGCCAGTTGCCATCGGAGGCCTCGGCCTCCTCGACCTCGCAACCCAGCTCCAGCTCGCCTGCTTCAAGGGGGTGCAGGTCGCGCTCCGCGGGGGCAGAAATGCCTTCAGCTGGCTGGTAGAAAGCGGTGAGGCCTGGATCCACCCTCCACCGGACGGCACCCGTCTCCAGCCCCGCCGTCTCCGGCTGCTGAAGCTGTGGGAGGAGGCCTCCAACATCCTGGGCCTCAACCATCGGGCGGTCCCCACGGCTCAGCTACTGGACCTCAACATCATCGGCGGCTGCCGGTTCCTCCGCCCTCCCGACCTCCTGGCCCCTGCCCGCTGGCGCGGAGCCCGAGTCCGGGACCTTCTTGCGGAGGGCCACCTCACCGCCCGACCTACGCGCTCGGCCCTGGCTGACGCCGCGGCCCTGGGCGCCTTCTGTCGGAGGCTGACCTCCGAGAACGCCGTGGGCTTCGGGGCGGAGTCTGCACCCTCATCTAGCTCTTTAGCTGCGGCCGTGGTGCTGCGAGGGACGGCTACGCCGTTCCTCAACGGCCTCACGACCCGCTCGGCCCGACGGGCCCTGGATCGCCCGCGCCTCGCCGCCACGCCCATCTCAAGGTTCACCTCGAGATGGTCGCCCACCATCGGTCCACTTCCATCTAGGATCGACTGGGCCTCGCTGCGGCGCTGCGCCTACTCGGGCCACGAGCCCGACGCGGCCCTCAAGTTGGCCCTCCACGCCCTGCCCCATCCGGCCCATCCTGCCTCGGTCGGCCCCTCCTGTCCTGCCTGCGGGTCCATCGACCGCTCCCTCGGCCACCGTTACTGGTGCTGCCGTTCCATCAGGCCTCTCATCAGAGAGGCCTTCAACATCATAGGGCGGCCCCCTGACCTGCAGGCTTGGATCTTCGGCGGGTCCGGCCTTGAGGACGACGCCCTTTCCATCTTGGCGTCGGCAAAGTTGCGAATTTATCGCTACTTTGTACAGGTTGGGCTCGGAGAAGCAGTGGAAGACCCGCTCATCGCCTGGTCCAGGACCCTCCAGCGCCGAGGTTTTCTTCCTCCATCTCCCATCACCATCTTGTAAAATTTGTTTCATATATGTATATATTTTCTCTTCTCTTCTCTCTTCTTATTTTCTTTTTCTCTCCCTATGATTGAAAATATGTAATATTGTCTAAGATGACAATAAATATTTTTTAATTGTCAATTGTCACACACACACACACACACACACGTCACATCATGCATTTGAGAAAATCAAAAAAGCGGCTCAGAAACCTTTCTCAAACAACCAGCTCAACAAGACTATTATAATCGAATGAATTGCAGAATAAGTTTCCTTACTTGTATATAGAATTACGAAAATAACTTTATCACCCAAATTGTTCTATTTTGGAAAGTTCTTAAAATTTACTAATATAATTGAAGAAGAAAATATGGTAGTGTTAGATTGTTGAAGTTTAATTTTTCCAAAATTTCACAAGAATCAAACAATCCTCTACAATATTAAATATTAAAATATCAAACTCTGTTTTTTATACTAGAGAGAATCAATCTTGATCACACTAAAAGTTATTGATGCTATATTTTATCGAATTAAACTTATTTATATTCATAAAATTCTAATTCATAAAAATATCTGAAGTTCTTAATTGAATATGAGGATAGGATGGTTAGATTTGAAGGATAAACTGGCACATCAATCACATGGATTGTGGTGGTCAGTAAAGAGAAATTTTAAAACTTGAAAACAACTCATCACCATTTGTAATATAATTTTATTGTTAAATTTCCAAAATTGGGAGGGAGAGAGAGATTGAGATTTAAACTACTTTATTATATCGTTCATATAAGGTTATATATATAAGGCTAAATACAATATTGAATAAATATAAATACATAAGATGAAATAATTGTATATATAAATATGTAAAATACTTAATAAATATATACAAGGTCTTCACTGGTGGCGCCCGCTACGGGAAAAACTCGGCCACCACCGATGGACTGCGAGAGTTATTTCCCCAGAGTGGGCAGGTCGATGTTATGGCTTGGTTTCCCATCTCATATCAAGATAGTACTTGTAGATGATATCCTTCGCCACACTGGTAAACTTCATTGCCTCGGAATGGAGGTCGACGCCGAACAGCCATGCCTGGAGATCCAGGGGCACTTCGCAGGAGGCGAACACCTCCCGGAGCAGGGGTCGCACGGCTCGGCAACTCCAATATCTGTGGGTCAACGACCAGTCGCTAGAACACAGGCCGCACAGTTAGCACGCCTCGAGGCAGGATTGTCAGTATGGGGTAAGGCGTGGAGGGCCAGCCTTAGGGTGATGTCTGCTTCGTGACCCGAGAAGCAGTTGCGACGCAGTTCGGCCCAGGGGATGGTGCGGAGCACATCCACGGTGGGGATCCACCGCGCAGCTAGCTCGGCAACAGGATGCTCCTGCAGCCGTTTCGAACCCAGTGCCTGGCGCGCCCTCTGGCTGGTGAGATGCGGTCGCCTATCCCTGCAGGACGATGGCATCCACCTCGTGCTCCACATAAAAGCTGGAGACGCTGTCAGAAGTCCTCCAGGTGCTGTGCGTCCAGGAGCGCGGCCCGCGTTGAGTGCGCTAGGGCAGGGCCACCATCGGAGAAGTCACCGACAGACGCCTGTAGCCAGCGATCGGGAGCCGGCAGGTCTGGCGGCCGCAGTAATTTGTTGTCGCCTCGAAGACCTGGGGAAATAAGGCTGGTGGGACGCAGAACCCGGTGGTCCAACTCAAGGACGCTTGAAGCGGTCATCCAGAGGCTCAGCAGTCGCCTTCCCGTCAGTGAGAGCCAAACATCAGGAGTCGGAAGGGTCAGCCATGTCTGCTGTGGACCAGCCTAGAGTAGCCGTTGGCGGTGGCGCGCAGTGGCGAGTCGAAGCTGGCCCGCGATGTCACGTAACTTGTGATTAAAAAGGAGTATAGTAAAATGTGTAGAAGGTCGAAAACTTATTTAGGGTAAGGTAATGTGAGGTCTATAGAAAAGGAAACAATATATTCAAAAATACACTTTGATAATCGAATTAATCAAATAATTATGTCATTTTGACCTATATACAACTATTTTGGCAAACAAGAAGCGTACACCTGGAGACCAAGATTTCAGGCTAATTCATAAGGGATTAAATGAAATCTTTACAATTTTCCAAAGAGGTATTTAGCTGGTAAAGTGGCTTGACCATATCAATGATCAAAATATATATATGGAATTTTAAAAAATATATCTATATATTTATGCATGTTAAAATGGAAAGAAAAGAAGGCCAGGCAGTTAAAAAGCATGTAACACCTTACCGTGAGCCATTAATGGGCTTTTTGATGGAAAAACGCCATTTTTCGGAATAAATATCGACTTATCGTTGATTTCAATTCCAACATGAGGTGGTTGACTTTCAATGATTCATCAAGAAATGGGTTAGCCAATATATTGGAGTAAATAAACGATTAGTTGATCTTTATTTTACTATTGCCATCTAAAATTCTCATTAAATGGCTTAGAGTATGCAGTTCCAATCATTTTGTGGTTCCGTGTTTGGAAGAATAAAAATATTTTCAAAAAATTATATAATCAAACAATATATTTATCTATAAACAAGATACACCTTGCCTGATGTACTCCCTTTATAAATAAAAACTAGAAAGAAAAATCCTACTACTAACATTTTTATTGTTTTGATTTATATTATGAGTATGTAGAGTATATGTATAGTAATATAGAGCAGATCCATTTTGGTGTGTTTGAGCATCTCTTCTCTCTCGGAGTTCTAGGAGAAGAAAAAATAAAAACTTTAAGAAGCAACTTATAAATTATTTCATTTATTTTATAATATATAAATAATTTATATATATCATTTTTGATATTCTATAATTATATTTTATATTTTCAAAGCTATTTTTATGAATGTATATAGATATATCATTATATAGCATCTTAAAAGGTTCTAGGAAAAAAAAAAAACTTTAGTCAACATACAAATAATTTATATATCATTTTTGATATTTAATAATGATATTTATTATAAAATTGATTATTAATGTAGATATTGTATTAAAACATCTAAAAATAAATTATTACGCTATAGTTTTTGGGGATGGAACCGTGCGCGAGGATGTCCTGCCATCTATCGACAAAATATTGAACTATTTATAACGGTCGGAGCGTTTAGAGATAATTTATCTTCAAGAGATTTATTACTATTTCTCTGTCTATCAGAATATATTTAGTCCTATTTATTCTACAAATCTCACAATTAAAGTAAGTTAAAATTTTAACTTTTAAGTCAGACTTAGGAAAATGGACAGTATTAAGAAACCTAACTATAAAGTACATATTTTTCTTTATCAAATAAAGAAGAAGCTGTTTATATTTCGATAAAAATATCTGGATGTATTCATGTTATCTTTATTGAATCGTAAATAATGTAGAGAACTCTCTTAAGACGCAGAGAGAAACTCTTGTTTCTGAGATAGGCCGCCTGAACTTCACCGTACACTCTCTTCTATCAAGTCTGATAGACACTATTGCTTTATCTGTATATAATTTCTTCAGAAGAGTAATGAAAAAATCGGATCTGATAAATTAGTCTTTCCATTATAATAATGATAATTAATCTTCAAAACTTTTTTAAATTCTTTTGTTAGACCATGCTTTTCACTGCATTTCATGCAATATGGAACATATAAAACCCCACTCATCCTGATCATTATTGTGTACATTCTGGAGAATCTGTGTAAGACCAATGGGGTCTTAATAAAGGCTTTGTGTGTGTGAAATAATGTAGAGAACTCTTCTGTAATGTCGAGGTGTAGAGTGATTAGACTACTTAAAAAACAAATTCAGTTTTCAATTAATGGAAAAAGTGATCCCTTTTTCTAAATTTTGAAACAAGGTATTGTCAGACAAATCCCGAAATTAACAAAAGCAACTCTACAAAGACATCAACTATTGACTCAGGGAGTTAGTGTTACAAAACCATAAGAATTTACAAATTATACCACTGAACCATGAAAAGGCCCCAATTGGAGTATAGACAAGGATTTAGTGGAGCCTCTAGTAAGTTATACCGTCGCGAGAAACTTCATTTAAACTACAGTAAAATAGTTGTTTTGTTATTATTGTATAATTTGAAAAGAGAGAAAATAGAATTCGAGTAAAATTTCTTTTTAATTTAGGTTTTGAAAGCTTTCTAGCAAATATTCTGTGTATCTCAACGAGCAAATACGTTTATGTACAATATCAAAATGATATATCTACAAAAATATTTGAAAACATTGTGATTTTAGTATAAATATCATTTTTATATTACACATAAAAGTATTTTCCCGTTGAAGAGCAGAATATTTGCTCGAAAGCTTTCAAAACCAAAATTAAAAAGAAATTTTACACGAATTATATTTTACCCTTTTCACATATTTTCTGGGCAACCATTTTTACATAAGTTGGTTTGAGGAGTACCTGGGTAGAGTAAGACATGTTAGTTGTCTTAAATAATATATATTTTGATGGCATGAAGAATGAGCATCTTTCCAATAACGAGCAGCTGGATAGAATAGGTGAGAATAGACATAACCTTTGTTCGTGGAACACCTGACATTCAAGGCAGGGAAATTAGAAATTCACAGAATTTAAGGAACTTCGAATTTTTGTATTAAATATAAAAAAGCATAAACTGGTTTCTAAAATACGGAATATTCATACTAGAGAGAAAAAGACATAGACACAAGTACGTAAGTACAATGGAGAATATACATAACCCGGGTTTGTAGGACGCCAAATATTTGCATTAGAGAGAAAAAGACAAATGGGTTTCTGGAATACAAATATTTGAACAAGGAAAAACATAACCCTTATACACAGAAAAACGAATATTTTTACAGGTAGGAATATACATAACCTTTGTTCCTGGAACCTCAAGCATTCGAGCAAGGGAAATTAGAAATTCACAGAATTTAAGGAACTCCGAATTTTTGTATTAAAAAGAAAAAAGCATAAACTGGTTTCTGGAACACGAAACACGTTTTCACCTTTAAATTTATACAAGGGATTATTTTATTGAATAAAAAAAATAATAAACATATAACACTCGAGTTTCTGTAACTTCGAACATTTGTAGAATGGTTAATAGACATAGTCAGGGTCGCTGGAACTCCGAATATTGGTACAATGGTTAAAAGACATAGTCAGGGTTGCTGGTACTCCGAAAATTTGTACAAAGGTCATTAGATATAATCCTGGTTCCTTTGTACAATGGTGAATAGGCATAACAACGGTTCTTGGAACACCGAACAATTAAACCAGAGAAAATTTGACATAACACGGGATCCGAAACACAGAATATTCGTGCAAAGGAATATAGAGATGCCCTGGGTTCCTGGAACACCGGATATATGTACTTAAAAATACAGGAAAGTGTTACTCTAAAAATGGACATTTTTACTAGAAAAAATTAATCATAAAACGAAACCCCCTGGAACACCGAACACTTACTTGTATACAAGAGAGAATTGACAAAAACCTGAATTCCTGGAGAGCCAAATATTTGTACTTGAACGAATTGGATAGAGATTCTTAAATATTTCAGAAAGTTATTGTCCACTCTTTCAAACCCCACTGCAAATTATCTTTATTCGACCTATTTGAATGAAATGTAAATAGCATTAGAGATCTGTGTAAACTTACTATTGCACTTAGGCTTGAACTTTAATAACTTGAACTGAAGAATTTTTCAAACATAGTATATTAGTGTAACAGTAAACTGTTCAAACTGAAAATTCTGAACTATTATAGATGGGTATGTTTCTTTTAAAAATTAAAAAAATTCTACTGCCCTTTCTGCCTCAAAGCTTATGTCTAGAGTAATCTAAAACACCCTTCCAAGGGTCTAACAACAGTATCACTATAAAAGGAAAACCGTAAAATGCAATATAACAGCGATATGGTAGATTAAACTGGCGAAATCGCTAGGGGGTTCACCACTGTTGGACCAGGCCCTCCCATTAATTTTTCCATTGCAGTAAGGGCAGTAGAAATGGTTTAATTTTAAAAAGAATCATACGCGTCTATAATAGTTTCGAATTTCCATAACAGATGGAGCACTAATGCATCATAATATAAATGCCCAAACTGGGTAAATCTTGTGAACATAGAGGGAAAAACACACAACATTCTCTCTGCTTATAACTTAATTAGTAAAATCTTCGAAACTGATTTTATATGTAATCTAATGTCGTTCATAGACAATAATAATTATTTATTTCAGATTTAAAAATATATTAAATATGGTTTATATTTCAATTGATAAATTTGAACTATTGTGACATCTAGAATAAAATTGCTTTTATCCCATGTAATATTAAATTCGAACGGCAGGGAAAATGTAGCCAACATGAACAAACAATTGATGGCCAATAGAAGAATTTACCGACTTTCCACATTATTGAAGTATATAAAATATTGGAATATAGGGACTTGTTCGGCGTTACATATCTTCTTCTTGTTCCAAAATCACTTTATTAGTTATCGCTCAAATAGAGAAACGTAGTTTATGATATTTACAACAATGAATAATATGTGAGGTTATTCACTTATTAAACAAAATGTTAACGCGGGATTCAATCTCGGTTCATGACTGTCGGGAATCGAGGGTGTTACCTACTCGTCAATCGACTTCTTTAAGTATTTATTTTTTCGGTTCCAAATTCTATTTATTAGGTACCACTCAACAAAAGCAACCTAGTTTATCATAATTGAAACAGTGAATAATATGTGAAGGTTATTCACATATTAAAAAAAAATGTTAACGCGGGATTCAATCCCAGTTCATGACTGTCGGGAATCGAGGGTGTTACCCACTCGTCCTTCGATTCTTTCCAGCGGTACATATATTATTAATTGGAATATAGGAACTGAAAATTAAGATAACAAATTTGTATCCCGGATACTAACTATATTCAGCTCGAGAAACAACAATTAGCATTTCCTTTGAGAAAAATTTGAAACTACTGATATGAAATTAATTTCATTATTTTACCTTTGAATTCAAAGCTTGGCCGATTTGCTATAAATTATAGAGATGAAATCAGAAATGATCATTTTGATTTTAAAATATTATAATGAAAGTAATTGGAACTATATCTTTATTTAAAATGAACTTGATCAATATATTCTCGAAAAGTTTTTTAAATCAATTTTTCAAAAATGAACTCAATATTTTACTTAATATATCAAAAAAGTTGTTGAAGATCAAAGATCCAAGAATTTCAAGAGTGTCAACCTTCAGATCGGTACATTTTTATAATTAAAAAAAAAGGTAAAGGAAACCATATATGAATAAATAAAACGAAATACATTCTATGAAATTATTGATGATTTATTTATAATAAAAATAATAATAGAAAAGACAGAACAACTTTGAATTCAGTAACTCAATATTAAATATTTATTTAAAAAATATTATTACTGTATATATTGAAATTTCGAAACTATTATAGATGCGTATGATATTTTTGAAAATTAAACAATTTCTACTGCCCTTACTGATATGGAGAAATAAATAGGAGGGCCTGGCTCATCAGTGGTGAACCCTCCCAGCGGTTTCGCCATATACTCTACTATTATAACTCTATATATTAATTTAAAAATTATACGTAATTATTACAATGATATACCATTGTGCCAAGTTGATTACTATTCAATTTCTTAATAAAAGAATTTATTCAAGTTAATGTATTTTGATAGAAGTATTGCCATTTCGATTGGCTATAATCAAACAAAATGAAGAATGGAATTTGATTTTTTTCTCGAATTTATAAATGGAATTCATTCAATATGAAGATAGTTTGTGCATTCGAGAAAAATCAAGTCCTTTGATGGTAAGTGTTAACTTTTCTCTATTACTTTCCTAGATCGTTCACGTACAGCCGCTTCTCAGCGTCTACAGATAGTAATATTAGCGAAAATAGATTTTATATTTTTATTAAAATCACCAGCTTACTATGTTACAGGGAGAGCTATAACGGCAAGAGGTAATACATGTATATTTCTTGCAGTGATAAGTTCGATTTTACACTAAATGGTATTTTCGGTGTTCCAAGAATCCATAGTATTAATATTCGGTGTTCCAGAAACGTGGTTTATGTCTATGTCTATAATCTCCCTTTTACCCATGTTAGGTGTTCCAGAAAACCGGGTTCTCAGATTATTTCTAATTCAAATGTTCGATTTTCCAGGAACCCGGGTTTGTCTTTTTTTTTTCTAGTACAAATATTTGGCCCTCCTGGAATTCGGGTTTTTGTCCATTCTCCCGTGAACAAACGTTCGGTGTTCCAATTGGGGAATTGTATAATGAATAAATCTCTCTATTAAAAATGTGTTCGGTTTTCCAGTAACGCTTAAATAAAATATATTTTTTTACTACATATATTCGGGGTTCCAGGAACACAGGGCATCTCAAATACTCCTTTGTACAAATGTTCTGTGTTACAGATACCGTGTTATGTCAAATTTTCTCTAGTTTAAATGTTCGGTGTTCGAAGAACCTTTATGCCTATTCACCATTGTACAAAGGAACCAGTATTATGTCTATTAACCTTTGTACACAATTTCGGAGTTCCAGCCACCCTGACTATGTCTATTAACCTTTGTACAAATGTTCGGTGTTCCAGGAACTCGAGTGTTAGGTTTATTCTTCTTTATTCATCAAAATAATCCCTTGAATCAATTTGTTCCGTGTTCCAGAAATCAGTTTATGCTCTTTTCTATTTAATACAAAAATTCAGAGTTCTTTAAATTCTGTGAATTTCTAATTTCCCTGGCTCGAATGTTAGGTGTTCCAGGATCAAAGGTTATGCCTATTCCTACTTATAAAAATATTCGGTCTTCTGTATAGAAGGGTTAATTATATTTTTTCTTGTTCAAATATACGGTGTTCCTGAAACCCGTTTGTCATTTTCTCTTTAGTAAAAATATTGGGCGTCCCATAAAACCCGGGTTATGTATATTCTCCATTGTACTTATGTTCGGTGTTCCGAAACCCGGGTTGTCCTTTTCCCTCTAGTACGAATATTCGGTGTTCCAGAAACCTGCGTTATGTCTATATTTCTTTGATAAAACTTTCGGTGTTACAGAACTCCGAGTATGTTTATTCCCCTATCCACAGGAACCAGATTCATGTCTTTTTCTCTCGGATGCAAATTTTCGGTATTCCTGAAACCCGGCCAATTTCTATTCTCTCTTGGTACCCGAATTATGTCTAATTCGCTCTAGTACAAATTTTTGGAGTTCTAGAAACCCAGATTATGTATTTTCTCTTTTATACAAATTTTGGTGCTACACAAGAACTCGGCTCTTCCTTGTACAATTGTTCGGTGTTCAAGAAACCCTAGTTGTGTCCAATCTCCGTTGAACAAATATTCGGGGTGCCAGGACCCCGGGTTATGTTTTTTCCCCATTAGTTGAAATATTGTGTGCACTAGAAACTTGGGTTATATTTATTCTTCCTTTGTAATATATTCAGAGTTCCAGGAATCTCTCTGATACAAATGCTCGGTGTTCCAGAAACCCGGGTTATCTCTTTTTATCTCTTGTACAAATATTCGGTATATTCCGGGATGCAGGGTTATGTCTAATTCTTCCTTGTAAATTCCAGCTATGGAATTATTTTTGCTGAAAATTACTTCAATGTCCACCGATTCATGCACAACCCCATCTGTGAATGCAAGTAACAAAACGGTGATCTGATGCCCTAAAGGCATTGTACAAAATTTAAACGGCTTTCTACATGTGTGGACGTGGTGTAGTTGCAGTAAGAGATGCAGTCGCTAACTACTGCCCACTATTATTATCTTGGACTCTACCACGTGTACTTGTACATTATCGATGTGTCGACAAAAATAAATTTGTCCTATCTTCAGAATGACCTTGAATACACATAGCAAAGATGTCTTTAATCGATGAGGGAACTAATAGAGATGTGTGTTTTGTGGTAGTGGTGGTGATGGTAGAAAATAAATGAAAACATTAAAAATAATAATAAAATAATTCTGTCGAAATTTCAGCTCTTAAACAATTAGGAATATTGGCTAAGCCACTTCAATTTTCGAAAAATATTATTCTACTCTATTTTTTGGTAAATATTATAATTTATAAATATGAAATATTCTTTTAGCATCTTATAAGAAATATATTTCTCAAAATTATAATAAGATAGTTTTAAAGGTTTAAAATAGTAAAGAATTTGATTGATAGATGGCGCTAGTAGTTTGGCACGTTAACTCACAGTTAATATATCCACCCCCACTCTTTTTCTGTGAACCGTGCAAATTTAATATATTTTGAAATAATCTTTTATTCATTACGTCATTTTTCTTTTTGCTCGGGTGTTTAGTGAGGGAGAATAAAATTCGACCCAAAAATTCCATTCTGTCACAATAAAGTGCAAATGTTTATATAAAATAAATAGAGAATAGCGAATTGAATATTTAAGGATTGCCTTCGCATAGGTGAATGAGAAATGTTTAAAATCTCAGCTGATTTTTTTTATAAGTACAGTTAAACCTGTCTATAGCGCCCCCTCTTGGGACTCACTAAAATAGGGGGCTATAGACAGGGGGTGCTATAGACAGGTCACTTTTAATGTAAATCGCATCGTACTTCGTATTTAAAATAGGGCGCAATAGAGAGGGAGGCACTATTTAGAGGTGGCGCTATAGACAGGTTTAACTGTACCTTTTTATCCACTTGTTACATATAGCCCTTTAGTTGCTCATTCATGAAAAGATTATCACATCTATCTTTTAAATAAACTTTTGGCAAATAATATGGCCATAAATAAATTTATGGCAAAGTGATACTTTCACCAAAATGTGCTTGGCTCATAGTGCCATAATCAACAAAAGCTACACCCTATTTCATCAGATATTGAACTCATGGAATTCGTGTAATCTTTACACAAGGGGATAAGAAATAACAACAAATAAACTTTTTTTCTCTCTTTATAAATTTTCTCTTCCCAGTAAGCTTTTTTTCTTATCATCTCTTTCACTCTTTCCGTCCCTGGATCCGTGTAATTCCATCCCTGTTGTAGCGTTGGTGGCTTTCTGCTTGCTTTGTATCTTGCCACTGTGTACCTCGCTCTGACGACTTGGTGCGGTCATTGTGTAAGACTAGAAGGCCGTACTTATTTGGTCAATTAGTCGTTAGATAGTAAGTCAATCACTCATGAAAAGTAGTTCATACAGCATAAGGTTGTCTTAAAAGTTCGTGAACATATTATGGAACGATATATTTGAAAATTATCCCGCATGTATTCTTTTGAACGAAAAATCGAAATTTATTTTAAGGAGAAATAACGATTATTTCTAACCTTAGGAATGAAGTATTCCCATCCCTGGACACTTTTATTTTTTCGTTTATCATTACTCTTCACAATTCATCCTTTAATACCTCATCTCTAAGGTTAGAAATAATCGTTATTTCTTCTTAAAATAAATTTCGATTTTTCGTTAAAAAAAAAACACATGCGGGATAATTTTCAAATGTCGTTCTTCAATTATAAGCCGCATTATATTGTATTATAAATATATTAGGATTTATATTTTGCAAGTGTTTACGAACTTTTGGTACAACCTTGTAATTCTGAAAATTGACCCACCTGCTGATTGGCTACCCTTGATATAGAACATCAGAGATTAAATCATTCTTCTATAAGACTTCTGTTATAATTTACCAAGGTTACCAATATTACCAAGGTTGTCTCAAAGATTCGTATGTCAAATTATATTGACAAACATTTTCAGTTTTTTTTTCTGATCAGGTTTTAGAGGGAAGAATGTTGTCTTTGTTTGTTGGTGAACCAATCTCTCACGCCTTCTCATTGGACGAATGTGGCCATGTCTGTATATAAGAGGGGAATAAGGGAATGCGAAGGGGACCCAGAGCGTGGATGATTGGTGTGGAGACGCTTAAAGTGTTTTTCTACGACGTTTTTCCGTGTCTGGCTGTTCTCTTCGCATCCCTGTGTCACCCGAGTCCGATCCCTTCCAACGCTACAATAAAGCTAAGTACTGCTTTATTTTATTTAACAAATCGTGAGTTGTTTTTATCTCCTTTTTGTTGTTAGTGTTGTATTCTTGAGTGTACCTTTTTCTGTGGTTAGGTTACTTTTAATTTTGGCCCTAGTTTATTTAATTATTTTGTTTGTTAACCCGCAAAAGTATTAACTTTTGTCACGTAAACACTTGCAAAATATATAAATCATAATCATAATATGTTTACGAACTTTTGGGACACAACCTTGTATTTATATTCACGAAATATAGAACAATCATATAAAATATTATATCAATCAATGATTAAACACACAAGAAATCGACTCAAGAATTTTACCACTGATATGTATAAGAACTGGACCTTTTAAGCAAGAAGAGTGACGAGAATGGACATTTTGTTTAAATCAATAGTTTTTTATTATTATTATATTTATTTATTTATATATGAAACATTTTAAATTTAATTTTATTATGAATGCGTTTAAACTGTAAGTATAATTTAAGTATATAAAATTTTCTGTTCATACTATTTTTGCTTATATTTATATACATGTCCTTCTAGAAAAAAGTCTATTGTTTGCTTATATCTTGTAGTAATTATCTATTACAATGTGAAAGACAAGCAGTCATGCATTTTTATGGAAAGTTGGGCATTTAACCAGGACAAAATTTATAAACAAAAGAATTGACATACCAAAGTTATACCTATCTAAATTAAAAGGCCCGTTCCTCATACTACATATCCGTACATATCCGTTGGAAGAAAGAATTCTAGAGCTGACTACTTGAAAAATATAGGTGATTAGCATGGTCGAAATATTGGAAATTACCAATAAAAAATTTGATTCACATTAATATTTATCAAACAAGGCATATCCTGACCACAAGCTCATGAGCTTTTTAGATGGCAGAGCGCCATCTAATAAAACAGAAATCAGCTAAACGTTGATTTAGCCTGTTCCCTGATATTTGGCTAACATATTTTTATTATTTTTTACATTTAATATTTATTTAATTAAAAAGGCATATATTGGATCAAAATATCATTTATTTTACCAATATTTCAGTTGGCTGAACGCCAACCTTTATCAAGGTGTTATAAAGGTTGGCGTTCAGCCAACTGAAATATTGGTAAAATAAATGATATTTTGATCCAATATATGCCTTTTTAATTAAATATTTAATTATGGATTGCTCTATTTTCAAAATTAATATTTATATATGTGGAACCTATTATAATTACTATTAATAAAAATTCATTTCTGCGCGCGCATGTATAAGGGCTATTATATGGGGTTATCAGAAATACTGATATCGTATCAAATATTGGTAACCAAATTTGCATATAGGCATGAGTTATTCATTGAAATAATATTATTGATCAGAAGTTATCATATAATGCTCATCAAAGTCAAGAATCAAGATGTAGTGTCTTCTTTTTCCTCTACCCGTAAATGGCTAGTATAGGATAAGTAGTTGTTTTAAAGAGACCACCGCAATGTGTTTTTGTTTTCATGATTGTTTTTTAAAATTTCTGGTTGTCTCTTTATACCGATCTATTATGATTTTTTTAAGTTGAGAAAGGTCAAAACCCGAAAGCTCCTAGTAAAAAAAAACATTGTTAGGCTTCAGGTGATGCTTCTATTATTAACAAAACAATAACACACCATCTATATAAATGTATAACGAATGTAGACATTAAGACGCGAATATTTCTTTCCACAAATAAATCAAACTTCTCTCTAATGTCCTTACTGCGATGAATTAATTATATTAGGAGGGCTTGGCTATTCGTGGCTTCTATTATATATTCATCCATTTGAAGGGAGATGTGACCTTTTTCTTTTTATAGATTATATTATCCTCTCGTAAAAATATAGATATTTCAGTTATTGAATTGACCTAGCCGCTCTGCCAGCTAAACACCTTTTTGGTAAATTCTGAGTATTTCATATGGAGCCTTCTCGGATCTTATGAAACCAAAGCCCACCCTGGACTGTCGAGAGACATTCCCCCGACAAAAAATTTTTCTAAAATAACATAACATAGCTAATATTTAACTAATCACGAACTTAAAAAAATTATGCATTTCAATAAAATTCGGACAACGTTCTTTCCTAGACAAGTTCTTTTTTACTCTCATGATATGGAACCAACAACATATTTGGAGTTTCTTAAAATAAGAAACATTTAGGCCAAAAAAGTATTATTTTCTCAACGTTTCGACAAAATCTTTTGACCTCGTCAGGAAAAAGAAAATGAAGCATTTGTTCCAAGGCGTTACTGAAATATGTCTAAGACATATTTATAGCGGTTTGTCAAATGTTTTATGTCTTTTTTCTTGACGAAGACAAAATATTTTTGTTGAACCGTCTATAAAATAAAATGGTTCTGGCCGAAGTTTCTTATTTTTTAGAGCTATGAATGTTGGGCTGGAGAGAAACCTCTATCTTCAAGATAACATATTAGAAACTATTACTACCAACAGGTAGAAAGTTTCCTGTGATCTTATAGCCTATCCATCGAGTTGATTTGTAAATTGAAGGACTGAAACTTTGACAGTGATTCCTTCCGTTCCTGATTCTGTAGCATTGCCTCATCCAGGCAAGTCCAATATTGTAGGAACTTATACCGAACAAATATCTCCACAGGGTATTTTCATTTAAACACACTGGCGCAGGGGTCGGCAAACTGTGGCTCTTTGTATGTGAAGCTGTGGTCTTTATATAGTTCCATACGCAAATATTATTTAGGCGAGTACTATTTATTGTTGGCAAGAAAAAAATTGTGGCTCTTTAAAACTTAGAAGTTTTGTAAATTGTAATTTTTGACTCTTCCGACTCAAAAGTTTGCCGACGCCTGCTCTAGGCGTATGGACCGCTTTCTGCCCGAATGGGTGTTTTACCAACAGATAATTTGTAACAAATGCCAATTATGTTATTATTATTCTTAATAATACTAGTCATCATGATAAGGAATTCATTATCCAACATCATCGTTCTTTTCTGACTTCAAAATACGCAAGTTATCTTGTTATTGGGACAATTTGCATATATTCTGAATAATTACGCAAACAAACTAACATTTCGTTTTTATTAATATAAATATTTGTATAGTTTCACTCATAAAATGTTTTTATTAAATATTGTATCCATTTATCTTCTTTTTCTAAACTAAATTATGAAGTATAGTGTACTATGAAGACTAATTTCTATAATCTGGGTTTAAAACTATGATAATGAATCCATCCAGACACCAAATTCTAAGTAAATTTTCAACCAGATAAGCCAAATATTGGGGAAATGGTACATATATTTACATATACCTTGATCTTTATATAGAAACATTGCCCCAGCGACACTACTCACTTCCCCAAGCGCTATTAAATTGCTGGTTGCTATCTGCTATAAAAGGTGATCCGTCGTATGTAATTCTCACATAAATATAAATTTCTTAAATATATATGTTATACAGGGTCCATTATGAAAGTAATGAGCATAATGTTATTGTGACGCGACGATAGATGGCAGCACGGTAAAACCGTGGAAAATGTGGAGGAGGGATATGCCCTTTCAATCCATCCGGTCGTCAGTTGAGTTCGAGCAGTGTGAGGGGAGATACATGCCTCCGCTTGAAGTGTCTTTTCAACTTTTGTAACATAGCGCGATAGAGCGTTCGCTTGAACAACGATACGCCATAAAGTTTTGCGTGAGGCTTGGAAAAAATGCAACCGAAACATTCCAGATGCTGCAAAAAGCCTTGAAGGACGATTGCATTTCAAGATCACAGTCTGGGAAGTGGCACAAGGCGTTCAAGGAGGGCCGGGAGGAGGTCGCCGACGAACCCCGTTCAGGACGCCCAACAACGGCCAGAACTGACGAGAACGTGGATCATGTGCTCGAAGGTCTGCGTATCGACCGTCGATTAAGCATCCAGCAAATTGCTGACACATTACACATGTCCACATTTGTGGTACATGGGATAGTGACCGAGGATCTGCAAATGCGTAAGGTCTGTGCGAAGCTTGTGCCGAAAGTGTTGACGCAAGACCAGAAAGAACTTAGAGTTTTGCGCTGTCAAGAATTGTTGGATTTGATTCAAAATGAACCGGACTTTCTGAACTCTGTAGTAACCGGAGACGAATCCTGGATGTTTAAATACGACCCAGAGTCGAAAAGGCAGAGCTGTGCATGGCACACAAAATCATCCCCACGCCCCAAGAAAGCGCGAATGAGCAAGTCGCGCATCAAAACGATGATCATTGTCTTCTTTAACATCCGAGGAATAGTCCATTGTGAGTTTGTACCGCAGGGAAAAACTGTAAACTCAGCCTTTTACCTGGAGGTGCTCAGGAGATTGAAACGCCGGATCGCACGCGTGAGGACTGACATTAAAGACACGGTCAAGCTCCACCATGACAATGCCACCAGCCACACAGCCTTCATCATTACCAACTTCCTGGCCCGGAGCAACACCTCGGTGATCCCTCACCCCCCTTACAGTCCCGACTTAGCTCCATGTGACTTCTTTTTGTTTCCGCGACTAAAGAGAGAGATGAAAGGAAAACATTGGGAAACCGTGGAAAACATCCAACACCATGTTACAACGTTCCTGAGAAGCATTCCTGTCAAGGAGTTTCAGAATGCCTTTCAGGCGTGGCAAACGCGGCTCCGCAAGTATATTGATGCAGGAGGAATGTATTTTGAAGAATATTGAACATTTGCACAAATTACGATCAATAAATGTATTTTGCCAGTAAATGCTCATTTCTTTCATAATGGACCCTGTATTAAAATATTATTTATTTCACACACAAATTTTATTTCATAGATATAAATACTCTGTTAAATCGACCGCCAGAGGTCACGCTTACCCTATAAAAACTTGTTGTTGTTCCCCGATGGCCGGTTCAAACCTTTTGTACATTATGTAAATAAATTTTTCATTCTTTTTTTCTTACGCTTTAAGCCAGGCAGTACTTTTATCAAATTATGTTTTGATATATTCTTTTAGCTCAATTAAAGCTAGTTCTAATCTTCAATATTTTTATTATACTTTCAAGATTTTAATCACGACTGCATTACCAGAGCATAATCCTCAAGATAATAAAAATCAACAGAAATCTCATTTTCTTTTTATAATATATATACATATTCAAATGTCAATATAAATTGTTGTTATTTTATTTAAAAAAAGGTATTATAGAATATGTACAGATAAGTTTATGACGTCATTTTATATAGATCTACACGTTCACCCTGCGCACCAAGATCATTATGAACAAACAGCACCGGAAGCGTCTCAAACGGCCGCGAAATAATTGTCAGCCGACGTGAGGAGAGAGCAAAACCGCGTAAATTGCATCATCGCGGATAAAGCTCCAATTGGAAGTCGATAAAAGAACCGAGTTTGGAAAACAGCTGGATAAAAAGTCAGCAGGGTTGTTTTCAGGGGACTATTTGTTCAGTTTGTTGGTCTCTGGAGTATAGGGGGGGCAACCACAACGTTGCTAGGAGACGGAGGCTAACGGTCCCCCAGGGCTCCTGTCAGCCCCTAATCCCCCGACCCATCAATAGCCATGCCGCTCCCACTTAATTTCGGACCCCGGATTTATCTCCGCCGTGCCGCCGAATTGATGTTTGCAATTGGAATGTTGAGTTGTGGCCGGCGTTTCTCCCGCGACAGATATTTGGGTCGTTTTTGAAATTTATCTAACGGAATTCTCTCTCTGGGTGAGCTGGGCAGAGATTGGAGAAAAACCCTAGCTCTAGTTACATTCACCACGTAGAAAGCCAAAATTATAATTTTATCTATAATTAAGTGAAAATAAAACTTTTTTTCTATATAAATTTAAATATTTATTAAATGCATTTGAACAATTCAAAATTTGAAATTATTTTCGAAGAACACTCACATTACGATCAGCAAATAAGCCAAAAACCAGTCTTGACTAACACGAACAAAAGCCAACAACCTGTTTACCATAGTTTCCAGCTATGACCTTTATCAGTACAGGAGCTGGTCTTGTGGTTTATTAACTGATCCGAGCTTTGTTCTAAGAAAAGTATAAAAGTTGTCGTGGTGTTTTAATATATTTATTCAATCATTTTGAAAATAAAGTTGTGTTTTTGAACACAGGGCTACCACCCTCCTTAACAAAATAAGCCAAAGAATGTCTAATATGTACTGTTGTGCTGTCAGGGTGACAAGAATGACTACCAATGGGGTCCTGCTATCAAATGAAATGACACCAAGACCATAACGCCCTATTGTGGACCTGTGTGGTGTTCGAAAGTAAGGCCAAGATTCACAGGTCGTCCAGGACGTTCCAGACACGTTTGCGACAGTCGTCAGGATACAATAAGAAACGCGACTCGTCACAAAAGACTATACGCGCGTACGTAATTCAATAAAATAATCCGTTGTTACAATATTAATGTGAAACCATCAAGCTTCTAGGAAAAAGTTTTTTTTTAATCCCTGGAAGCCTGATGTTTTCCTACACGTACGTCCCCAGTCAGCGCAGTTCCAAGTTGATCGCTCCCGACACCACTGTAGTGTGACTTGTCAGTGTACGGGTGTAGGCATCATAACGGTCGGAAGCTCTTAGATTCCGTTCTCGCAGTCGTCTCTTGATGGTCATTTTGGATACTTGTATGCCGGTCACACGTTCATGGTAGATAACGTCGAATCTGGTTCTTCGACAGCTGTTCTGACAATCGTTCTGTTCTCCCGTTCTGTTGGATTCCTTGATCAACTGCTGTCGTTCTGACGTTGAATTCTTCAGTTGTTGACCCACTCGTACCAACATCGTTTAATAGCCGCATCACTTCGACACAGATGTCGCGCGATTAGTCGATTTGACCAACCAGCCTCTTTCAATCTAATGGCACGACCTATTTCAAACTCGGACATATGTTCGTAATGAACAATAATCTTTTAGTGAGGCATTGATACCGTAGAAATAGACTTAAAAAAACCAAACGGAAATTCTTGATATCAGCTCGTGCCGCGCTGAATATTGAGTCTAGAATACTCATGATTTGAATAAATCGGCACTAAATTCCAATCATTCACAGGTTTAGTCGAAACGTCTTTGTATACATATTTTTATACAAATCGTACAACTCCTTCTTGGTCCCTCGATTTTTTTGTCATAGAGTATATTTTACCTTTAACGCAATACATATTGCTTGTCCCACGCTGCTTTGATTTTGACTCATATAAAGCGGGTAAAATAAATATTTATTTTCTATTTATGAGACACATTTAAAAATATTTTCTCGAATAAAATTTTCGTTAAATAATTATTTATTTATCAACTGTTTCTAAATTTACAAAGTTATTATAACCAAATAAAAAATTTAAATATATACACACATCAATATATAACCCAATATTCTAGAATTAAAACTTTCTCTACACACTTTTAGAATATTATATATATTTTACATGCATGTAAAAAAATAACTATATATTAATTTTAATAATAAAAAAGGGGCATATCCTTACCAGGAGAACATGTGCTTTTCAGAAGGCAGAGCGCCATCTGGTAGAACAGAAATCAACTATTCATTGATTTAACCTGTTCCCTGATATTTGGCCAACCCAATTTCTTGATAAATCAAGAAAAGCCATCCACGAACGCGTTTCGCGCTGTTGGCGCTCGTCAGCTTGGAGTGGGCTGTACCACTGCGACCAAAAAGATTTTTGGTCCCAGTGGCTTCCTGAAAAACTACGAAATAGGTATTTAAGGCCAAACTTGAGTAAATACGCTTAACACGTGAAAAAATATATACTGAAATATTGGTAAAATAAATGATATTTTGATCCAATATATTATTTTTTAATTAGAGATTTATTTATGGATTGCTCTATTTTCAAAATATATATATATAAATATCCTTACAATTATTCACAGTTCTTATTCCATACTGCTGGAATCTTTTAATGGAATGTCAGCCGCCAATTATTGGACAGAAACGGCTTCATCTATTGTTTGCATTTGAAAAAATAATTATATAATTTCTATTCTATAGTCTATATCCGAACACCTAGAAGTTTGAAATCTTTTACACCTTCATTGTTGAACGGATTCAACAAAATGATACAATTTCAGTCTCATACAGTTTCTGCATGTATATTAAAAATTGTTCACATAAGAATTGGGGACAGAAAGATGTGAAAGAAAGTTAAATGAAAGCTTTTAAAAAGAGTTGTAAATTTTGAAAAATAATTAGGTCATTTTATTTGTTGTTTATTCTAATTTGTTTCAGAAATAATAATCTAAATTAATTGTGCATTTTTATTGTTATTAAACTATGAATTTATAGCTGAACCTATGACAATACTAGGTATAAATAATTTCGTGGTAATATATGAATAATAGAAACGAATTTCTGAAGAATTACTTCACATTTCGAAAATAAAACTGTGTATACATATTAAATACATATTTCATTTTGACATAAAAAATGATCTGTTGTTCTTTTTTGAATGGTAATTTGATGGCCCCGATTATATATCCTCATTTTAGAAAATTTCCTAAAATGATAAAAACTATATTAGTTGATTTTACAACGAAGTGTGACCACTCTGTTATCTTTAAAGATACTAGCTTATATGTATATAACAAGGAATGTAATTATTGTAATTTAAATTAAATTAATATAAACCACGTTTTTTAAATGGAAAAGGAAAGAGAAACCTAATATCCAACATCTACGAAGGATATCTCAAATAGGAACAAAACCAACTTCGATAGAAGCACAAAACATCTACGAAGAAAATCTCAAATAGAAACAAAACCAGCTTCGATAGAGGCACAGAACATCTACGAAAAAAATCTCAGATAGGAACAAAACCAACTTCGATAGAGGCACAAAACATCTACGAAGAAAATCTCAGATAGGAACAAAACCAGCTTCGATAGAGGCACAGAACATCTAAGAAGAAAATCTCAAATAAGAACAAAACCAGTTTCGATTGAGGCACAAAACATCTAAGAAGAAAATCTCAAATAAGAACAAAACCAGTTTCGATTGAGGCACAAAACATCTACGAAGAAAATCTCAAATAAGAACAAAGCGAATTTCGATAAGGGCATAAAATTAAGCAAAAGCTTTCAAACATACACACGAACTTATAGTCATGCACTTAAATTAAATATTAGGTAATTACCATATATCAATAGGATTAAATTAGCTTCCATCGATGTATAAAGACTAAAATTCAAACCCTAGAAACATTCTCTAGACCTATGGGATCAATTTATAAGAATATCATGTAATTGTAGCATCAATCGAAAGAAATCAACATCACTCAAATCACAGGGCGTAATAAAAAACTTTAAGAAGAGCCTCTTTACAACTAACAATGTCATTAATAGAATGTCTTCCCAAATATCAAATAGAGGAAATCAACTTCCATCAAATTCTAACAACAAGCTCCAAGAGGTCAATGAAGAAGAAATGTCACATAAGTGGAATAGATCAATGAGTACCAAATTTATAAAGATGAGGATACTATTTAAGCTCCATCCCAATTGGCTGCTTCGCCTCGTAAACTTTTATTCCTCCACCAGATAATAGAAAATATAAATTGCGAGTAAACAAAGCGATGAAAATCTCACTCGGCCAACAAATAAAACACCCCAATAAATAAATACTTTTCTCGCCATTGAAATATTTTTCTCATTTTCTTGAGGGAAAATAAAACTTTTATTACAATTTTATCACCTCCAGCGCCAAATTTCAAATTGTAGATACGAGATTTCCTTTTTATGGAGGACAGAGTGGCGGAACAAGGTTTTCTCTTCTTTTATGAGACTCGCAAGGGCTTGCTAATGCTCTTTCGTCTGCATCCAAATTGGCAATGCTGCTTTTTTAAAAATAGAAATTGGTGTTTATATAACATTGTAGAGCGATAACGTTATGTTTTATCATTGTAATTACGTCTATTATTGTAATAGTATTATTTAACTCTTCTTGAATGATATGTTCTTTTTAAATATAAATAATATGGAGATGTTGAAATATATTTAAATTTTTTTATTAATTGTAAAAATATTCTATTCTATTTATATTATTATAAATTTGTCTCCTTTGTATTAAATAAATAACGTTTTGAGAGATATAAAGATATTACATGAATATCACTTGTGTGTGTACCGCAAGGATTTATCTATATTTAATTTTTTTTTTATAATCATTAGAGAGTATATATTTATATATTAAGTGGATAAACTAGCTAAGTTAACATTTAAAAATGTTAAAATATGGAAAAAAAAATGGAAATGGAAACATGTTGTTGTTGTCGTGTCCAATAAGGAATCTCAGATGTATCCGTGTAATGAAAATATGAAGTGTAAATATACAAAATTTCTAAAATATTTATTTTTTAAAAGATAAATTAAAAACTATAAGAAGGTTCACACAAAAGCTTCGACAGTTACATGTCATATATGCGGAACATAGGGAAAAAAGGGGTGAGAGACAAAGAGATTTATAGTAGGCAAAAAAGAGCTAAATACAGAACAATATATATTCAAACAATTAAATAAAAAAGAAAGTTCAAATGAATTTTAAAAAGTATATTTTACATTTTTGATTGGTTTCAAATTAAAATCAAAATTCTTAGTTTGTGTAAATTTGAGATAACATCTGCAATGTTTCTGTACACACATATAGAGCTTTATTAAGACCACCGGTCTTATACAGATTCACCACAATAAGAAAGCATAGATGGAGCTACTATATTCTAGGCAGCGCAGAGCCCAAGAGCCTTCAGGCCCGACGCATTTCAAATGTTTTAGTATATTTTAAGATGGAACTCACATAACGGTTCAACTAGGGTGCAAAGCACTAGGAATTGCAATTTTTATTCTAAAACCTATTTTAAAAATTAAGAACACAAAATATACTTTTACAAATAATTAAAACTTCTTTATTTTTAGTTTTTTTTAATATATAAGATTCCCTGTCTTTAGCCGTGTTTATACTACCTTCACTCTCTCTTCTCAGAGCCAGAGCTAAATATCAAATCATGACAAAATGTTCTGAATAATCACTGAATTAATTGAATCACTAAATCAATCAAATAACTGAATTACCCCTCTTCTCAACTCTTTATCTCAACTCTCTTCACCTCTTCCTCATTCCCCCCCTTTATGTTCCGCCTATATGACGCGTAATTGCCGAAGCTTTTGCGTGAACCTTGTTAAGATATAGAAAAATTAGAAATATTATCGAAATTTTCATATTTATACTTTATATTTTCATATCCCCATTTTCTCTTTCCTTTTTAACACTATTATTTGTCATTTTAACAATAATTTTTCAACCTGTATTATATTAACAAACAATTCAAAATTATTCTCAAAATTTATTAAAATTTATCTATTTGATAATATACATATGAAATAAGCTGAGTTACTGTTGACTCTTGTGTAGAGAATCCTGCCGATTAACTTTGTGATGATGAAGTGTTGACTCTCGCTATACTGTGTTAACCGAGAGGAACAGTCAGGATGTAGAGTTTTCCAGTACCTCTCTGCACCTTGTAAGACCTTTAAAAGTTCTCACAAAATACAGGCAGTCGTGGTCGAGGCAGAGTGGAAAGCTTGGGACTGTCCACACAAAAAACGAAGACACAGTTGCACTAAGAAAGTTCCGTTAACAGATAAAAGTTGAGCTAGGAGCGAAAGATGGAGATAGAAGAGTTCTTACTAACTACATGTTAGATGAGATCAACATGAGGTACGACCGACGCGGGCTTGCACTGAGGGTGAACTAACTGTATTTTTGGCTAAAGACGGGGGCCTTTATATACCTTTTCTGAGAAAGGGGGTATTGCATTTCAGCACATGCGAGAGGGGCGTGGATCGTCTGGCGAAACTGTACACTGGCGCCGTGGCCGTTTCCATCTTTAGACTTTGTTGTTTTGGCAATACTATATGCTCGATCTCTGCTTTAGCTCAACTCTTAAATCTATTACAGATTTTTATTTATTTATCCTGTTTGTACAAATTGCATTACATATGATGATGTAAAGACACATGTCAATAATACGTATAATCATTAACAGATGTGTTTTTATTATACAACATTAAAATCTTGTTATAAGTTATTTACAATATGGGTTTGTTGGCTTAAATTACCATAGATGGGCCCCGGGAGTGAAAGGGTTTATCCGGATTTAGGCGGGTAAAGCCTCTCTTACACAGGTAAGTAATTAAAATTTATTTTAATTAATTTAAACTGTGAGGGTTAAAAAGGGCAATAACAAGATGATTTGTTTGGATATATAAAAGTGAAATAAAAATGACATTTTTGTTTGATAAAAAAATGATGATTGATATAAAATGATGACATAAAAATTCACATCCTAAGAGAATGTTGGCGGGCGTTGGAAAGGGTTAGTAGTTGAAGAATATGCAATTGTTAGGAGTGCACATGTAACCAAATACTCAGATCCAGGTGCAAAGCGAGGATATAGACTTGAGCTGTCTTCCTTGGCAATGTTTCACTTGCGATCCTATATAAGGGTTACAGTGCTTTGTCACAATTTTAGGATTATTGGGTTAAAAGTTGTTGAAGAAAAGTTGCTTATTTATATGATTGGGAAAGGAGTGAAATAGAGCCATGCGATAAGTAGAATTGTAGCGACAGTAGGTGATCTGACTTGACTCGAAATCAGAGGTTGAATGTGGTCCGCTAGAGCTGAAAAAAAAAAAAAAAACAGTTGAAGGTTGAAAAAAGTGAACGCTTTGTGAATGCGTTGGTGATTTGCTCTGCGGATGAAATGAAATAAACTCTTGAAGCGTGTTCAGGCCAGAAGTTGAGATTTTTAAATCTGGGGAACTGTGTTTTCAAAGAGTTTGTTAAATTACGAAATCAAAAATTAAATTGTCAAGCAGTGCTGTCGTTTTTCTACGTTGATGTGACGCAATGACTGAAAAGATAGTGATGAAAAATATAGGGAATTGGTTAAAGAATATGATTGTTGAAAACGATTGTTGTAGATGCCCGATAGTGGCTGATAAACATTGTCAAATAATAAAGGTATTTAAACAAATATAAAATATAGTGAATAAAAATATAGAAATATGATTGCGGGTACAAAAAAAGTGTAAGTGGACAAATATTAAACATGTAATATATAAAAGATATAATTAATAATAAAATAAAAATAATTTTTGAAACAATTAGATGTTTTGCAATACTAAAATAATATCATGAAAAATAAAAGTAAATTTGATTAGTTTTTTTTTTTAAATCATATTGGATTAAAAATTTGATTATATAATTGAAAAGTAAAAATAAGAATAATTATTCAAGATTTTATACAAATAACAATATAATTAAAGATTATTAATGATTGGATACATTTTAAGTAGTGTAAAATTGAACAAAAATTGCCTCTTTTTAAGAAAAGTTACAACTGTTGTGTGTAGATCATATCCCATTGGTAAACATTGGTGTTATCAATTAACATGTAAAATATTTAATGTATGTTGTGTTGTGATATCTCGTTGGTGACATTTGTGAGATTCTCGAGGAAATCTAAATGACTAGTGTGAAACATGTGTTTAAAATGACGATATTGAATATAGCGGTCATTTACATCTGCCTTGAGAGGGGAGAGAAGATATTCTCAAAAGATAGCAGTGACCAAGGGGAGTGACGTCATATAGGGCGTCCACTTCCTTTTTTTCACGGAAATTCTATTTTTGGGGTGGTCACACATGTGGGATGGTTTTCTAGGTTTGAGATTTATTTGAAACTGACTTTCTCTCTTCTGTTGAGGTTTGAAATTTTCTGTTATAATTGAAAGATATGATTTTCTCGGTGTTTGTATTTGTTGTGTTTCGAATTTAGTTTAGACTTAGAAAAAATGTTATTAGGTGATGTCAGGTTTAGATGTGTGGTGAAAGTGCGACTTTCGACGTGGACACGATTTGAGGTGAATTGTGGTGTCACAGGCGTGAAGGGCGTCTTTGGCCTGAAAAGTGAAAAAGTTTTGTGGTGTGGCACTGTGACACGAAGTGAGAAATGTGAATAAAAAGGTGTCACGAGAAGTCTTAGTTTGGTACAAATCTAACCTGTTTCACCATGGATAACAAATTTAATAAAGTCATGGGTGGTTGTTGTATGAAACACATCGAGAGAATATTTGACTGTTAGTGGATGTAAAACGAAAATTGAAATTATACCGCGAATGTTTCTTTTATAAAAATCGAAATTTATTTTCAAAGAGAAATAGCGACATTTCTAACTTTGAGGATGAGGTATGGAAAGGTGAAACATGAAGAGTAATGGCGAACGGAAAAATAAAAAGTGTCCAGGGGCGGGAATCGAACCCACACGGTAAGCAGAAGGGTGTGGGTTCGATTCCCGCCCCTGGACACTTTTTATTTTTCCGTTCGCCATTACTCTTCATGTTTTACCTTTCCATACCTCATCCTCAAAGTTAGAAATGTCGCTATTTCTCTTTGAAAATAAATTTCGATTTTTATAAAAGAAACATTCGCGGTATAATTTCAATTTTCGTTTTACAATCATCAGCCGCGTTATATTGTATTTTAAATGTTAGTGGATGTGGCACGCTTAATGTGAAATTATTTTATTGTGGCGACGCGCGATATAGAGCTAAGTGGAGGCTTGTGTGGCTCAAGATTTGGATTTGTGTGTTAAGTCGCGCACTAAAAATTGTTGCCAATTGGATAAAGTGATGTGTGAGTGTTGTAACGTTTGTTGAGAGAGATTTGTTGATGATTAAATATGCATGTAAAAGGGAAGATGAGGGAGTGTATTTATCCTCGAATATTAACGATTGTAATCGTTTTGGAAGGCTGTAACTTAAATTAGCTACTGGCGGTGAAGTGGAGTGAATCTTTATTTTTAACTTGTTTTAGGAAAGATAGTTGTTTTCCCTATTGGTGTTTTGAAGATATTGTATCTTCCGATTTTTGCAATTAAAAAAAATGTGTATCACCTTAGTTAATTTATATTTAAAATTTAAATATATTTTTATATCGTTGATTATGGTAGTAAAAATGATTCTTGTAAAAGGGCAATGTCGTGAGAGTTACAAATAATTTGAATTGGGCGCTTACTTAAAATGGTGAACATTACCAAATTTTAAGAATTGATAAAGATATTGGTCTTTTGGTATAAAGTTAACTAATAAGTAAAACAAAAATAAGTTTAGAATTATGTTATGAGATATTTTTAAAAATAACAATAATGATTTTTTTTTTCAAGTTGTAGATTTGGATAGTACCATTATAGGTAAATTTAGGAAAGGCATGTAAGATTAGTAAATTAGTAAAAATGCGTGATGGGCGAATTTTTTTTTTAAGTAAAATTGAGAGTAATAACTTGAAATTTATAATCTGATTAAAAATTAAAGTAAATTTTATTTTAAAAAATGAGAGTGTTAAAGTTTTAAAAATTGAATAAAAAATTATATTAAAAAAGATAAAAATTGATTTTAAAATGCTTAAAGTGAAAATATAAGTACAAAAATTATGGGGAATCAAGTTATGAACTTGAGGATAAGTTAAGGTAGGTTTTTTAAAAACTTACAATTGTGTGATGAAAGTTCATTCAGGAGACTTGGTCTTTAGTGGTTTTCCTGCTGACGTGGAAGTCGCTCCATGTAGATCTTGTAGAAGCTTGTAACTTCTGTAAAGATGATGGCAGCTTGTCGCCTTGAGCATTGTCTCGACGATGTCAGATCGAAGGTGGAACTTGTCACAGGGTTTGGGTACATCGCTGCTCGGTTTCCATGACTTGCGGGAATTTCGGGGCTGTCGTTGGCGCGGTCAGCTTGCTCCCGGCGTTGGCGATCGGTGTTAGCAGGTCTGCGGAGGTCCCTTGGGGCGGCGTTTCCTCCTAAAATATCGTCTCTTGTTGGGGGGAGAGATTGCTTGGTTGTTTCGTTGGACTGGCGGGTTTGTTCCTCCATCTTTTCTCTTTCTCGCTTCCTATCTGAACAGTCTTCTTACCTCTTCGTTGTGTCATCCTTCGTTTTGGTCATCCTGTCGACTACTGAAATAAGAGAGGTCTGGTAGCCTCTGCAATATCCTGTCGACTCACTGTAATAAGTTGAGTTACTGTTGACTCTTGTGTAGAGAATCCTGCCGATTAACTTTGTGATGATGAAGTGTTGACTCTCGCTATACTGTGTTAACCGAGAGGAACAGTCAGGATGTAGAGTTTTCCAGTACCTCTCTGCACCTTGTAAGACCTTTAAAAGTTCTCACAAAATACAGGCAGTCGTGGTCGAGGCAGAGTGGAAAGCTTGGGACTGTCCACACAAAAAACGAAGACACAGTTGCACTAATAAAGTTCCGTTAACAGATAAAAGTTGAGCTAGGAGCGAAAGATGGAGATAGAAGAGTTCTTACTAACTACATGTTAGATGAGATCGACATGAGGTACGACCGACGCGGGCTTGCACTGAGGGTGAACTAACTGTATTTTTGGCTAAAGACGGGGGCCTTTATATACCCTTTCTGAGAAAGGGGGTATTGCATTTCAGCACATGCGAGAGGGGCGTGGATCGTCTGGCGAAACTGTACACTGGCGCCGTGGCCGTTTCCATCTTTAGACTTTGTTGTTTTGGCAATACTATATGCTCGATCTCTGCTTTAGCTCAACTCTTAAATCTATTACAGATTTTTATTTATTTATCCTATTTGTACAAATTGCATTACATATGATGATGTAAAGACACATGTCAATAATACGTATAATCATTAACAGATGTGTTTCTATTATACAACATTAAAATCTTGTTATAAGTTATTTACAATATGGGTTTGTTGGCTTAAATTACCATATATATATTATTTATATAAATGATTTATATTGACAGTAATTTATATTTGATATTAATTCTTTCAGACACCATATACTTCTCATTCTGTGCAAAACTAATTTTCTCCAGCTATACTCTATTGACGTTACGTGGAGCTTAACTTGTTTGTATAAAATAAATACAATGTTGTACCTTGACAAAGGTTGACATTCAGCCAATTAAAATATTGGTAAATACATGTAAATTGTTTTCCGCAATAAAATATATGCTTATATATATTAAGAAAGAAAAAAAGGCATCTCCTTATCGTGCAACAGAAAGTTGCTGATGGCTTGCGCCATTGTGGCTCTTTAAAAACTTTGAAATTTTGTAAAATGTAATTTTTGACTCTTCCGACTCAAAAGTTTGCCGACGTCTGCTCTAGGCGTATGGACCGCTTTCTGCCCGAATGGGTGTTTGTCCAATTTACGTTTAATTTTTTATTATTATTAGGATTATTTCTACTGTATCAAAGCCTCGCCGAAAGATTCGTGCTCATTACGAACATATGTCATAGTTTGAAAGAAGTCGTGCCATTGGCCGTGGGTATTAAAAGTGGCTGGTTGGTCAAATCAACTAATCGCGCGGTATCAATGTCGAAGTGATGTGGCTATTAAACGATGTCGCCAAGAGTGGGTCAATAACGGAAAAATACATCGTCAGGACGGCAGCGGTCGACCAAGGGACACAACAGAACGGGAGGACAGAGTGATATTCAGAACGGCTGTCGCAGCACCGGTTTCGACGTTATCTCCCATCCAACGAGTGGCCGATACACAATTTTCCAAAATGATCATCAACACGACGACTGAGAGAGCGGAATCTAAGAGCTCGGCGACCGTAACGATGCCTACCCTTCACACCCGTACACCAACAAGTCCGACTACATTGATGTAGGGAGCGATTAACTTGGAGAGAGAAGCGATAGATAAATGTAAAGAATGATAAAATATTAATAGATAAGGGAGAGATAGCAAAGTTTTAAGGAGTTTATTAATAATTAGAGCTCCCAAATTGATAAATAATGTTGACGTAGAATAGGTGGATCTGAACAAAGTTCTCGTAGGGTGAAACAGATTAAGCAATGACAATCTTATATAAAATTTATCGAGGAAAGATATGGCCTTCTTCGAGACGACTGAGAGGCAGAATATCGACATATTGGATAAATTGTCCGGCACTCGGGATGGTTGAGATGTTTGGAATGACGACCTAGAAGAAAAAAAACTAGAATGAATCGTTGAACAATTATGGTGAGAAGACACAACGATACCATTAAATAGTCCATGATACTTCCAACAACCTATGGACAAAAGATAAATAGATAGTGTGAAATACAATCGAATTTAATGTATCACTCAATATTATCGGAATAATAAAATTTTCTTATTATATTGTAAAAGGTTATATAAAAGGGCGTACCTGGATCTGCGAAGGAAAAATAAAAACATTTTTTTTTTAAATCCCTCGAAATATTTTGCAAAAAATTGTTTTTTTTTCTTTACAGATCCAGGTACGCCCTTTTATATAATCTTAATTAATGGATCGCCTTTTGACTCAAACTGTATTGTAAAATTTCGGAGGAGGATATATGTCTTATGAATAATATACTTTTGTAGAGATATATATTATTTTCTAGTTCTTTTAAGTACACGAGAACTTAATGCTATTGTTTATTGCCGTCGTGAAATTAATAAAAACATATTAATCAATTTAAATCACAATTTGCTTTGATTGTGCTAATGAAATATTGAATACATAATTTTATAAAGTACTACCTGACTTAAGGCGATTATAGAATAGAGCAAACAAAAAAAAAACGCATTTACATAAATACAAAATATTTGAGCCGGCCAACATGAAACAACAGCAATGGATTTATATAGTCTGAAGCCGTGACATCTGGCTGTGAACTTTATAGAGCAATTTGATCTAGGAATTATAATTTGAAAATAAAATAATTTATATATATATATGTGATCGCTCATGTAATCAATCAGGATATGCCTATATATTAGGGCCATTCATAAGCAAAAAATAAAAGAGATATAATAAATAAATATTAATAAATTATAAATGTATTAAAAATCCTTCAGTAAGAAGTTATGAACTTGTAGCTTACCTGCAATGATATGACACATAACCTGAAAACGAGTTATATATATATATATTGACTTATACATATATTTGTCTGAATTTGATAAATCTGGTGTTGATTGACCTGAATCTGGGCCTTTTCTTCCCGGAGAAGATCCAACAAAGGCATTGAGAGACTTTGTAACTTGGAGATATTTTTACCATAAAAACCTACGAGTTTCTATCAAAAGGTCACCTGCTTCCAATGAGCTATAAGTTAGATGCGAATTCTTTTCTTAAATGCACAAAATTCAAAATTGAAAAGCTCACTCTTCGTCGTATACTTGAATATAAAAAAAAGCATATCCTAACCATGAGCACATGTGATTTTCAGAAGGCAGAGCGCCATCTGGTGGAACAGAAATAAACTAAACATTAATTTAGTCTGTTCCCTGATATTTGGCCAACCCAATTTCTTGATAAATCAAGAAAAGCCATCTACGAACGCGTTTCGCGCTGTTGGCGCTCGTCAGCATAGAGTAGGCTGTACCACTTATTTTTATTATTAACACCTAACCTTTTTATTTTTTCTATTATTTTTTCACATACTTGAATATATTAATATGGACAAGGGCCCTCTATATAAGAAACAAAAGAAATTACTCAACTGCCTTAAAGAGTATGATCTCCAGAATTTGGTCTGAAAGGACAAAGGATAAGAATAAAAAATAAAAGGATATTTTTATTTATTATTGAAATATCCTCAAGTATATATAGAGGCCACACTTAAAAAGCTTTATAATTACATTAAACATCAAGTCCATTTTCTAAAATTAAATAAAAGTGTTTCTTTGGGTAATACATCTTGTATAATCAACTTTGGAATATGTTTTACCCCCAAAAAAGGAAAGATAATGGATGCAAATTAGAATGAAGTCATTCGTGTCGACACCAATTTAAATTAGACCATTTATGCATTTTTGATATATATTTCTGAAAATAGAGTTTCTATTTTCAACAGGAATTATTCCGCTGACAGACATCTGTGGTTGAAATGTGTAATATTCAACTGTTGATAGAAGGACTTTACATTGTTCTTGCTAGGCGAAGAGCGTCAGAACCATTATTATATATTAAAAATGAAGAGGGCATATCCTGACTAGGAGCACATGTGCTTTTTAGATGGCAGAGCGCCATATTTTTTTCTATTGTTTTTTCATATAAATATATGGAAATTTTTCCGGGAGGAAATTGATGAGGAAATTGAAGAGACAAGGGTCGCCTCTCCCGTCAAAATAGACGTCTAAAACTAGACGCCATCACCGTCGCCGCAACTAGTCTTGTCTAACTTGTCTCTTTAGATAAATTTCCTCCCGGCAAAATTTCCATCTATATTTTAGCCATAGATATGGCCCAGCCACTTTGCCAGATAAACACCTCTTTGGCAGATTGTCAAGATTCCATTAGATCCCGTGTGGATCTCATGGATTAAAGTCCGCCCTAGACTGACAAAGGCCATTAGCCCGAAACCATGGTCTCTAGGTGGACGCTTTTCAGTTTTCCAAAGCTGGTGTTGTGGCTTTGTCACCGACCCGAAGCCGCTAGTTGCGGCGACGGTCAATAGATGGCGTCTGGTTTTAGACGTCTATTTTGACGGGAAAGGCGACCCTGGTCTCTTTAGATATATATATATATATATGTCGTATTGTAAATTTTTCCAAAGTTTCAATATCTGGAAATGACAATTAAGCAGTCGTTAGGCCTTTTTCATTCTTCTTTATTATATGCAATTAGCGCGAGGCCACATACACTGGACAACACTCACTTGAGGCGGGCGAGTTGAAGAATTGAATTCTTGTCGTTACACTAATTTACATACTTACAAAAAGTTTTATGCCGGCTAATTTTTGTTATTAAAAAAAAAATACTTTAGTAAATTTACATATCATTCAGCTTTTCTTTTTTTTTTAACATGGAATTTACATGTTTAAAAAATGTATTTGGCAATTTGTGAAACAATTTAGACAAAAATAAAAGATTAAACAAAACTAGTACATTAAAAACAATTGTGTGTTCAATATGGAATTGAATCATGGTTTACTATATACAAAATATATCATATATATATATTATTAAAGATTGAGCAATCCATATTTAAAATTATATTTGAAAAAACGCATATATTGGATTTATAATTAATTTATTGTTCCAATATTTCGAGGAGCAACTCGCCTCTCTTTATCGAGGATGTTTGTGTTTTTTACTAAAACATGCGCGCACGCGTACACCACTCTCGTTCTACAAGGCCAATGAAAGAATTGTATCTTTGATTTAAATATTAAATTCAGTATATATACAGCTAACAATTATATATAATATTACAGATCAACACCATTATTATTATTTTGTCTACACATTGTGCGTGAAAGAGAGAGATTTATATACAACAGTGTAATTATAAACAATTGTGTGTATACATATTAATTCTGAATTAATGATAAAATTTTAAAAGCAAAATAAATGAGTAAATTAAAAGTATATACAGAGTTATTTACAAATAATTAATATATGATTTCTCTTTATAAATTTCTGGAAAATCAAATTTTCTGTTTATACTTTGTTTATCTTCGGCAGAAGCCCAACTTTCTAAAAACAGTCTATAATGCTTTTCTGTTATATTTTTGTATATAATTGTGGCTTGTTTGAAATCTGGTATATAACTATTGTTTAGGAAGTGGTCAAATAGTAGGGATAATGATTTGTAGTTTTTTAAAGCTGATTTATGTTGATTGATACGATCTTTAAGTGATTTACCGGTTTCTCCAATGTAAGTAGCTTGACATGTTTGGCAGGGAATTTTGTAAATTTAAAAATTTACATATTTAATATGTAACATAGTGAAATAGACTAGGTAGAATCTTATAGGTGTTAGCTTATATTAATACAAAGCAGTAAAGCGAAATCCATATATAGCAAATGAAAACATCAACAGTGTAATTATAAATAATTGTGTGTATACATATTAATTCTAAATTAATGATAAAATTTTAAAAGCAAAATAAATGAGTAAATTAAAAGTATATACATAGTTATTTACAAATAATTAATATATGAATTCTTTATAAATTTCTGGAAAATCAATTTTTCTGTTTATACTTTGTTTATCTTCGGCAGAAGCTCAACTTTCTAAAAAGAGACTACAATGCTTTTCTGTAATATTTTTGTATATAATTGTGGCCTGTTTGAAATCTGATACATAGTTATTGTTTAGGGAGTGGTCAACTAGTAGAGATAATGATTTGTAGTTTTATAAAGCTGCTTTATGTTGATTGATACGATCTTTAAGTGATTTAACGGTTTCTCCAATGTAAGTAGCTTGACATGTTTGGCAGGAAATTTTGTAAATTTAAAAATTTACATATTTAATATGTAACATAGTGAAATAGACTAGGTAGAATCTTATAGGTGTTAGCTTATATTAATACAAAGCAGTAAAGCGAAATCCATATATAGCAAATGAAAACATCAAGACGCTTAATGTTTTCATTTGTTACCTAATATTATAATGAGTTAAAATCTTTTGAAACAATACATATATAAGAATAATATTTTATATAAGTGTGTATATACACATGTTCTATTAAAATATTATTTTATTAAAAAAATATATATATATTTCATAGATTCAAATACTCTGTTAAATCGACCGCCAGAGGTCACGCTTCCTCTATAAAAACTCATTGTTGTTGTTTCCCGATGGCCGGCTAAGACCTTTGTAATTATGTAAATAATCTTTTTTTTTCTTGTTCTACTCGCCTTAAGACAGGCAGTACTTTTTTTTTATCAAATTATGTTTTTTATATATCCCATAAGCTCAATTAAAGCTATTTTGATAACTATTTTTATTAATATTATTTAATTATTCTCACAACTGCAAAACAATATCGTAAAATACTCATGGATACCAAAATCAAGCAACAGCTAATAATTTTGTATATTTCAAAATATTCCATAATAATCAGAAAATATTATTATTTATATATAT
>CP092864.1:64754118-64835933 GCA_030710605.1 Cordylochernes scorpioides
CCTTTTTCTAAAATTTGAAACAAGGTATTGTCAGACAAATCCCGAAATTAACAAAAGAAACTCTACAAAGACATCGATTATTGACTCAGGGAGTTAGTGGGGCCTCTAGTAAGTTATACCGTCGGGAGGAACTTCATTTAAACTATAGTAAAATATTTTGTTTTGTTATTATTTTATAAGTTGAAAAGAGGGAAAATAGAATTCGTGTAAAAAATTCTTTTTAATTTAGGTTTTGAAAGTTTTCGAAAATATTTTCTGTTCTTCAACGAGCAAATACGTTTATGTACAATATCAAAATGATATTTCTACAAAAATAATTGAAAATATTTTTATTTTAGTATAAATATCATTTTGATATTGCACATTAAAGTATTTGCCCATTGAAGAACAGAAAATTTGCTTGAAAGCTTTCAAAACCAAAATTAAAAAGAAATTTTACACGAATTATATTTTACCCTTTTCACATATTTTCTGGGCAACCATTTTTCACATAAGTTGGTTTGAGGAGTACCTGGGTAGAGTAAGACATGTTAGTTGTCTTAAATAATATATATTTTGATGGCATGAAGAATGAGCATCTTTCCAATAACGAGCAGCTGGATAGAATAGGTGAGAATAGACATAACCTTTGTTCGTGGAACACCTGACATTCAAGCCAGGGAAATTAGAAATTCACAGAATTTAAGTAACTTCGAATTTTTGCATTAAATATAAAAAAGCATAAACTGGTTTCTAGAATACGGAATATTCATACTAGAGAGAAAAAGACATAGACACAAGTACGTAAGTACAATGGAGCATATACATAACCCGGGTTTGTAGGACGCCAAATATTTGCATTAGAGAGAAAAAGACAAATGGGTTTCTGGAATACAAATATTTGAACAAGGAAAAATAAACATAACCCTTATACCTGGAAAAAAATACCAAATATTTTTACAGGTTATACATAAAGGAATATACATAACCTTTGTTCCTGGAACACCAAGCTATTTAAGGAACTCCGAATTTTTGTATAAAATAGAAAAAAGCATAAAAACCGGTTTCTGGAACACGGAACACGTTTTCACCTTTAAACTGATTCAAGGGACCATTTTATTGAATAAATAAAAATAAATATAACACTCGAGTTCCTGTAACACCGAACATTTGTACAACGGTTAATAGACATAGTCAGGGTGGCTGGAACTCCAAACATTTTGTACAAGGGTTATTAGATATAATCCTGGTTCCTTTGTACAATGGTGATTAGCCATAACAAGGGTTCTTGGAATACCGAACAATTAAACCAGAGAAAATTTGACATAACACGGGATCTGAAACACAATGTATTTTTACAAAGGAGTATAGAGATGCCCTGGGTTCCTGGAACACCGGATATATGTAGTAAAAAAAAAAAGGAAAATGTTACTCTAAAACTGGACATTTTTACTAGAAAGATTTAATCATAACACGGATCCCCCTGGAACATCGAACACTTACTTGTATACAAGGGAGAATGGACAAAAACCCGAATTCCTAGAGAGTCAAATATTTGTACTTGAACGAATTGGATAGAGATTCTTTAATATTTCAGGAAGTTCTTTTCCACTCTTTCAAACCCCTCTGCAGATTATCTTTATTCAACCTATTCGAATTAAATGTAAATAGCATACCTAGATATGGGTGAGCTTACTATTGCACTTAGGTTACACATTGATAACTTGAACTGAAGAATTTTTCCAAAAGAATACGCTAGTGTAACAGTAAACATGTCCAAACTGAAAATTCGAAACTATTATAGATGGGTATGATTCTTTTAAAAATTAAAAAAAATTCTACTGCCCTTTCTGCCTCAAAGCTTATGTCTATAGTAATCTAAAACACCCTTCCAAGAGTCTAACAACAGTATCACTATAAAAGGAAAACCTAAAAATGCAATATAACAGCGTTATGGTAGATTAAACTGGCGAAATCCCTGGGAGGGTTCACCACTGTTGAACCAGGCCCTCCCATTAATTTTTCCATTGCAGTAAGGGCAGTAGAAATTGTTTAATTTTAAAAAGAATCATACGCGTCTATAATAGTTTCGAATTTTCATAACAGATGGAGCACTAATGCATCATAATATAAATGCCCAAACTGGGTAAATCTTGTGAACATAGAGGGAAAAACACACAATATTCACTCTGCTTATAACTTAATTAATAAAATCTTCGAAACTGATTTTATATGTAATCTAATGTCGTTCATAGACAATAATAGTTATTTATTTCAGATTTAAAAATATATTAGATATGGTTTATATTTCAATTGATAAATTGGAACTATTATGACATCTAGAATAGAATTGTGTTTATCCCATTCAATTCAAACGGTATGAAAAATGTAGCCAACATAAACAAGCAATTGATGGCCAATAGAAGAATTTACCGACTTTCCACATTATTGAAGTATATAAAATATTGGAATATAGGGACTTGAACACGCTTGTTCGGCGTTACATATCTTCTTCTTGTTCCAAAATCACTTTATTAGGTACTGCTCAAAAAGAGCAACCTAGTTTATGATATTTACAACAATGAATAATATGGAAAAAGGCATCTCCTTATCGTGCAAATGAAAGTTGCTGATGGCTTGCGCCATCTATCGGAATAAATATCAACTATTCTCGTTGATTTTCAATTATTCCAGAATTGGCGAAATAACCATTCTTGATTAATCAAGAAAAGCTAACGGACGCGTTTCGGGCTGTTGGCCCTCATCAGCGTGGTGCAAGCTGTACCTCAACGACCAAAAAATTGGTCATTCAAGGCATCCTGAAAAATCATGAAACGGGTAGTTAAGGCCAGAATTGCGTGAGATCTCTTGATTAATCAAGAATGGGTATTTGTCCAATTCTGGAATAATTAAAAATCAACGAGAATAGTTGATATTTATTCCGATAGATGGCGCAAGCCATCAGCAACTTTCAGTTGCACGATAAGGAGATCCTTTTTTCATTATTATGCACCTTATCCCTGTACAATATCACATTTGTACTATTTTTTCACAATGAATAATATGTGAAGGTTATTCACATATTAAACAAATCTTAACGCGGTATTCAATCCCGGTTCATGACTGTCGGGGATCGAGTGTATTACCCACTCGTCCACCGAATCTATTTGGCGGTACATATACTAAAATTGGATAATAGGCACTAAAAATTAAGATAGCAAATTTGTATCCCGGATACTAACTATATTCAGCTCTAGAAACAACAATTAGAATTTCATTTAAGAAAAATTTGAAACTACTGATACAAAATTAGTTTAATTCATTTACTTTTAAATCCAAAACTTTGTCGATTTGCTAAAAATTATTGAAATTATATTAAAAATTCTTATTTTGATTTGAATATTATGATTAAAATAAATGGAACTATATCCCTATTTAAAATTAACTTAATCAATATATTCTCGAAAGATTTTTTCAATCAATTCGTTAAAAGAAACTCAATATATATACTTGTACGTAAACCAATAAATCAAAGGTTATTGAAGATCAAAGATTCAAGAAGTTCAAGAGTGACAACCTTCATATCGGTACATTTTGATAATAGAAAAAAAGGAAAAGAAAGCCATATTTGAATTAAAAAAAAAAAAAACGAAATACATTCTATGAAATTATTGATGATTCATTTATGATAAGAATAATAATAGAAAATACAGAAAAAGTTTGAATTCAGTAACTCAATATTAAATATTTATTTCAAAAATATTATTTCTCTATATATTGAAATTTCGAAACTATTATAGACGCGTATGATATTTTTGAAAATTAAACATTTTCTACTGCCCTTACTGATATCGAAAAATAAATAGGAGGGCCTGGCTCATCAGTGGTGAACCCTCCCAGCGGTTTCGCCATATACTCTACTATTATAACTCTATATATTAATTTAAAAAATCATGTGGGAATTATTATAATGATATACCATTGTGCCAAGTTGATTACTATTCAATTTCTTAATGAAAAAAAGTATCCAAGTTAATGTATTTTAATAGAAGTATTGCCATTTCGATTGGCTATAATCAAACAAAATGAAGAATGGAATTTGATTTTTTTTCTCGAATTTATAAATGGAATTCATTGAATATGAAGATAGTTTGTGCATTCGAGAAAAATCAAGTTCTTCGATGGTAAGTGTTAACTTTTCTCTATTACTTTCCTAGATCGTTCACGTACAGCCACATCTCAGCGTCTACAAATAGTAATATTAGCGAAAATAGATTTTAGATTTTTATTAAAATCACCAGCTTACTATGTTACAGGGAGAGCTATAACGGTAAGAGGCAATACATGCATATTTCTTGCAGTGATAAGTTCGATTTTACACTGAATGGTACTTTCGATGTTCCAAGAATCCATAGTATTAATATTCGGTGTTCCAGAAACGTGGTTTATGTCTATTTTCATTTTTACAAATGTTCGGTGTTCCAAAAATCCGGGTTATATCTATTATCCTTGTACAAAAGTTCGGTGTTCCAGAATCCAGGTTTGTTTTTGTTTTTCTAGTACAAAAATAGGGTCTTATAAAAACTTGGATTTGTTTAATTTTATTTGTAGAAATGTTCGGTGTTGCAGGAATACAGGGTGTGTCAGATCTCTCTTGTCCAAATTATCGGTGTTTCAGGAACACATTATTGACCCTTGTACAAATGTTCGATGCTCCCGGAAACTTGGTTGTATCTTATTCTCCCTCTCTGATACACATTTAGGTGTTCCAGGAGAAACCAAGTTATTTATATTCTTTCTTGTACAAATATTCGGTTTTCTAGAATCTCTGGTTATATCATTTTATCTCTAGCACAAATAAACTTTGTATGAAAGCTGGTTAATATAGGAACTCGGGCTATGTTTATTTTCCCTTGTGCAAATATTCTGTGTTCCAGAAACCCATATTGCTTCTAATCTCCCTTGTACAAAATATTCGGTGTTGCAGAAACCTAGTTTGAATCTAATCACACTTGTACAAATGTTTGGAGTTCCAAACACCTGGGTTATGTCTGATCCTCTCTGATACAAATGTTATGTGTTCCAGGAACCTAGGCATTTCTATTTTCCCTTGTAAAAATGTTCAGTGTTCCAAAGACTCGGGTTACGTCTATTCTTTTTTGTACAATTATTCTGTTTTGCAGGAACCCAGATTATGCCTATTTATTTATCGTACAAATATTTGGTGTACAAAGATTCTGGGCTATTCATATCCTCGCTTTTACAAATATTCGGTGTTCCAAAAACAGATTGATTCTATTGTCCTTTCTACTGATGTTTGGTGTTGCAGAACTCGGGTTATGTCGATAATCTCCCTTTTACCCATGTTAGGTGTTCCAGGAAACCGGAATGTCTGATTCCCTCTAATTCAAATGTTCGATTTTCCAGGAACCCGGTTTTGTCTTTTTCGTTCTAGTACAAATATTTGGCTCTCCAGGAATTCGGATTTTCGTCCATTCTCCCTTGAACAAACGTTCGGTGTTCCAATGGGGGAATTGTATAATGACTAAATCTCTCTATTAAAAATGTGTTCGGTTTTCCAGTAACACTTAAATAATTTTTTTTTACTACATATATTCGGTGTTCCAGGAACACAGGAAATATCTATACTCCTTTGTACGAATATTCTGTGTTTCAGATCCCGTGTTATGTCAAATTTTCTCTGGTTCAAATGCTCGGTGTTACAAGAACCCTCGTTATGCATATTCACCATTGTACATAGGAACTAGGATTATATATATTAACCATTGTTCAAATATTCAGTGTTTCAAACACTCGAGTGCTATGTTTATTATTATTTATTCAATAAAAAACTCCCTTGTATCAATTCAAAGGTGAAAACGTGTTCCGTGTTCCAGAAACCAGTTTATGCTTTTTTTTCTATTCAATAAAAAATTCGGAGTTCCTTTATTTCGATGAATTTATAATTTCCCTTGCTCGAATACTAGGTGTTCCAGGAACAAATTTTATGTCTATTCCTACTTGTAAAAATATTCGGTCTTCTGGGAATAAGGGTTAATTATATTTTTTCTTGTTCAAATATACGGTGTTCCAGAAACCCGTTTGTCCTTTTCTCTTTAGTAAAAATATTGGGCGTCCCATATATAAACCCGGGTTATGTATTTTCTCCATTGTACTTATGTTCGGTGTTCCGAAACCCGGGTTGTCCTTTTCCCTCTAGTACGAATATTTGGTGTTCCAGAAACCTGCGTTATGTCTATATTCCTTTTATAAAACTTTCGGTGTTACAGCACTTCGAGTATATTTATTCCCCCATCCACAGGAACCAGATTCATGTATTTTCCTCTCTAATGCAAATATTCGATGTACCTGAAACCCTGGCAATATCTATTCTCTCTTGGTACCCGAATTATGTCTAATTCGCTCTAGTACAAATTTTCGGAGTTATCGAAACCCAGATTATGTATTTTATATTTTCTACAAATTTTGGTGCTACACAAGAACTCGGCTCTTCCTTGTACAATTGTTCGGTGTTTAAGAACCCCTAGTTATGTCCAATATCCCTTTAATAAATGTTCGGTGTGCCAGGACCTAGGGTTATTTTATTTTCTCATTAGAACAAATATTCGGTGGTTCAGAAACCTGGGTTATACTTTTTCGCCCTTTTTTTTTAACATATTAGGAGTTCCAGGATTCTTTCTGACACAAATGCCCAATGTTCCAGAAACCCGGGTTATGTCTTATCATCTCTTGTAAAAATATTCGGTATATTATGGGATCTCGGGTTATGTCTAATTCTTCCTTGTAAATTCCAGCTGTAGATTTTTTTGCTGAAAATACTTCAATGTCCACCGATTCATGCACAACCCCATCTGTGAATGCAAGTAACAAAGCGGTGATCTAATGCCCTAAGGATATTTTAAAAAATGTAAACGGCTTTCTACATGTGTAGACAAGGTGTACTTGCAGTAAGAGATGCAGTCGCTAACTACCCACTATTATTATCTTGGACTCTACCACGTGTACTTGTACATTATCGATGTTTCGACAAAAATAAATTTGTCCTATCTTCAGAATGACCTGAATACACATAGCAAAGATGTCTTTAATCGATGAGGGAATTAATAGAGATGTGTGTTTTGAGGTGGTGTAATTGGTAGAACACACACACAATAAATGAAAACATTTAAAATAATAATAAAATAATTCTGTCGAAATTTCAACTCTTAAACAATAAGGAAGGTTGGCTAAGCCACTTCAATTTTCGAAAAATATTATTCTACTCTATTTTTTTGGTAAATATTATAATTTATAAATATAAAATATTATTTTATTATCTTATAAGAAATATATTTCTCAAAATTATAATAAGATAGTTTTAAAGGTTTAAAATAGTAAAGAATTTGGTTGATAGATGGCGCTAGTTGTTTGGCAAGTTAACCCACAGTTAATATATTCCACCCCCCCCCCCCCCCCCCCCCCCCCCCCCCTCTTTTTTGTGAGCCGTGCAAATTTAATATATTTTGAAATAATCTTTTATTCATTACGTTATTTTTCTTTTTGCTCGGGTGTTTAGTGAGGTAGAATAAAATTCGACCCAAAAATTCCATTCTGTCACAATAAAGTGCAAATGTTTATATAAAATAAATAGAGAATAGCGAATATTTAAGGGCTGCCTTCACATAGGTGAAGGAGAAATGTTTTAAATCCCAGCTGCTTTTTTTTTTAAAGTACAGTTAAACCTGTCTATAGCGCCCCCTCTTGGGACTCACTAAAATAGGGTGCTATAGACAGGGGGTGCTATAGACAGGTCACTTTTAATGTAAATCGCATCGTACTTCGGATTTAAAATCGGGCGCAATAGAGAGGGAGGCACTATTTAGAGGGGGCGCTATAAACAGGTTTAACTGTATCTTTTTTTTATCCACTTGTTACATATAGCCCTTTAGTTGCTCATTCATGAAAAGATTATCACGTCTATCTTTTAAATAAACTTTTGGCAAATAATATGGCCATAAATAAATTTATGGCAAAGTGATACTTTCACCAAAATGTGCTTGGATCATAGTGCCATAATCAACAAAAGCTACACCCTATTTCATCAGACATTGAACTCATGGAATTCGTGTAATATTTACACAAGGGGATAAGAAATAACAACAAATAAACTTTTTTTTTCTCTTTATAAATTTTCTCTTCCCAGTAAACTTTTTTTCTTATTAACACTTTCACTCTTTCCGTCCCTGGACCAATGTAATTTCATCCTTGTTGTAGCGTTGGTGGCTTTCTGCTTGCTTTGTGTCTTGCCACTGTGTACCTCGCTCTGACGACTTGGTGCGGACATTGTGTAAGACTAGAAGGCGGTACTTATTTGGTCAATTAGTCGATAGATAGTCAGTAAGTCAATCACTCATGAAAAGTAGTTCATACAGTATAAGGTTGTCTTAAAAGTTCGTAAACATATTATGGAACGACATTTGAAAATTATCCCGCATGTGTTTCTTTTGAACGAAAAATCGAAATTTATTTTAAGTAGAAATAATGATTATTTCTAACCTTAGGAATGAAGTATTCTCATCCCTGGATACTTTTATTGACGTGACAACGTCTTAAATTAGGTTGCGGCTGGGAGTCACTTATGAAAAAGTGTAACGCCCGGTAACGTTACGATGAGTCACCGAACGAGAGTGCTGCGCGCGCAGCGCTAGAGAATTAGGCGCATTGAATCGGCGCATGCTTGTCTCTGTCTTTGTCTTTCTCGAACGTTCTTGGCGTTGGAAAAACAAGAAAGCGTCATAATACAAGTTCACACGTGTGGTTAAAGTATCGTCAGCTGTGTCTGTAGTGAAAATGTGGAGTGCTTAGATTCGTCATTTACAACAACTACAACAATAAAGGTAAATAATTGTACACTGATATTTCATTATCGTAAACTATGATTGATTGATTAATTGTTAGATTGACACAAAAGTTGAGAAACTGAGTTTATAGGTTATGTCATACTATTGATAAATGTTGATAGTGTTAAGTAAATTATTAGTTTAAAATTAATTAATTAATTAATTATTATTTTACAAATTTTAAATAGTTTCAAATTTATTTAGCAAAAATTTGAACCTTCGATCTGAATAAATGTTTTGATTTTCGAATTGATTCTTTAAAATTACAAATATTAAGAAAAAGTGGCAGATATAAGAAAACTTTATTTAAACTGTGTTGAGCAAGAATTTTAACATCTAATTTAAGTAAATGTTTTAATTTTCAACTTCATCATTTACAATTACAAATTTTATTTAATTTCAAATTTATTTAGCAAAAATTTGAACCTTCGATCTGAATAAGTGTTTTGATTTTCAAATACCAACGCGGCTGGTGGAGTGGCGATCTATCGTAAATTATCATCGACATCTACGGCGGAAGTGTTCCAAGTTGCGATTACAGACGTAACTCGTGTCATTAAAACCAAGGGTGACATGTGCATGACTGAAGTTACTTGCTTCGCCGCTAATACTAGCTTCAAGTTTATACTCGGTGCTGTATATATTCATCCAGGAGCTAGTATGCAGGATATTGGAATGTTACTATGGCAAGGACTCGGTCCGTACATTCACAACAGCCAGTACGTGCCACCGTTCGTGCAAGTTGATTCTAGTATACCGATTCTTCTGTGTGGTGATTTTAACAAAAACGTAAAGCCTGACAACTCGTTTCTTAAATTCATGAAAAATACGTATAATCTTGATTGCGTATCAAACGTTTCTAAGTCAACTACGTTAAAAGGAACAACTATCGACTTGACTTTCGCAAGACACATTACAGCAGAAACACTTCCTTTCATTTCATATTTCTCCTATCATCGTCCTATCCTCAACAAAATCACTCAAATAGGAATTAGTTAAGTTTAAGTTTACATGTACAATGTTTTAGTAAACAAAATATATTTCTATAGTTAAAATTTGTGCAATTCTTATTTTCATTCAATTCCTTGTTCCTATTGTGCAATTTAATTATATTCATATCAATAAATATTCTACCGTTGTCACGTAAAATCTTCGCCCGTAAAACCGACTTTACAGGCAACCATTGTTTTTTTTTTCGTTTATCATTACTCTTCACAATTCATCCTTTCATACCTCATCTCTAAGGTTAGAAATAATCGTTATTTCTTCTTAAAATAAATTTCGATTTTTCGTTCAAAAGAAACACATGCGGGATAATTTTCAAATGTCGTTCTACAATTATAAGCCGCATTATATTGTATTATAAACATATTAGGATTTATATTTTGTAAGTGTTTACGAACTTTTGGTACAACCTTGTAATTCTGAAAATTGGCCCACCTGCTGATTGGCTACCCTTGATATAGAACATCATAGATTAAATCATTCTTCTATAAGACTTCTGTTATAATTTACCAAGGTTACCAATATTACCAAGGTTGTTTCAAAGGTTCGTATGTCAAATTATATTGACAAACAATTTCAGTTTTTTTTTCTGATCAGGTTTTAGAGGGAAGAATGTTGTCTTTGTTTGTTGGTGAACCAATCTCTCACGCCTTCTCATTGGACGAATGTGGCCATGTCTGTATATAAGAGGGGACTAAGGGGACCCAGAGCGTGGATAATTGGTGTGGAGACGCTTAAAGTGTTTTTCTAAGACGTTTTTCCGTGTCTGGCTGTTCTCTTCGCATCCCTGTGTCACCCGAGTCCGATCCCTTCCAATGCTACAATAAAGCTAAGTACTGCTTTATTTTATTTAACAAATCGTGAGTTGTTTTTATCTCCTTTTTGTTGTTAGTGTTGTACTCTTGAGTGTATCTTTTTTCTGTGGTTAGGTTACTTTTAATTTTGGCCCTAGCTTATTTAATTTTTTTGTTTGTTAACCCGCAAAAGTATTAACTTTTGTCACGTAAATACTTGCAAAATATATAAATCATAATCATAATATGTTTACGAACTTTTGGAACACAACCTTGTATTTATATTCACGAAATATAGAACAATCATATAAAATATTCCATTTTATTATATTCATCAATGATTAAATACACAAGAAATCGACTCAAGAATCTTACCACTGATATGTATAAGAACTGGACCTTTTAAGCAAGAAGAGTGACGATAATGGACATTTTTGTTTAAATCAATAGTTTTTATTATTATTATTATTATATTTATTTATTTATATATGAAACATTTTAAATTTAATTTGCTTATGAATGCGTTTAAACTGTAAGTATAATTTAAGTATATAAAATTTTCTTTTCATACTATTTTTGCTTATATTTATATACATGTCCTTCTAGAAAAAAAGTCTATTGTCTGCTTATATATTGTAGTAATTATCTATTACAATGTGAAAGACAAGCAGTCATGCATTTTTATGTAAAGTTGGGCATTTAACCAGGACAAAAATTGTAAACAAAAGAATTGACATACCAAAGTTATACCTATTTAAATTAAAAGGCCCGTTCCTCAGACATATCCGTGGGAAGAAAGAATTCTAGAGCTGACTACTTGAAAAAGATAGGTGATTAGCATGGTCGAAATATTGGAAATTACCAATAAAAAACTTGATTCACATTAATATTTATCAAACAAGGCATATCCTGATCACAAGCTCATGAGCTTTTTAGATGACAGGGCACCATCTAGTGGAACAGAAATCAGCTAAATGTTGATTTAGCCTGTTCCCTGATATTTGGCTAACACATTCATTTTATTTTTTACATTAATATTTATATATGTGGAAACTATTATAATTACTATTAATAAAAATTCATTTCTGCGTGCGCATTGTAATAGCTTTTATATGGGGTTATCAGAAATACTGATATCGTATCAAATATTGTTCAGTATATTTACATATAGGCATGAGTTATTCATTGAAAGAATATTATTGATCAAATGTTATCATATAATGCTCATCAAAGTCAAGAATCGAGAGGCAATGTCTTCTTTTTCCCCTACCCGAAAATGACTAGTATAGGATAAGTAGTTGTTTTAAAGAGAACACCGAAATGTGTTTTGTTTTCATGATTGTTTTTTAAAATTTCTGGTTGTCTCTTTATACCGATCTATTATGAGTTTTTTAAATTGATAAATGTCAAAACCTGAAAGTTCCCAGTAAAAAAAAAATCAAAACATTTTTGTTGAAAAAATAGGAAGGAGAATGCCGGGAAATTGTCTTTAAAGATAGAAAGTTTTATTAAGTTATGCTCTAATTTTACATAAAGTTAAAGCAGCTTGTTTTACATACACCGCCACCTCAATGGTAGAAATAATTTATATACATAGCGGTCAATTGGTCAAAAACAAATAAAAGAAGAGTAGAATGTTGAAATTGATTATTCCAACACCCTCCCTCAATTTCTACATTCCCAATCCAGCAACATGTTTATCATACAAGACTCTTGGCAGACCTTTAGTAAGGATGTCGGCAACATTTTCCTGGGTTGGTATGTGAACGACCTCGATAAGACCATCGCTGCAAATGCTTCTAATGTAATGCCATTTGATGTCAATGTGTTTAGTTCTGGCATGATGGACTGGATTTCTCGCCAGCTGTTGAGCGCCCTGGTTATCAGTCTTTAAAACCGTAGGTTCATTCAATAATTCACCAAATCCCATCTCATCCAACAGCGCTCTAAGATAGACTGCCTCCTTTCCCGCTTCACAAAGTGCTATGTACTCTGATTCCGTGCTCGAAAGAGCGACAGTCTGCTGCTTCTTCGATTCCCAAGCTATTGGACCTCCTGCTAAGAAGAAAACAAGTCCCGTTTGAGATTTTCTATCCGCGAGGTTTCCACCCCAATCAGCGTCGACACAACCATAAAGGGTCTCATTAGTTTTCTCGAAAGTTATTTTCAAACATAAAGTGCCCTTTAGATAGCGGAGGACACGCTTGGCCGCATTCCAGTGCTGTCTCCTAGGATCATTGCTGAACTGTCCCGAAGCACTAACCGCATAGGCTATATCAGGCCTTGTCGACACTGAAAGATATATTAACGATCCAATCAGTGATTGGTATTCTTCCTTTTTTGCTGGCTCATTCTCACCCTCTATAGATGAAATCTTTGTTAACTTGGAGTTCGAGTCCATGGGTGTAGAAATCGGCTTGGCCTCCTTCATTCTATATTTCGCCAGAAGTTCTTCAATATATTTCTCTTGATCTATGGATATTGAGCCATCCTTTTTCGTTTGTATTCTTATACCCAAACAATAATTTATCTTTCCAAGATCTTTTATTTTGAATATCTTCTTCATACTTTCTTTAAAGGATATCAACGTGTCTTCTCTTTCAGCTGCAATTATCAAATCATCAACATAGATTGCGACCAGAAGAACTCCTTCTTCTCTTTTAATGTAGACACAGTTATCAGTTTTCATCTGTTCTAGGCCCATTTCTTTTAATACTGAATCGAGCTTTGCATGCCAAGTCATTCCAGCCTGTTTCAGACCATATATAGCCTTCTTTAGTTTACATACCCTTCTTGGATATTTCTTTGACTCGAAATGTTCTGGTTGTGTCATGTAAATTTCTTCTTTGACATCACCATTCAAGAAGGCAGGCTGAACATCCATTTGATGGACCAGCAAATCATATTCAACGGCCAAGGCTAAAACTGTTCTGATCGTACTGTGGCGTACAACTGGTGCAAAGGTTTCCTCATAATCAATACTGTATTTTTGGGAATAACCTTTTGCTACAAGTCGAGCCTTATACCGTTCAAGAGAACCATCACTACTGTACTTTCTCCTGAATACCCATTTGCTTCCAATTACGTTTTGGCCCTTAGGGGGATCAACCAGTTCCCAAGTTTTGTTTTCAATCAATGAATCAAACTCCTCCTTCATTGCTTTCCTCCAAAAATAAGAATCTTTTCCAGACAGCGCTTCCTCTGCGTCTTTTGGATCTGGGGAGTACTTCACTTCTGAAAATTCTTGCGTGGATAAATTTGCCGTAGGATATTCCTTTCTTGGTCGGCCAGGTTTTCCCGTTCTAATATACCTTGGTCTTCCTCTTCCTCTCTGCGAGATGACTTCCATTGTTTCTGATGGTTCGCCTAAAAAACCCGAATCAGTTCCGGGCAAAGTGTTTTCATCATCCTGAAGACTTTCCTCCTCCAATGATATATCTACCTTTTTCTGTGGTATAGCTTCAATTTGCACCACGTCATTCCTAGAGGTAGAGTTTTCAGATTCGAGGAAACGTACATCTCGACTTTTTATCATCATGCCTGTTCCAGGCTTCCATAATCTGTACGCCTTTGATTCGGGAGAATAGCCAACCAGTCGGTATTCTTCACTACGAGGAGCGAATTTTCCTCTTCTCGGACGGTTGTCAACAGCGAAACATTTACATCCAATAATTCTTAAATGAGAAACGGTTGGTTTTCTTCCTGTAAATATTTCATACGGAGTTCGACTTTCATTAGTTCTTGGGCATCTGTTTCTAATGTATGTAGATGTATGCACAAGTTCAGCCCAAAGTGGATCTGGGAGGTTCGCTTGAATTATGAAACATCTAGTCATTTCTACCAGAGTTCTGTTCGCTCTTTCAGCAACTCCATTTTGTTGCGGAGAATATTCAACTGAGAGCTGATGTCTAATTCCTTCCTCCGATAAATATTCTTTAAAATCTGAACTCAAATACTCTGCTGCATTGTCACTTCTAATTGCTTTAATTTTCTTGCCAGTTTGTTTCTCAGCAAATCTTTTAAAGACTTTAAATCCTTTGAAAATTTCACTTTTTCGTTTCATAACAAAAGTGAATATCATTCGTGAGAAATCGTCAATGAAAGTTGCGAAGTACAATGCACCGCCATATGACTTTGTTCTCATCGGTCCACATATGTCAGAATGAATAAGTTGCAGTGGCTCTGTTGACTTTGTCAGAGAGACTTCTGGGAATGGTAATCGAGTCTGTTTACCCCTAATACAAGTTTCACAACTTGTTATACTTTTAAATTCACCCTTGGGTAATACATTGACTAAATTCTCTCTCTGCAATTTCTTGAGGTCATCAAAATTAAGATGACCAAACCTATTATGCCAAATTTCACTGCTATTTTTGTCTATACACATTCTGGTAAATTGCGTTTTTGCATATTTAGTTTGACGCAATATGTAAAGTCCGTTTCTTTTGTAAGCTTCTATGCAAATTTTCCTCAATGGATTCACAATTTCCGCTTTTCCTCTCATAAATTTTACAAAAAATTATTTTTCTGTGCAGGTGCTGACTGAAATCAAATTTCCCTTCAGTCCTGGGACAAACAACACATTTTCTAATTTTAATAAAAATGGTTCACCATGTTCGAAAACTTCCAATTCTACCGTTCCTGTACCTAAAGCTTCTATGCTTTGGTCGTTCGCTAATTTAACGGCTATTGGCTCTGTTTCTCTTAAATTTGAAAATGCGCCTCTTAAGCAGCACATGTGTGCAGTTGCGCCGCTATCCAGGCACCACTCGTTAACATCAAGAATATTTTCATCTCGAATTCCTAGAGAAGCAGCCATTCGCGTATTGTTTCTTTTAGAGTTCCTTTTTGACCAGCAGTCAGCCGCTTTGTGGCCTTTCTTTCCACAGTAATAGCAGTTAAGTTTGAACTCCTTCCGATTTGGTGGTTTAGTGGAATTGGTAGTTTTTCTTTCTGGATTTCCAAAAAAGGCATTTTGTTCTCCAGACGAAGTTCCCTCCATTTCACGTTGTCTTTGATCTTCTTCTATAATCTTTACCTTTAAAGTTTCAAGTTTTGGGAGCTCATCTCTGGTTTCTATTGCAGTCCTGAATCCTTCGTACGATTCTGGAAGACTACACAACAAGAGTATAACTAAAAAGTCTTCGGGTACTTGAGCCCCAATTTCACCTAGATTGTCCACTAATGAAGTAAATTTACTCAGGTAATCTTTCAAATCATCATTAGGCCTCATTTTCATCTGTATTAGCCTTTTGGTCAGGGAAACTCTCGTCGCAGGTCCTTTAGGTCGATAAACTTCTTCTATCTTTTTCCAGGCCTCCTCGGCAGTCTTGCAATACTTAACATGTATTAGTTCTGATGGATTCAAGCTCAATACAATTGTAGCTAGAGCCTTCTTATCCTTATTTTGGCAATTAGAAAACTCTTGGCTAGCGGGTTCAGGTTTGATATTGGCTTCATTAACATAAATCCACAGATCAGAGTGAACAAGAATCATTTGCATTTGAAGCCTCCATGTCTCAAAGTTTTGCTTATTCAACTTCTCAATTTGATATAGACTGGACATTCTTGATTCTTAATATCTTAGACAATCAGTCCTGGGCCCATAACCTGTTGAAAAAATAGGAAGGAGAATGCCGGGAAATTGTCTTTAAAGATAGAAAGTTTTATTAAGTTATGCTCTAATTTTACATAAAGTTAAAGCAGCTTGCTTTACATACACCGCCACCTCAATGGTAGAAATAATTTATATACATAGCGGTCAATTGGTCAAAAACAAATAAAATAAGAGTAGAATGTTGAAATTGATTATTCCAACAATTTTTAGCCCTCAGGTGATGCTTCTATTATATACAAAACAACATCTATATAAATGTATAACGAATGAAGACATTAAGACGCGAATGTTTCTTTTCACAAATAAATCAAACTTCTACTGTCCTTACTGCGATGAATTAATTATATTAGGAGGGCTTGGCTATTCGTGGCTTCTATTATATATTCATCCATTTGAAGGGAGATGTGACCTTTCTTTTATAGATTATATTATATCCTCTCGTAAAAATATAGATATTTCAGTCATTGAATTGACCTAGCCGCTCTACCAGCTAAACACATTTTTGTAAATTCTGAGTATTTCATATGGAGCCTTCTCGGGGGCTCATGAAACCAAAGCCCACCCTGGACTGTCGAGAGCCATCCTCCCGACAATATTTTTTTCTAAAATAACATAACATAGTATCGTCTAATATTTAACTAATCACGAACTTAAAAAAGTTATGCATTTCAATAAAATTCGGACAACGTTCTTTCCTAGACAAGTTCTTTTTTACTCTCATGATATGGAACCAACAACACATTTGGAGTTCCTTATAATAAGAGACATTTAGGCCAAAAAGATTTTATTTTATCGACGTTTTGACAAAAATCTTTTGTCCTCGTCAGAAAAAAAGAAGAAGAAGCATTTGTGCCACTTTTACACTACTAAATACGTCTAAGACATAATTATAGCGCTTTTGTAGATGATTTATGTTTTTTTTCTTGACGAAGACAAAATATTTTTGTTGAACCGTTTATAAAATAAAATCGTTCTGGCCGAAGTTTCTTATTTTTGATAACTATGAATGTTGGACTGGAAACCTCTATCTTCAGGATAACATATTAGAAACTATTACTACCAACAGGTAAGGTTCCTGTGATCTTTTAGCCAATCCATCGAGTTGATATATAGATTGAAGGACTGAAACTTTGACAGTGATTTCTTCCGTTGCTGATTCTGTAGCATTGCCTCATCCAGGCCAGTCCAATATTGTAGGAACTTATACTGAACAAACATCTCCACAGGGAATTTACATTCAAACACACTGGCGCAGAGGTCGGTAAAATGCGGCTTGCGAGTCACATGCGGCTCTTTGGATGTGAAGTTGCGGCCTTTTATTGTAACAAAGTATTTATTAATTTTATTATTTTTATTAACAGAGTGGTCATTTTTATGTTTATATTTTGCTACTCTGATAATTTCCCTCATGGCTTATCTTTTGTTTACCATTCATAGTTTGTCCTTGCCTGAAATAAAGTGTTGTCTCCTCCTGAAGTTTTTGTCTTCCCTAATTTTCCACGTGGCAATATAGTATACCACATACCATACCATACGCGAATATTATTTAGGCGAGTATTATTTTTTGTTGGCAAGAAAAAAAAAATTGTGGCTCTTTAAAATCTTTTGAATTTTGTTAATTGTAATTTTTGACTCTTCCGACTCAAAAGTTTGCCACCCCCCTGCACTAACCGAATGAAATGTCTTCTGCCCGAATGGATGTTTGCCCAACAGATATTTTTAAACAAATGTTAATTATGTTATTATTATTCTTAATAATAGTAGTCATCATGATGATGATGAATTTACATCCAACATCATCATTCTTTTCTGACTCCAAAATATGCAAGTTAGTTTGTTAGGATAATTTGTATATGTTCTGAATAATTACACAAACAAACTCACATTTCGTTTTTATTCATATAGCTATTAGTATAGTTTCTTTGATAAATGTTTTTTTTTTAATTTAATATTGTATCCCATTGTCTTCGTTTTCTAAACTAAATTATGAAATATAGTGTGTTATGAGAAGGTTAATTTCGATAATCTGGATTTAAAACCATGATAATGAATCCATCCAGACACCAAATTCTAAGTAAATTTTCATCCAGATAAGCCAAATATTGGGGAAATGTAGCAGATACATATATTCACATATACGTTGATCTTTATATAGAAGCATTGCCCCAGCGACACTACTCACTTCCCCAAGCGCTATCAAATTGCTGGTTGCTATCTGCTATAAAAGGTGATCCGTCGTATGTAATTCTCACATAAATATAAATTTCTTACGAGTAAATATATATGTTATATTAAAATATTATTTTATTTGAAATTTTATTTTATAAATTCAAATACTGTTGAATCGACCGCCAGAGGTCACGCTTTCCCTATAAAAACTTGTTGTTGTACCCCGATGGCCGGTTCAAACCTTTTGTACATTATGTAAATAAATTTTTCATTCTTTTTTTTCTTACGCTTTAAGCCAGGCAGTACTTTTATCGAATTATGTTTTAATATATTCCTTTAGCTCAATTAAAGGTATTTCTAATCTTCAATATTTTTATTATACTTTCAAGATTTTAATCACGACTGCATTACCAGAGCATAATATATCCTCAAGATAATAAAAAATCAACAGAAATCTCATTTTATTTTATAATATATATATATATTTAAATGTCAATATAAATTGTTGTTATTTTATAAAAAAAGGGGTATTATATTATAGAATATGTATGGATAAGTTTATGACGTCATTTATTATAGATCTACACGTTTACCCTGCGCACCAAGATCATTATGAACAAACAGAACCGGAAGCGTCTCAAACGGCCGCGAAATAATTGTCAGCCGACGTGAGGAGAGAACCAAACCGCGTAAATTGCATCATCGCGGATAAAGCTCCAATTGGAAGTCGATAAAAGAACCGAGTTTGGAAAACAGCTGGATAAAAAGTCAGCAGGGTTGTTTTCAGGGGACTATTTGTTCAGTTTGTTGGTCTCTGGAGTATAGGGGGGCAACCACAACGTTGCTAGGAGACGGAGGCTAACGGTCCCCCAGGGCTCCTGTCAGCCCCTAATCCCCCGACCCATCAATAGCCATGCCGCTTCCACTTAATTTCGGACCCCGGATTTATCTCCGCCGTGCCGCCGAATTGATGTTTGCAATTGGAATGTTGAGTTGTGGCCGGCGTTTCTCCCGCGACAGATATTTGGGTCGTTTTTGAAATTTATCTACCGGAATTCTCTCTCTGGGTGAGCTGGGCAGAGATTGGAGAAAAACCCTAGCTATAGTTACGTTCACCACGTAGAAAGCCAAAATTATAATTTTATCTATAATTAAGTGGAAAACAATTTTTTCTATATAAATTGACATATTTATTAAATGGAATTAAACAATTCAAATTTTGAAATTATATTTGAAGAACGCTCACATTCCGATCAGCAAATAAGCCAAAAACCAGTTTTGACTAACACGAACAAAAGTCAACAATCTGTATACCATATTTTCGAGCTATGACCTTCATCAGTACAGGGGCTGGTCTTGTGGTTTATTAACTGATCCGAGCTTTGTTCTAAGAAAAATATAAAGGTTTTCATGGTGTTTCAATATATTTATTCAATCATTTTAAAAATAAAGGTGTGTTTTTGAACACAGGGCTACCACCCTCCTTAACAAAACAAGCCAAAGAATGTCTAATATGTACCGTTGTGCTGTCAGGGTGACAAGAAAGACTACCAAAGGGGTCCTGCTATCAAATTAAATTTCCACCAGACCATAACGCCCTGTGGTGGGCCTGTGTGGTCTAAAGTAATCCCAGGATCCACACGCTGCCGAAGACGTCTCCAGACATGTTTGCGACAGTCGCCAGGATACAATAAGAAACGCGACTCGTCACTAAAGACTATACGCCGGTACGTAATTCAATAAAATAATTCTTTGTTATAATATTAAGGTAAAACCATCAAGCTTATAGGAAAAGGTTTTTTTAATCCCTGGAACCCAAATGTTTACATACTCGTATGTCCCCAGTCAACGCAGTTCTAAGTTGATCGCTCCCGACACCACTGTAGTGGGACTTGTCAGTGTACGGGTGTAGGCAGCATAACGGTCGGCAAGGTCTTAGATTCCGTTCTCTCAGTCGTCTGTTGATGGTTATTTTGGATACTTGTGTGCCGGTCACACGTTCATGATAGATAACGTCGAATCCGGTGCTGCGACAGCCGTTCTGACAATCGCTCTGTTCTCCCGTTCTGATGGGTTCCTTGATCGACCTCTGTCGTCCTGACGTTGAATTCTTCCGTTATTGACCCACTCGTACCAACATCGTTTAATAGCCGCATCACTTCGACACAGATGTCGCGCGATTAGTCGATTTGACCGACCAGCCTCTTTCAATCCAATGGCACGATCTCTTTCAAACTCGGACATATGTTCGTAATGAACACGAATCTTTTGGTGAGGCATTGATACCGTAGAAATAGACTTACTTCAAAAAATCAAACGTAAATTCTTAAAATCAGCTCGTGCCGCGCTGAATATTGGGGTTTATAATACTCATGCTTTGAATAAATCGGCACCAAATTTCAATCATTCACAGGTTTAGTCGAAACGTCTTTGTATACATATTTTCATACAAATCGTACAACTCCTTCTTTGTTCCTCGATTTTTTTTGTCATAGAGTGTATTTTACTTCCTAACGCAATACATGTTGTTTGTTCCACGCCGCTTTGATTTTGACTTATATATATATTTTTTTTTACAACAACAAAAAGCCTTTATTTAGGGTCTCTCGCCATATACAGGATTCGCCAGTTCACAATGGATGGGGAGAACACTGTGTGGCCTTTTTCCGGGATATAGTCTTGTGGAATCCAAATATCGCCATCGCTATATACCTATTCTTTGATATTTCATTAATTAGTGCCGGAAATGAAATTTTGACTTATATAAAGGGGGTAAAAGAAATATTTATTTTATATTTTTGAGACACATTTAACAATATTTTCTCGAAGAATATTTTCGTTAATTGATATTTTTAAATTAATTGTTTCTATATTTACAAAGTTACTATAACCAAATGGAGGCCTGGAGAAAGTCAGCAGTAATGATTATAAAAAAACCCAATAAAGAAAATTATAAAGATCCGAAAGCCTACCGCCCTATAAGCTTGTCTTCTAATTTAGGTAAAATTTTTGAAAGTCTAATTCATACTGAACTTTTAAATCATATTAATAGTAATAATGTTATGCATCCTGCTCAACATGGATTTACACAAGAAAAATCAACAATCTCTGCTTTACAAGAAATAACTAAATTAAGACTTCAGAAAAGAGAAACAGAAAATACGGCAATAGTAACAGTGGACATCAGCGGAGCTATCGCAACGCATGGCATCCGGCAATTCTCCAACAATTGGACAAGGCAAATTTTCCAGCGGTACTTATAAAAATAATTAATTCTTACTTTGAAGACCGGAGTGTAGAGTTTAAATATACTAATGTAAAGTGTATAAGAAAGATAAATAAGGGATGTCCCCAGGGTGGCATTATTTCTCCTATTCATCGGAATATATTACTTAATGATTTCAACTCATCTTTTAACGAAAGTTTTGCTAGAGTAATTGCTTTCGCGGATGATGTGACATTTGTGGTATGGAGTTCAAACATCTATGATCTTCAGTACAATATTACCAAATGTCTAATAAAAATCAAAGCCTGGTGTGAAAAGGTAAAACTTTCACTAAGTCCATACAAAACAGGTATGCTCTATCTACATAACTATGAAAAATTACCCATTAATTTTGATGGAAAAATAATTCAACCATCAGAAACTGTTAAAATTTTGGGAGTTATTTTTAAAAATCATAGACAAAGAGGAATAAGATTAATTTTGGAACACATGTTGACAATATAATTATGAAAGCTACGAAACTTAAGAATATATTATTCTCATTATGTGCACGTACTTGGGGCATTGATACTCGGCGTAGATTGATCTTATATAAAGCTATGATACGCTCTACAATAAGCTATGCATCAAATATTTGGTTTCCTTTTATCACTGCAGCAAAAAGATCTAAGTTGAATTTTATATACAATATCAAATTATTATTAGATGCATTCATGCTTATAGGACTTCATCTTCTTACATCATACATTTACTAGCGAAAACTCCTTTACTGTCCGATTATCTTGAATTATCACAAGCAAAGTATAATATGACAAAAAAATTCTCTCACAGATCAAACACTTAAAAAAAACCCTTCAAAAAGAATTAAATAAACTATATCTGAATCAAAAATATAAGTTTTATCTTTCTCAATCTATTGAACTGTTCAAGAAATTCTTTCCAATTGCTGTCCCAAATTTCATTTCTTCTGATAAATTCACTACTCTATTCCTAACAGGCAAAGGACCCTTCTTAAGTTTCCTATTCAAACTGAATGTTATCAATGATCCAACATGTGAATGCCGCTTAGATGTTGAATCACCAGAGCATCTTCTTTTAACTTGCCCTCTGGCTAATCAAATTGTATGTAGATACTTTGAAACATTACCAAATTCTCTTTGTGTATATACTCTATCTTATGAGAACTTTGTTAAGTTTAGAACTATTTGTACAATAATTTACAAAACACTACTAATCCATCGTGTAAATAATTAATCATATATATGTAAATAATACTGGCACAGCACAATAGTCCTTTGGACTTCGTGCTTTTTGTAACAATAAATTAATAAATAAATAACCAAATAAAAACTTTAAATATACACACATCAATATATAAATATTTTAATTAAATGATATTTTGATCCAATATATGCCTTTTTAATTAAACGCATCAATATATAACCCAATATTCTAAAATAAAAACGTTTTCTACACACTTTTAGAATATTATATATATTTTACATATATGTGAAAAAATAACTATATATTAATTTTAATAAGGATATATTATATATATTGTTATATAAAAATATTATTTTATTTAAAATTATATTTCATAGATTCAAATATTCTGTTTATATCTACCACCAGATGTCGGGACTTTCCCTGTATAAAACCGATTGTTTTTGTTTCTCGATGGCCAGCTAAACCTTTGTAATTATGTAAATAATCTTTTGTTTTCCTTGTTCTACTCGCCTTAAGCCAGGCAGTACTTTTTTATCAAATTATGTTTTTTTTATATATCCCATTAGCTCAAATAAAAATATTTCTAATCTTCACTATTTTTATTATTATAATTTCAAGATTTTAACCACGACTGCATTAACATAGCTTAATCCTCAAGATAATCAACAATCAACAGAAATCTCATTTATTTTTATAATATATTTATCCTTTCAATTATTCACAGTTCTTATTTCATACTGCCGCCATATTTTTATGGAATGCCAGCCGCCAATTATTGGACAGAAACGGCTTCATCTATTGTTTGCATTTGAAAATAATTATATAATTTCTATTCTATAGTCTACATCCGAACACCTAGAAGTATGATATCTTTTACATCTTCATTGTTGAACGGATTGAACAAAATGATACAATTTCAGTCATATACGGTTTCTTTATGTATATTAAAAATTGATCACATCACAAGATGTGAAAGAAAGTTAAATGAAAGCTTTTAAAAAGAGTTGTGAATTTTGAAAAAATGTTCGTTTTATTTGTTGATTCTTCTAATTTGCATCAGACATAATAATTTGAATGACTTGTGCATTTTAATGTTATTAAGCTTTGAATTTATAGCTGGACCTATGACAATACTAGGTATAAATAATTGCGTGGTAATATATGAATAATATGAACGAATTTCTAAAGAATTACTTCATATTCCGAAAATAAAACTGCGTATATATATACATAAACAATTATAAATAAAGAAGGCAATTCCTGACCACGAGCACATGCGCTTTTTAGATGGCAGAGCGCCATCTAGCTGAGGAAAAAAACTAACTAAAAAGCACATGTGCTCGTGGTCAGGAAATGCCTTTTTTATTTTTAATATCAACACCTGACCCAATTATATATTTTTTCTATTGTTTTTCACATGTATCTATATATTTTTTAAATAGTTATTTTATTGCCCCGATTATATATCCTCATTTTAGAAATTTTCCTAAAATTATCAAAACATTATATATTAGTTGAGTTTATAACGAAGTGATACCACTCTGTTATTTTTAAGGATACTAGCTTATATAGATAACAAGGAATGTAATTATTATAATTTAAATTAAATTAATATAAACCACGTTTTTAAAATGGAAAAGGGAAGAGAAACCTAATATCCAACGTCTACGATGGAAATCTCAAATAGGAACAAAACCAACTTCGATAGAGGCACAGAACATCTACGAAGGATATCTCAAATAGGAACAAAACCAACTTCGATAGAGGCACAGAACATCTACGAAGGATATCTCAAATAGGAACAAAACCAACTTCGATAGAGGCACAGAACATCTACGAAGGATATCTCAAATAGGAACAAAACCAACTTCGATAGAGGCACAGAACATCTACGAAGGATATCTCAAATAGGAACAAAACCAACTTCGATAGAGGCACAGAACATCTACGAAGGATATCTCAAATAGGAACAAAACCAACTTCGATAGAGGCACAAAACATCTACGAAGAAAATCTCAAATAGGAACAAAACCAACTTCGATAGAGGCACAGAACATCTACGAAGGATATCTCAAATAAGAACAAAACCAACTTCGATAGAGGCACAAAACATCTACGAAGAAAATCTCAAATAGGAACAAAGCGAATTTCGATAAGGGCATAAAATTAAGCAAAAGCTTTCAAACATACACACGAACCGATAGTCATGCACTTTAATTAAATATTATGTCATTACCAAATTAGCTTCCATCGATGTATAAAGACTAAAATTCAAACCCTAGAAACATTCTCTAGACCTATGGGATCAATTTATAAGAATATCATGTAATTGTGCATCAATCGGAAGAAATCAACATCAATCAAATCACAGGGCGTAATAAAAAACTTTAGGAATAGCCTCTTTACAACTAACAATGTCATTAATAGAATGTCTTCCCAAATATCAAATAGAGGAAATCAGCTTCCATTAAATTCTAGCAACAAGCTCCAAGAGGTCAATGAAGAAGAAATGTCACATAAGTGGAATAGATCAATGAGTAACAAATTTATAAAGATGAGGATACTATTTAAGCTCCGTCCCAATTGGCTGCTTCGCCTCGTAAACTTTTATTCCTCCACCAGATAATAGAAAATATAAATTGCGAGTAAACAAAGCGATGAAAATCTCACTCGGCCAACAAATAAAACACCCCAATAAATAAATACTTTTCTCGCCATTGAAATATTTTTCTCATTTTCTTGAGGGAAAATAAAACTTTTATTACAATTTTATCACCTCCAGCGCCAAATTTCAAATTGTAGATACGAGATTTCCTTTTTATGGAGGACAGAGTGGCGGAACAAGGTTTTCTCTTCTTTTATGAGACTCGCAGAGCCTTGCTAATGCTCTTTCGTCTCCATCCAAATTGGCAATGCTGCTTTTTAAAAATAAAAATTGGTCTTTATATAACATTGTAGAGCGATAACGTTATGTTTTATCATTGAAAATATGTCTATTATAGTAATAGTATTATTTAACTCTTCTTGAATAATATGTTCTTTTTAAATATAAATAATATGGAGATATTGAAATATATTTATATATTTTTTATTAATTGTAAAAATATTCTATTCTATTTATATTATTATAAATTTGTCACCTTTGTGTTAAATAAATAACGTTTTGATATGAATAACACTTTACATGAATAACACTTGTGTGTGTACCGCAAGGATTTATCTATTTTTAATTATTTTTTAAAAATCATTAGAGAATATATATTTTTATATTAAGTGGATAAACTAGCTAAGTTAACATTTAAAAATGTTAAAATATGGGAAGAAAAAGGGGAAATGGAAACATGTTGTTGTTGTCGTGTCCAATAAGGAGTCTCAGATGGCTCCGTGTAATGAAAATATGAAGTGTAAATATAAAAAATTTCTAAAATATTTATTTTTTTAAAAGACAAATTAAAAAATATAAGAAGGTTCACACAAAAGCTTCGACAGTTACATGTCATATATGCGGAACATAGGAAAAAAGGGGTAAGAGACAAAGAGATTTAGAGTAGGTAAAAAAGAGCTAAAGACAGAACAATAATAATATATATTCGAACAATTAAAGAATGAAGAAAGTTCCAATGAATATTAAAAAGTTTATTTTGTATTTTTTGATAGGTTTCAAATTAAAATCAAAATTCTTAGTTTGTGTAAATTTAAGATAACATAACTGCAATGTTTTTGTACACACACATAGAGCTTTATTAAGACCACCGGTCTTATACAGATTCACCACAGTAAGAAAGCATAGATGGAGCTCCTATACTCTAGGCAGCGCAGAGCCCAACAGCCTTCAGACCCGACGTATTTCAAACGTTTTAGTATATTTTAAGATGGAACTCACATAATGTTTCAACTGGGGTGGAAAGCACTAGGAATTGCATTTTTTTTCCAAAACTTATTTCAAAAATTAAGAACACAAAAATATACTTTTACAAATACTTTAAACTGCTTTTTTTTAGTGTTTTTGAATATTTATGGTTCCCTGTCTTTAGCTCTGTTTATACTACCTTCACTCTCTCTTCTCAGAGCCAGAGCTAAATATCAAATCATGACAAAATGTTCTAAATAATCACTAAATTAATTGAATCATTAAATCAATCAAATAACTGAATCACCCCTCTTCTCAACTTTCTCTCTCAACTCTCTTTACCTCTTCCTCATTTCCCCATTATGTTCCGCCTATATGACGCGTAATTGCCGAAGCTTTTGCGTGAACCTTGTTAAGATTAAGAAAAATTAAAATCTTTTTGAATTTTTCATATTTATACTTTATATTTTCATATTCGCTTTTCTTTCCCTTTTAACACTATTAATTGTCAATTTATCAAACTGTATTATATTAACAAACTATTCAGAATTAATCTCAAAATTTCTTAAAATTTATCTATTTAATAATATAAATCGTATATTTTAAACTGTATAATAATGTCACTCTTAGTATATGTCACATATCTTCCAATTAGTTAGAGCCGATACCTTAAAATATTCAAACCTTCTATTAAAATGTACACCGTTTCTATTTGCTACCACTCCCATATTATGTATATATGCTATATCTTTTTTTATTGATAATACCTGTAAACCCCTATTTGTATGTAACACTAAAAATGTTGACGTCAAAATAAAAATTCAAAGAGCGGTCAGCTGGGGAGAGAGGAGGAAAATGTCAAAGCCCATGTGGGGCTCCCAGGGACTCTTTATAGACGACCCCTGAAAACAGGACAGGTTTTGGCAGGGGGTCAGCAGATGTTCTAGGGTGTGGCCATCGGCAGGCGGCTTCTGTCTCGCTCACAGTCTGGCTCTCGATGTTTCGGTGATAAGCATCCAAGTTTGTGTCATGGCCTCTACCTCTGTCCCGTGGGCTGTCCCCGATCACTCCCGGTGCTAACATCTAGCCCTGCCTCTGCTTCTTGTTGTCCGCGTGTGGGAAGAACATCAACACTCGCCTCACGTACACGACTGCCAGCTCATCCATACGTCGGCAGGATCACATTTGAAACAATATTACATATATGTAATAATTTGTATATAGCAATATGCAACCCCACCACAACCTATGCAATGTATCGTAGGCTTCGCAAAAGGAGGGAATAAACCATTAACAGGATTGCATCATCCAGGATGTAAAGGTCACTACCCAGGACCCAAAACTAAAGTTCAAAGACCTTCTTCTTCCAGGAAGATGGCAATCATGACGACAATGGAGGTACCAACACCAATCCCAGTTAAGCATGAACAACTAATAGCCAATCAGAGGTAACCACGTAGAACGATCCCAACCAATGAGAAGCCGAGGTAGTTATTGACGATTATCTCGGACAGAAAGTAGCAGAAGGCAGGTGACCAGGCTAGAAGCAAGGTGTACTCAACTCAGGCTCCAACCAATGTAAAATTCTCTTCGATCATGTAAAAGGCAAGGTACCTCATCCAGTCACAACTCTCTCTCTCTTTCGCTGAAGTCCAGGTTCTATCCCACCCAGGTTTTGTCTCGTTATTTCCCCTGTGGAAACCCACCATTCGACCAACGACTGCGCCATCAATCACCAACCTCCACCATTCACCACAAGTTACCAATCCCAAAGTAAGTTGACAGGAGTCAACAGGATCTTACACAGGATCAACATCGAAATATTATATATTATAATATAATATTATATAATATAAATATTAAATATTATATATATATATAGATATTTATTTATCAAATAATTTATATTGACAGTAATTTATATACGATATTAATTTTCTTTCATACACCATATACTTCTCATTCTGTGCAAAACTACCTTTTTCCAGCTATATTCTATTGACGTTATGTGGCGCTTAGCTTGTTTGTATAAAATAAATACGCTGTTGTACCTTGACAAAGGTTGACGTTTAGCCAATTAAAATATTGGTAAATACATCTAAATTGTTTTCCGCAATAAAATATATGCTTATATATATTAAGAAAGAAAAAAAAAAGGCATCTCCTTATCATGCAACAGAAAGTTACTGATGGCTTGCGCCATCTATCGGAATAAATATCAGCTATTCGTGGATTTTTAATTATTCTAGAATTGGCCGAATACCCATTTGGATCACGATAAGGAGATGCCTTTTTTGTCTTAATTTATGCACCTTATCCCAGTACAATATCACATTTGTACTATTTTTCACATATATACTTTAATTAAAAGGCATAAAATGGATCAAAATATCATTTATTTTATTAATATTTCAATTGGCTGAACGCCAACCTCTTTCAAGGTATTATAACATATTAATATGTTATAATACCTTGATAAAGGTTGACGCTCATCCAACTAGAATATTGGTAAAATAAATGATATTTTGATCCATTATATGCTTTTTTAATTAAAGATTTATTTATGGATTGTCTATTTTCAAAAATTTATATATACTCTATAACAGAAAATCCACGTACTAAGATGGAGTTGTCCGATTTAAATGAAAATATGCATACAAATATTTTCGACCAATCATGCGAAATATTGAAATTTTGTGACCGGTTTTTGCAAAGTAAGAACTCCAGCACATTTTAACTGCGCATCTAGCACAAGTATTCAAAACTTAGTGGCACGAGCTTATTTTCAAAATTTACGTTTAATTTTTTTATTATTATGTTTATTTATACTGTATCAAAGCCTCTCAGAAAGATTCGTGCTCATTACGAACCTATGTCATAGTTTGAAAGAAGTCGTGCCATTGGCCGTGGGTATTAAAAGTGGCTGGTTGGTCAAATCAACTAATCGCGCGACATCTGTGTCGAAGTGATGCGGTTATTAAACAATTTTTGCAAGAGTAGGTTAACAACGGAAAAATGTAACGTCAGGACGGCAGCGGTAGACCAAGGGACACAACAGAACGGGAGGACAGTGTGATATTCAGAACGGCTGTCGCAGCATCGGATTCGACGTTATCTACCGCACATAATTGTCCAAAATGACCATCAACACGACGACTGAGAGAGCGGAATCTAAGAGCTCGCCGACCGTTATGATACCTACCCTTCACACTCGTACACCGACAACTCCGACTACATTGGTGTCGGTAGCGATCAACTTGGAGAGAGGAGCGATAGGTAAATATAAAGAATGTTAAAATATTATTCGAAGAGGGAGATAGTAAAGTTTTAAGGAGTTTAATTTATAATGAGAATTCCCAAATTGATAGATAATGTTGACGTAGAATAGGTGGATCTGAACTAAGTTCTCGTAGGGTGAAACAGATTAAGCAAGGACAATCTTATATAAAATTTATCGAGGAGAGATATGGCCTTCGTCGAGACGATTTAGAGGCAGAATATTGACATATTGGATATATTGTCCGGCACTCGGAGTGGTTGAGATGTTTGGAATGACGACCTAGAAGTAAAAAAAACCTAGAATGAATCGTTGAACAATTATGGTGAGAAGACACAACGATACCATTAAATAGTCCAAAATACTGCCAACAACCTATGGACAAAGGATAAATAGATAGTGTGAAATACAATCGAATTTAATGTATCACTCAATATTATCGGAATAATAAAATTTTCTTATTATATTGTAAAAGGTTATATAAAAGGGCGTACCTGGATCTGCGAAGGAAAAAAAAAAACATTTTTTTTTTCAAAATCCTCGAAATATTTTGAAAAAAATGTTTTTTTTTTCTTTACAGATCCAGGTACGCCCTTTTATATAATCTTAATTAATGGATCGCCTTATGACTCAAACTGTATTGTAAAAGTTCGGGGGAGGATATATGTGTTATGAATAATATACTTTTGTAGAGATATATATTAATGCTATTGTTTATTGCCGGCGTGAAATTAATAAAAACATATTAATCAATTTAAATCACAATTTGTTTTGATTGTGCTAATGAAATATTGAATACATAATTTTAGAAAGTACTACCTGACTTAAGACGATTAGAATAGAGCAAACAAAAAAACGCATTTACATAAATACAAAATATTTGAGCCGGCCAACATGAAACAACAGCATTGGATTTATATAGTCTGAAGCCGCGACATCTGGCGGTCTACTTTATAGAATAATTTGATCTAGGAATTATAATATTGGAAAATAAAATAATATTTATATAAAATATATATGAATATAATCGCTCATGTAATCAATCAGGACATGCCTGTATTATATTAAGGCCATTCATGAGCAAAAAATAAAAGAGATATAATAAATAAATATTAATAAATGATAAATGTATTAAACATCCTTCAGTAAGAAGTTATGAACTTGTAGCTTACCTGCAATGATGAGACTCATAGCGTGAAACCGTGTTATATATATTAACTTATTTATTTGTCTGAATTTGCTAAATATAGTGTTGATTGACCGGAATCTGCGCCTTTTTTTCCCGGAGAAGATCCAACAAAGGCATTGAGAGACTTTGTAACTTGGAGATATTTACCATAACAACCTACGAGTTCCTATCGATAGGTCACCAGCTTCCAATGAGCTATAAGTTAGATGCGAATTCTTTTCTTAAATGCACAAAATTCAAAATTGAAAAGCTCACTCTTCGTCGTATACTTGAATATAAAAAAGGCATATCCTGACCATGAGCACATGTGATTTTCAGAAGGCTGAGAGCCATCTGGTGGAACAGAAATCAACTAAACATTGATTTAGCCTGTTCCCTGATATTTAGCCAACCCAATTTTTGATAAATCAAGAAAAGCCATCCACGAACGCGTTTCGCGCTGTTGGCGCTCGTCAGCATGGAGTAGGCTGTACCACTTATTTTTAATATTAACACCTAACCTTTTTATTTTTCTATTATTTTTTCACATACTTGAATATATTGATATGGACAAGAGACCTCTATATAAGAAACAAAATAAATTACTCAACTGCCTTAAAAAGCAAGATCTTCAAAATTTGGGGTCTGAAAGAACAAAGGACAAGAATTAAAAATAAAAGGATATTTTTATTTATTATTGAAATATCCTCAAGTATATATAGAGGCCACACTTAAAAAGCTTTATAATTACATTAAACATCAAGTCCATTTTCCAAAATTAAATAAAAGTGTTTCTTTGGGTAATACATCTTGTATAATCAACTTTGGATTATGTTTTGCCCCAAAAAAGGAAAGATAATGGATGCAAATTAGAATGAAGTCATTCGTGTCGACACCAATTTATATTAGACCATTTATGCATTTTTGATATTTTTTTCTGAAAATAGAGTTTCTCTTTTCCCGTTTTAAGTAATATTTTCTACAAAAATCCGTTCGAATAGGATCTTTTAGAATTAAAGAAACAGGAATTATTCCGCTGACAGACATCTGTGGTTGAAATGTAAGTGTAATATTCTACTGTTGATAGAAGGACTTTCCATTGTTCTTGCTAGGCGAAGAGCGTCAGAACCATTATTTATATATTAAAAATGAAGAGGGCATATCCTGACCAGGAGCACATGTGCTTTTTAGATGGCAGAGCGCCATATTTTTTTCTATTGTTTTTTCATATATATATATAAGGAATTTTTCCGGGAGGAAATTGATGAGGAAATTGAAGAGACAAGGGTCGCCTCTCCCGTCAAAATAGACGTCTAAAACTAGACGCCATCAACGTCGTCGCAACTAGTCTTGTCTAACTTGTCTCTTTAGATCAACTTCCTCCCGGCAAAATTTCCATCTATATTTTAGCCATAGATATGGCCCAGCCACTTTGCCAGATAAACACCTATTTGGCAGATTGTCAAGATTCCATTAGATCCCGTGTGGATCTCATGGATTAAAGTCCGCCCTAGACTGACAAAGGCCATTAGCCCGAAACCATGGTCTCTAGGTGGACGCTTTTCAGTTTTCCAAAGCTGGTGTTGTGGCTTTGTCACCGACCCGAGGCCGCTAGTTGCGGCGACGGTCAATAGATGGCGTCTGGTTTTAGACGTCTATTTTGACGGGAAAGGCGACCCTGGTCTCTTTAGATATATATACCTCCGTTATATTTACAGTTCAAATCGATTTAAAATTATTTTATTATACTTATTAGGAATCATATATTATTTTTTAATTTTTATAAATGTACATATATAGTCTATTCTTATTAATATTTTTTGTTTGTATATATTTTAAATTTTATCCCCACAGAGTTGCAAATATTTATATATCGTCGCGTGAAGGCATCACGTGATGAACCAAAGCAGTTCAAAAACAAGAAAAGCCCTGACGAAGTTAGGCGTATAGCCTATTGAAATATTGGCATTTATATTAAATAAAATGTTTATTTTATTTTTGATCCAAAATATGCTATTCAATTAATATATATATATTATTAAAGATTGAGCAATCCATAATTAAAATTATATTCGAAAATACGCATATATTGGATTTATAATTAATTTATTGTTCCAATATTTCGAGGGGCAACTCGCCTCTCTTTATCGAGGATGTTTGTGTTTTTCACTAGAACATGCGCGCACGCGTACACCACTCTCGTTCTAAAAGGCCAATGAAAGAATTGTATCTTTGATTTAAATATTACATTCAGTATATATATATACAGCTAATCATTATATTTAATATTACAGATCAATACCATTATTATTATTTTGTCCACACATTGTGCGTGAAAGAGAGAGATTTATATACAACAATGTAATTGTAAATAATTGTGTGCATACATATTAATTATAAATTAATGATACAAATTTGAAAGAAAAATAAATAAGTAAATTGAAAGTATATACATTGTTATTTACAAATAATTAATATATGAATTCTCTTTATAAATTACTGTAAAATCAATTTTTCTGCTTATACTTTGTTTATCTTCGGCAGAAGCCCAACTTTCAAAAAACAGTCTACAATGTTTTCTGTTATATTTTTGTATATAATTGATGCCTATTTGAACTCTGGTATATGGCTATTGTTTAGGGAGTAGTCAATTAGTAGGAATAATGATTTGTAGTTTTATAAAGCTGCTTTATGTTGATTGATACGATCTTTAAGTGATTTACCGGTTTCTCCAATATAAGTAGCTTGACATGTTTGGCAGGGAATTTTCTAAATTTAAAAATTTACATATTTAATATGTAACATAGTGAAATAGACTAGGTAGAATCATTATAGGTGTTAGCTTATATTAATACAAAGCAGTAAAGCGAAATCCATATATAGTAAAATGAAAACATTAAGACGCTAAACGTTTTCATTTATTACCTAATATTATAATGAGTTAAAATCTTTTGAAACAATACATATATAAGAATAATATTTTTTATAAGTGTGTATATATACATGTTATATTAAAATATTATTTTATTTAAAATTATATTTCATAGATTCAAATACTCTGTTAAATCGACCGCCAGAGGTCACTCTTCCTCTATAAAAACTCATTGTTGTTGTTTCCCGATGGCCGGCTAAGACCTTTGTAATTATGTAAATAATCTTTTTTTTCTTGTTCTACTTGCCTTAAGACAGGCAGTACTTTTTATCAAATTATGTTTTTTATATATCCCATAAGCTCAATTAAAGCTATTTTTGATAACTATTTTTATTAATATTTATCAAGGTGTTATAACATATTAAAGTGTGTCAACAACAAACTCAGCGCCACATAACATCAACAGCATTAAGTTTTAAAAAATATTTTGTTATATTCAATGGGTAGAAAAATATATATTATTCAATTAACAAAAAGAAAGAAACTTTAAGAGAAAAAGTTGAGAAACAAATATTGAGGGAGTTGATGTAATCTGGCCGTGTGCTCGATAGATAAAGTTCAAGTTCTAATCAAAGAGAACACCATCTACAAGTTGGAGTAAAATAAATTACTGGAGCGGAATGAAGTGAAATGAAGAAAAATGGAAGAAAAGTACAAAGAATTTCTAAAGAAATTAAATAGCTCACAAAGAACAACAGTGGAGTATCCATTGTCCAGATTTATTTTAGCTTTCTTTGGAACAAATTCATTCCCTTGAAACTTTTATACTGCCGAGCTATTGAATGTCTAGGAGCGGGTATCTTGGGATTAATACATCTCACTGTGTAGAGAAAGTTGACTGACCTTTATTAAATATTAGATTATTATTGGGAAAAATTCATTTCTTCTTCTTTTTGTTATGAAATTTAATCAAAAACTATATTTATTCACATGATTTATTTATTGAAAAATGGAAATATTTTTTTTAGGAACGTGTAAATTGACTGAAAATCGGATTGCTTCTAACTTCCAGTTGAAAGCGAGATTCAAATATTTTACATATTGATTCGGATGAATTTATAATGGGACACTAGTAATTGTGGGCCGTGATTTTATCAAATAGAGCTAAGACCCTGGAAGAAGTGCATGCGTGTGTTTTTTTCACAGTTAAGTACGAATTATAGCCTATTTAGAATAGTGTGAAAGAACTTATTATTTATATAAACCTAAAAAAAATTCAAATTCTTGCGCCAATTATATAGGCACATATTGGACATAATTTTCATAGGTCTGTGGCGACCACACTACGCCTTAGTGACCACAAGCTGAAAGAATTACCCCAACACAAACATCGCACGCGCCCCACAATTGGCGAGCCGGACGTGATCGAGATTCTGAATTAAACGAACTCGAATACAGAAGTAACGGTCAAATTTCAGGGCAAAACATCGCAAAATATGAAAGCTCAACCTCCCACAACCGTCCTAAACCCATCTCAAATATCAAAATTTATTTTTCCAGCTTCGACCTTCTTTCAAGACAACATAGAAGTGTGGCTTAACCAGCTAGAAGCTCCTTTTATTTTAGAAAATATCGCCCGCGACGAAATCAAATACTTTGCAATTGCCGAGAATTTAAATTGACAATCGTTCATGTGCAATATACATTGTAAGGAACCTACCAGCTTCAGGAAAAACATGGTCCTCAAATAAAGACTTTCCAGAGATTCACCCAGTCGTGCCAGGAACGAATAGTTAAAGTTAGAATAAAGGCCCATGGTCGAACAAAACCCTTTGACCATCCTGGCCGAAATGCGATATCGTCTCTTATGCTAGATATCATCTAATATTTTCGAACCTAAGAAACAATTTCCCTAAATATGTATTACAAATTCATTATCGTAAAGATAGAGGCTGCCTGGCCGGCATTCATATTTATATGAAAAATAGACACTTCGGCCAGTTGGAGTTTTTTATTTTCTCAACGTTTCGACAAAAAATCTTTTGTCTTCGTCAGGAGAAGTAATTTTTCTCAACGTTGAGAAAATAAAAACTCCAACTGGCCGAAATGTCTATTTTTTATATAAATACAAATTCATTGATTCATGGCAAAATGAACATGGAAGTGGGATAATTTATAACAAAGGAATCCTCAATCCGAAGAAGAATGGATCAACAATGCAACACACCACCCATTATACAACACACAAGTGTCTATATATTGCCAACATATTTGTTATTCTCCAGGAATATCTGGAAAAATCTCAAGATATAGAAAGAAAACACTAAAAAATACAAACAGAATATTTTAGCAAAGAAAATGAGTTGAATCAAATATAAATTTAAAATAACTCTAGAGAATATATTGGATCACAAGAAGTTACGTTTATTTTACCAATATTTCAATTTAAGAAATAAAAATATAAAGCGCGAATTTTTATTTTACAAATAAAAACAAATTTTTATTCTCCTTACTACGATGAAAAATATTGGAAGGTATGGCACATCAGTGGTAAACCCTTCCAACGGTTTCGCCAATTTAATCTACCAAACCACCTTTTGGAACTCTCTGATACGGTATTATGTGATTTTTCTTATATATGCGGCAATGAATGTTGGAATATTAGTTATAGTATTCAAGGAAACTATGACATACATTTTTAGGGTTAGAATTACAAAAAATTAAAGAAGCTACGGAAGCATGCCTGATCGTCGACCCGGTTTACAATTACAGCCCAGCCAACTACTTTCTTGACCGCGACAAGCCCGAAATAAATCGTATTTTAAACAAGATGAAATACGAAATCTACAAGTATTTTATAAATATCGATTTTAATTGTACCCCATCCCCCACTAACAATTGATCTGTAACGACGTTTTTGACTGAATACAGATCGCTTTTGCTGAATAGAATTACATATAAATACTGGCATCGAGCAATGCTATTCCACAAACAATAAAGGCAAGATTATATAAAAGGGCGTACCTGGATCTGTAAAAAAAAAACATTTTTTTCTTAAAATATTTCGAGAGAAATTTTTTTTTTCTTTACAGATCCAGGTACGCCCTTTTATATAATCTTAATTAATGGATCGCCTTTTGACTCAAATAAAGGCAAGGTCAGTTAAATATGTCACTTGCCAAAACGCCAACCTATTTAAAGGTACAGCAATCTATTAATATTGTGTATAAGATATTTCAGTGTCCCCTATAGCGTGTGTAAAATACGAATTTCAAAGACGAACTTACATAAAACAACCACTTTCTTGTAACTCGATGAAGATTGGCGTGATGTCAATTGAAATATATTGGTAAACAATTTCAAACAATTCAATTTATTGTTATGAGAATGTAACCAATTTATAACACGTATGATTCTTTTAAATAAAACAATTTTTACAGGATCCTTACTATAATAATAAAAATAGTGGGAGGGCTTGGGTCATCAATAGTGAACCCTCACAGTGGCTTTGCCAGTTTAATTAACCATAGTATTATTATCCATACCTCTCTATTAATGTATTTTTTGTTTGCCTTTTATACTGAAACTGAAGAATAACTTTTGAAAAGGTATTTTGAACAATTATGGGCGTAAGCTTTGAGGTTACAGTAGATATACAAATGATTATAAATCGATAAACATGCTTCGAACACTGAAGACAGCAAATGAAGTTCATTAAGACTTAAATTAGTTTTATTTAAAAGAATCATACGCGTTATAAATAGTTCAAATTTCCAATAACATATGACACGCTAATGTCTTATGTTTATTTTGTTGTCAACTTTGTTAACGTCAATTCAACATGAAATCTCGCGTGGAAATATAGTCGTAGGTTTTCACAATTATTATTGAATCTCTGTAGTAGGGTTAGTAATATATTATATTTGACCACTCACCAGCACCAGCTGGAGTACCGGCTATTGCTGACCCTCAGATAAAACGTACAAGTAAACTTGTATAACAACCTAAATTATAAATGGCAGGTGTTTAGCGATTCATTTCCCAGCAGCTTGATATAACTCTACTTCACTCTCTATTTATATATAATGTATCTTTATCCACTATTTATGGGGATAAGTTTTAATGCTATATTTTAGAAATGCGTTATAATATGTACTTATTGTCAAGACTTAAGGAAGTTATACCTTTTAGTATGTCTATCGGGATTCAGACAATAACTCTGAAAAATATTTTAGACACAGTGACTTTTATTGAAAACACGCGAGATAACAAAGTGAAAACAAAATTGCCCCTTAGTATCATTGAAAAGAATAACTAAAACAGACGACAGGCGAAATCAAAGACCTTTCACTTACTCAAGGAATAGCTCAGTGACAAAGTAATCCATTCTGAAATACAAGAGGTTCTTCGACTACAAGACAAGACTCCAGGAGCACATGTCCAATTGTACCAACCCATAAGGCAAGTGTCTCTACCAATAACTTCCCGCACATTTATCCCTCAACAAGAGGTCATATAAATCATATTTAATTATGAAATACACTGTTCTCAAAACAAAGAGAGATTTTTGAATATTCGTCTTATATTGAATAGAATAAAGTGAATGATTGATTTGCTAGCGAAGAGTTCCTAAGTCAAATAAGAAGAAGAGAGAGAGAGAGACTTGCAATAAGTGCCATTTATTCAGATAAATGTCGAGCTAAAAGAAAGCTCTTCAGTTGTATCTCATCACTTATAAGAAATTATAGAAGTTTCCATTATATATTATTCTTATTGTACATATTGTCAGACACTTCTTTCTTTTGTACACAGTTCTTTTTTTATCGTTTTTTCTCTCTTTCTTATTGTTAACATCATATGACTATTCTATTCACGGCCTAATATTATTGTATATATATATGTATAGACAACTATAAAGGCATACATGTATGACAGCGCAAGTGTTCCTAGGGGGACATAGCGCTTTAAATTGAGAGAGAGAAAAATAAAATTTTAAAAATATTTACATATAAGTGAAGAAAACCACTTAGTCTTTTTTTTAGCTTGAAATCTTGCTCGGCATTTAGCATAATAAAAGACATTCTCATTTTGCTAATCTTGGATAAATAATTAGAGGGTTGGTATTCACATTTCAACCATTAACAAAACTACGATTTGGAAAATGTAAACTATTTTTTGTGACATGTATGATTCTTTTTGAAATAAAACAATTTTATACTGTCCTTACTACAATCATAAATAAATAAGAGGGCCTGGATCATCAGATGCCAACTCTCCAAGCGGTTTAGCCAGTTTAATATACAATTTATCATTACAGTAAAGGTAGGAGAAAATATTTTTATTCAAAAAAATAATCATACGCGTCAAAATTAGTTTTAAAATATCACAACAGAGGGCGCACTAATGAGTAATATTAAAACTAGCTTTTTTGTTAAAAAAAAAACGATGTGTTGTTTTTTCTTACTCAATATAACGAAAATTTAATATAACGAAATAAATTGTTGAACGCCTAAATTTGATTATAGAAAGTTTTCCTCTGTTTCTATCTGTGTTTTCACTCGCCCCAGGAAATATTGGAGTGTTTCCTTTCTTTTTGAATGAACTCTTCCCGCAAAGATTTTGAATGACTCTTCTGAAAAGTGTAATGTTCACAACGAAATCTAACACATAAATATTGGTAAAATAAACCAAATAAATATATAATTGTTTAATGACACTTTGACAATATTAAATATATATATCGGTTTAAAGATACATTAATAATCTCAACCTATATATACAATATTTATCGTTTATTAATGAAAAAAATAAGAAGAATAATGAAAGTTATATACGTATAGAGATATTAGGTTTTGACAGTATTGTAGCCAAGTATTTATTATATTTATGTACGGATTATTAATTTTGATATTATTTATATTGTGCTACTCTGGAAACATCTCTCATTGTTTAACTTGTATTTTATAAATGTGGATTTGTGTTCGTGCTTTAACTAAATTGCTGTGTCATTCTGAAGTTTGTCTTTCCTGATTTTCTACGTTACAATATCTTACAAATCATAAAACGCTAAAAGTATTAAATATAAATAAATGGATGCATATTACAGATAATCTATATATTAAATTCTGAACTGCTATAAGTGCTATATGCTTAAGTTCCCTATCAAAGTGCAATTAAAAGAAATGATCCATTTAAACATAGTCAAATGCGTTATTAAATCTCTATAAAGGAATTTGAGAATCTAGATAAAAATACGTTTTTAAAACATTTAGTCATTTGAATCATCTATCCATAAAAGAGTTAAAAAGTGAGGAATAATAGGAGAAGGTTTAATACAAGCTCTATCTAGCTGGACAAACACACTCAGCGGGATGATCCCCGCCGCTGTCAAACTCTGGAGATGGATGGATGGAGTTGGTCCACACAGCCTATATGCAACTATAGTAGCAACCCCCGTATATGCAAATATAGTCAAATTTATTTATGAGCCATACATACCATTATCATATTGAAGCTATGAAAAAATAACATTTTTTACATGAAAGTGGTTTAAAATTACCAGTAAAATACATTCATAGAACTAAAATATATTGAAAACTACTTATATATATATTTAATACTATTACGATAATTTCAAAATATAAATATTCTTATCTAATTTGAAGAAAAGAGAGTTTTATTTTATATTTAATAAATAGTTTTAAAAAATCATATAAATAAATTGAAATAGAGAAAAAACACCAGCGGGGGTTCGGCAGCTACGCGTTATATGCTGGTTAGAAAAGGGCAAAAACAGAACTATTTAATTGAAAAGGCATATATTGGATCAAAATATCATTATATCCAGTATATTCATCCAATATATGTCTTTTTAATTAAAGATTTATTTATGAATTGATCTAATTTTGAAAGACAGAACTATGATAATAATTTTACAATAATTAAATACAAGGTAAGGTGAATAAAGAAAATCAAAAATGTTTTCTATTATCTCTTTTGAAGAGAGATAAAACTTTTTTATTGAAATTTATAAATTTAATTTTGTGACTTATAAAGATTTTAGTAATGACAATCTAGTGTAAAATGGAGGAATACAATATAAGATATTATATTAATAATAAAAACATTGAATATATATATCCTATTTAGATATCTAATCAAGTAAAATTAACAACGAGTGCATTGTAACAAAAATAAGCATGCGTTTGCTATATTAATAAATACCTCATTATATTGACTAGCTGGAGTGAAGATGAAATCTTTTCTTATGCTAAAAAAATGATTTTAAAAAGTGTGGATACTCTAATATACAAGTATACGTCTATATGATGTATGTGAATATACGTGTATATGATTTTAGACCATCAAATAATATATTAAAGTTACCGTGAGAGGTTTCAAAATTCCCGTGACATATCGTCAAAAAAGCTGAAGCAAATAAAGAACATAATATATATTAAAGTGGCCTTGACTACAATATATCTATTTTGTTATAATACTATCAATTATGTTGAGGTACAATTTGTAAATGGATAATAAACACAATGTAATAAGACCTAATCCAAATAACAAAATAGTTCGTGACATTTCAGCCTTTAAAAATGATATGGCACAATTTGTATTATAGATTATAAAAACACAAGATAATAAGACCAAATAATCTAAATAAATAAATAGTGTGTGACGTTTCACACTCTATTTGTTTATTTAGATTTGGTCTTATCCTTTATATAGAATGAAACGTCACACACTATTTATTTATTCGGATTAGGTCTTATTACCTTGTGTTTATAATCTATAATTCAAATTGTACCTTATCATTTTTTAATAGATTCATTCAGTACTTTTGTCTTAAGGTGGTAACAACGCCGTGTGTTACCAAAACGTCACACACTATTTATTTATTTAGATTTGGTCTTATTACCTTGTGTCTACTATCAATTATGTTAAGTTAATAGAATAATCAAATTGAAGTTAATTATGTATAGATAATGCCACGACAATAACAAAAGGAGTAAACCAACAAAAGGAGACGACATTGAACGAATATAGCAAATTCATTGTTATCAAAACTTGCTCTGCCTTTGTAACTATTCAATTTCACTGTATGTGTCAATGGCTTGTTGTCAAAATAACTACTGAAAGGAGGATTGAAAACGTTACAGGTATGACAAATTGAAAAGAGGATGGTGGTCAAATGGGCTTCTTTAGAAGAAGACAAAAATAAGTCTAAAATAAACTCCTTTTATTTTATTTCAATTTGAAGCTCTATGTCACCCTAGGGATATTTGCGCTGTCATACATGTATGCCTTTACATTTTTCTATACAAATATATATGTTATATTAAAATATTATTTTATTTAAAATTATATTTCATGAATTCAAATACTCTGCTAAATCGACCGCCAGAAGTCACGCTTCCCCTATAAAAACTCATTGTTGTTGTTTCCCGATGGCCGGCTCAAATCTTTTGTACATTATGTAAATAAGTTTTTCATTTTTTAGATTCTTACGCCTTAAGCTAGGCATTACTTTTATCAAATTATGTTTTTTATATATTCCTTAAGCTCAATTAAGGCTATTTTTGATAACTAATTTTATTTAATTATTGACACAACTGCAGAACAATAGCGTAATATACTCATGGATACCAAAATCAAGCAACATCTAATAATTCTATAAAAATAATCAAAATCAGCAGAAATCTATTTTTTTTAAAAATAATATTAATACATTAATATTAGGCGGTGAATAGAATAGTCATATGATATTAACAATGAGAAAGAGAGAGATACAAAACGAGAAAAAAGAACTGCGTACAAAAGAAAGAAGTGTCTGCCAATATGTACAATCAGCATAATATAAATTATCAGTTTCTTTAGTAGAGCTTTTGAAATATTGGAATTATATTTTTCGAATTTGATGATGTTTAAATCAAAATTTAATCTTTTTTTTCAAATAATTCTATATTTTTATCTCGTAAGTTTATGTTTAGATACCAAGGAAGTTGACATTGCGATTATATATAATTTATTTTCTAATTAGTTTTTCAAATTTGAATGAAAGTAAATTTGAAAAATAATGAAAATTTTCAAATCTAATAAAAGTGTCAATTTCTTACTCTAAAAACATAAACTCACAAATTATAATTATAGAAGTATTTGACAAAAGATTAAATTGTGATTCAAACATTATTAGATTTAATAAATACAATTTAAATATTAATTAATTATAAAAAACACTTTAAAAAAAAGCTTTTATTTAAAATGCATTAAAAATAATAAAATAAATATTTCTGAAGTATTGCTTTTTTTTTCTGAAGGCACCATTTAACAAATAAAATAATAGACTTAGAAATAAAAGCGGTGGGGGATGATAATCATTTATGCAGCAAATAGGTATAAATTTAATGAAAGGCATAATCTTGCTAATCATTTGCTTCATATAAAATCACATTGATCTCAAATTTATTAATATTGTACCCCACCGCTTTTATTTCTAACTCTATTATTTTATTTGTTAAATGGTACCTTCAGAAAAAAAAAGCAATACTTCAGAAATATTTATTTTGTTATTTTTAGTTCATTTTAAATAAAAGCTTTTTTTTAAAGTGTTTTTATAATTAATTATTCACGCTATTTTTAGTCGTATATATGCCAGTCCAAAAAAAAAGCCTTATCACTGAGACGACGTTGGCTTTAAATAGCTGCAAGCCTGCTCGCAGCAGATTGGTCAATTCCTCGTGGCAGGTCGGAAGTGACGTAAGCAAAATCCGTTACTAACAGAACTGCGTCTCTTTGCTTTTGGGAACCCAGTGACACCCAGTGGATTATTGTTAGGGGATAATTGGTACATATAAAATTTGAATTATAATTAAACAAATGATTAAATAGTTAAAAGTAACAACATACTAATTGAAAAAGGGGAACTATTTAAAAAGGTGTCGTGAAATGTATGGTGGTATATTATTACACTCACACCTATATATATATATATATATATATATATATATAATGAATATAAATATATGCGTGATTAATTGGAATAAGATGACTAAATTATAACAGATAAAATAATATATTTGTTGGCTTTACTCATTTATTTGCTTGTAATTCCAAGGACATTTTAGATAGGAATCTGAATATTTGGATTTCTAATTCCTTCCATGTCTTGAACATTTATTGAAAAAATCCTTTCGCAACCTCCAGCATTGTCGCATTTTTAGCCAAGAAAAATTGAAATTGACAGGTTCTGGGAAAAAATAGTTGTTTTTTTAGTCTGAAAATATTGCTGTATCATGTTTGATAATCAGATACAAAATTATATAGGGAAAAAATTCCAAAAGAGCAGAGACCACGGGTGAAGCGAGTTCACTTTCAGTATGCAGAAACAAAATTCTAACAGAAAACATTCATTCGAGTAGAAGACACAAAGCCAGATCATATATATATATATATATATAAATGAATGTATGTGTGTGTGTTTGTGTGTGGTGTGTGTGTCCTTTATTCCTGACCAAACCACTCATTGGAACGCCATGAAACTTTGGGAAGTTATTTAGTATAGTACTGGGAAGGTCTCTAGCAAATAAAGTTTTTGAAATAACTTTTCGCCTAAAAATAATCAAGATGAATATTCTAATTTATCTGTTATAATTCAACAATCTGCTCTAAATATTATCATGCATATAGAAAAAAATGATTATGCCGGACCAAACTACTCATTTCATCGCAATTTAACTTTGTGAAATTGTTTAATATACTACCAGAAAGGTTTCTATCTAATTATTAGTTTGAAAAACCTTTTTTTTTAAATAAGGATAAATATCAATTAATCTGTTATATTTTCAGCACTCTGATTTATTATCTCTGTATTATCTTTATATATATAAAAATCAAAATTTGTCTGACTGTTTATCGATAAACTCAGAAACTACTTAATCAAATGTCACCAAATTTTGGTGGATGGAAAGTTATAAAGCTATTTTTTGTCAGATTTCCTTTTTTTCGTTTCGTTTTATTTCCCAAATTCCATTAAAATTTTTATTAAAAATTATCATCATTATTAAGAAGGTTTTCAATGTGTCTGTATTCAAATTATTAATGACATTTTTGAAAGTAAAACAGTGTATACGGTATTAAATATGTATAATGGAACAATGGCTTAAAATATAATAGAAAGTAAGCTGAATGAAGACAAAAAAAAATGTTAAGAATTCCCTATGAATTGAAATGAAGTGATTTTGCCTATAAAATATCAAAAAATAGACTGGATTGATACACATTCAAAATGGTTAAAATGACATTTATTAAGCCAAACAGTGTGAAAAAGTAGATACAGTAGAGCTTCCATTGAGAGGATGCCTAAAATCGTAGCTTAACCCGTCTCTCCAAGAGCCAGTCTCTTATTAAAGGTCTATTAGAGATTCTTTAATATCAATTAGAATCTCCAATGAGAGACCACCTACAGGAGAAACAAGTTGAGTCATGTTTTTAGGTGGCCTTTCTTAAGAGACTCTATTTACATATATTAAAATCGACATTTTCTTACTGTTACGTTTAATTACTGCTAATCTCTATATATAAAAATGAATGTATGTCTGTCTATCTGTCAATTATTAATTGGACTGAGCGAGTATAGTGAATTTCATTATTCTATATGGTCTGGAAGCATATTAAAATTAAATATACAAAATTTGAAAGGAAATTTGGAAATTTGTCCGTTCTTGGCCAACCTGACAACCCAGAAGTCTGAAAATTGGTCAGCTAGCATTGTCATCAGGTTTGAACATGTGTACCAAATTTCATATTTCTAGGTGCCCTATAAGTATATTAATAAAAATTGATTACAAGATTTGGCGACAGACATCCAGACAGACATGGAGGCAAGTTAAATAAAAGCTTTAAAAAAAAGTTTACCAATCTCAATGAAAATTGTACCATCAGAAAGAGCGTAAAAAGTATACCAAGAAAGTTTAACCATGAAGGAGAAATCGAAAGAAAATCGCTAAAAAAACGAACGGTTCGCGAGATATTGGCAAAACAAAATAAATAAAATTAAATATACAAAATTTGAAAGGAAATTTGGAAATTTGTCCGTTCTTGGCCAACCTAACAACCCAGAAGTCTGAAAATTGGTCAGCTAGCATTGTCATCAGGTTTGAACATGTGTACCAAATTTCATATTTCTAGGTGCCCTATAAGTATATTAAAAATGGATTACAAGATTTGGCGACAGACATCCAGACAGATAGGCAAGTTAAATAAAAGCTTTAAAAAAAGTTCTAATAGAATTATAACAACAAATTGGACAGATTTATAAATAACATTAAACACCTTTATATAATTGCGTAATTTAAAAACAGCAGTTTGAGCCGATATGTTATTTTTCAAAATCAACATATTAACAATCAAAAATACCTTTTCAAAACCAAATTCCATTTTAAATTCAAATTCAATGAAATGGAAAATTTTCAATGATATCGTTATTTGACTTTTGGCCTTCAATACACCTATCCCCCGATTTACACGGTAGATACGTTCCTGAGAAAAACGTGTAAATCGAAAATTATTATTTTTTTAAAATTAGAAATACAGACACAGTGTGCGTGTGCAGCAAGTCAGCACATAAGCTCGGGATTCCTCGTGAGATGTGTACACAGCGCATGTGTTCAATCACAGTAGCATTTAGTATAGTGCGATAAAAAAAAACTTATTTGAAAAACCGTGTAAAATCGAAAACGTGTAAAACAAATACCGTGTAAATCGGGGGATAGGTGTATATATTTGTTTTACGTTATGTTTTAAGTTTTTTTGAAAAAACGCTTAATCTTTTCTTAATATACTACGTCATCTGATTTAAACATAAATTTTACATTTAAAGGTTGTTAATCTTTTGTCTCTTAGTACATTCATAATGAATAACAATGAATAACATTATGACAACAAGCCATTGACACATCCAGGGAAATTGAATAGTCACAAAGACAGAGCAAGTTTTGATAACAATGAATTTGCTATATTTGTTCAATGTTGATTCCTTTTGTTGGTTTACTACTTTTGTTATTATCGTTGCATTATCTATACATGAAGATATATCAAAAGAGTGATTTGGTCCCTTTTTCAATATTTGGAAGAAATAATGACTAGGTATAACCAATATTAAATCTAATATAAACTTAATAGAATATTATTTAAAGAAAACAACAAAGTCTCAACATTATTTCTATAAGCTCCCTTTTTTTTCATTTAATTATTGGCATAATTATAATGATAAATTCCATTAGAGCATACGTATCAATTAATTGTGCTTGATCAATCTATATCTGGGATGTATAAAAATGAATAATCAATTTAACCAATATGTAGCGCCTGAACATAATTCACATCCATCATTTCTTTGTTTCGACTTAGAGCGCTATGTCCCCCTAGGAACATTTGCAATTTAAAGATAAACAAAATTTTTGAAAGAAAAGAAAGAAAGATATTTTAAATATGTACAGAATTAGTATGCAAGTTAGTTAGATGAAAAGATTAAAAAATATCAACACAATTGATATATGTATAAAGGGTTGGTATGCAAATTTAGTTAAATGAAATCAAATTGTAAAGTAGTGTGTATATTCGAGAAAAACAATTTAGAGATTAAAAAAAAAAGGTTTTAAGGAATATTTTAAAATTAAAATATGCTATATATTTGAGAATTATTCAATTTAAACAATAATAAAAAGAGCTGATTTCTAAATAAAAGCGTTCCAATGGAATTTAGTAGTTTTATAAAATTCAAAATAAATCTGCAAAATGAGTTGAATTTTATATATTTGTATTTTGTTGAAATTAGATCAAACGGGTTTGATACATTTAGGCTATTTTTTTTATTCGATACTCTTTGAAGACGCGGCAATTTAGCAACAAATGAATAGAAGTTTGTTCCTCACATCCATAGAAGCATCTTGAATCTTGCGCTGCTTTGATGAATTTTAAAAAGCTTCTAAAATTTCCATGATTTGTAATAAATTGAGAGTTGTGGAAATTTGTCCGAAAATATTTCGGAATATTAGCGGGAAAAAAACTTTGAAAGGTTTGGTTAGTAGTTTTCTTCAATAGTGTCATTTTGTATTTTATAAAATTTTCAAGTATGTCTGGAATATATTGATAGACTATATATTGATCTTAATCTTGACGATATATATTGATGTTGAAATATAAACCTATGCTCTTTTAGAAGAACATTGTATTAAGGAATAACTGTATTAAGCAAGTGCTTGATCAATCTATATCTGGGGGTGTAAAAAATGAATAATCAATTTAATTAGTATGTAGCGCCTGTGAACATCACATCCGTCTCATTATATACCAGAAATAATAGTATTGGTTAACTATTTAACATTTAGATGTCTGATGTTGAAATATAAACCTATGCCCTTTTGGAAGAACATTATATTAAGGAATAACTGTATTAAACCTTTGTAACTAAGGGAATCGGAATATTCTTTTTTCACTTCAATCAATACAATATCGATTTTTCAATGATTCTCTAAAATATATAATATGTGTGTGTGAAAAAGTGAGAAAAATATAAAAATGTCAGGTGTTGATATTAAGAATAAAAAAGGCGTATCCTGACCACTCACATGAACATTTTTTATGATTTTATTTTCTTAATTTATCAAGAAAATGAGTTGGCCAAATATTTGGAAAAAGCCTAAATCAACATTTATTTGATTTCTACCATACCTCTCACATATTGGATTTGACAGTTTTGCCTATATGGCCGGCACTGAAAGAAAAGTCTTAGTGAAAGTATTTAATTATAATGAAGCTAAGTACACATAAGATTTAATGAATATTAATAAGGTATTAAGATGCCAATTGTATTTTTCTGATTATTTTCAACAGGTCTATTCCCTCTATCAATCTTCTGCGGCGCCGTTCGCCCTGTCATCCGAGAGGTGTTCTCCATCATCGGCCGGACCTGCAGTCCTGGATCTTTCCAGTTGGTCTCGAGGACCACACCATCTCCTCAGCGGCGAAGCACGTAATCTAAGTATTCTTCGTAGATCGCGAAATACGTGGTGTCGCAGGAGACCCGCTGGGGATTCTCCACCAAATTCTGCAGCGGTGGCAGAGGTGCCATATTCATTGTACTTAGTAATTATCTTTTATTTTTATAAATAGTGCACACTGTCCACTTTTGTATGTATTTACAAAATGTCAATAAAATTATTTTAATTATCAATTGTCTACCAATCTTCTAAAGACTTCTATACTAAATAGAGAGGATTCTATATATAAAATAGAATTATTGACATATCTTATTATTGTAAAGTTTCTCTTTTAGATACGAAAAGATACTGAAAATATAGGGAGGAACTATTAATTATATTAAGATGATACCATCGGTTTAGAAAGAAAAAAATCACATGACTTAATTGAGTTTAGTCAGTGAGAGGCAACGAGAGAAGATCAACTCTGAGATTTGAGCATGCGTTATAAACCTGCAACTTCTCCCTATGGAGCCGCCCATAAAGAAAACATAGACCAAGTAATGCTCCCTCAAGGGTCTATTTTGTTTTTAAGATTTCCTCCGGAATATTTGGAATATTTTGAAGCAAATTCCCTTGCCATCACTCATGCCACATTTGACTTGGTAATGTTGGGAAGTTTAACACCTAGTACTGGGGATTAGTTTGCTTATAGCCACCTCATCTTGGGAATAAAAGATAAAATATAATTTTTAAAACTCTGTTAGCTCTCTGATTATATAAATATATATTAAACATAGAATTATTATCATAAACCTGAAGAGCCCTCTATATCTGAAAATTAGTAATATATATTTTAGCGCTCTATATATATATATAAAAAAACAAATATCAAATATATATATATTAAATCAACGTTTATAGTTGATTCTTGTTTCATTAGATGGCGCTCTTTTATCTGAAAATTACCATTTGAGCGGTCAGGATATGCCTTCTTTAGTTTTTTTCATTTGTATTATATAGATGGCGGGTTATTGCTATGTATACACCTTCTTTGTTTTTTAATATCAACTCCTGACTTTTTATATCTTTCTTATTTTTATATTCAAAATATAAATTCTCGAAAAATAGTGTTAAAAATAATTAACATAGTCTTTTTTAGGTGTTTATTTTTTTTAATCACTTACACGTGTCATATTTAATTTCGGTTCGGTTCCAAAATCACTTTATTAGGTACAGCTCAACAAGAGAAACCTAGTTGATGATATTTGCAACAATGAATAATATGTGAAGGTTATTCACTTATTAAACAAAATGTTAACGCGGTATTAGATCCCGGTTTATGGCTGTCGGGAATCGAGGGTTTTACCCACTCGTTCACCGACTTCTTTAAGTATTTATTTTTTTCGGTTCCAAAATCACTTTATTAGGTACCGCTCAAAAAGGGCAATCTAGTTGATGATATTTGAAACAGTAAATAATATGTGAAGGTTATTAATATATTAAACAAAATGTTAACGTGGGATTCAATCCCGGTACCTGACTGTCGGGAATCGAGGGTGTTACCCACTCATCCATCAACTTCTTTAAGTATTTATTTAATTTCAAGATATAATTTAACCTTTATACATTTTTACCATATACTCGATTGCTTTTGAATATATTGTTCTTCTTTTAGTTCAATCACTATTATATGCACTTCACTAATATTATAAAATTTGATTAGAAAGTACACACAAATATGTATACGAGGAATTATCACCAACGTCATTTCTTAAAAAAAAAAATTAGGTAGATGGTAACTGAAGTAAGATTCTTAGTCGCATTGACACAACTATTTTTCTGAAGTTCTAGAACCCTACATATTAAGTATTCTTGGACACATTTATCCCTCTAGTATTCTTTGTAGAACGAAATTTGGCAATTATACCGCAAATGTTTCTTTTGAACGAAAAATAAAAATTTATTTTAAGGAGAAATAACGATTATTTCCAACCTTAGGGATGAAGTATGAAAGGATGAATTGTGAAGAGTAATGATAAACGGAAAAATAAAGTGTCCAGAGATGGGAATCGAACTCACAGTATTCTTTAATAAATACAGACTATATGAAAATATCAGTCTAATACAATAGTAGAGCGGTCTAGAGATTAAACTGGTGCAACCACTAGAAGGGTTTATCATTGATGAGTCATGTTCTTTTATCACTATTCTAAACATTGCAGTATAAATTCTTATAATAAATTGTCTATAGTCGGTTTTATTTTTCACATTGAAGTCGATGATATCATGAAAAATTAGTCTTTGGATAATATCCTCATTATATAATTAGCCTCATTTTTCTAAAAAAAATATATATATATTAATCGTCAACTCTCCTTTTTATTATTTTTGAGAATTAGAATATTGCGATATACGTTAATAAAATATCTGAAAACCTTACACAATAAGTTTCTTTTTTACAAAACCAACAAGATCTTCCGAGCTTTCCTCTTCAACAGGTGAGGTTACAACACTCGAAACAAAAGCTCGAAATCTCGCGGTGTTTTTGAAAAAAGAAATTTATTGTGTAAGGTTTTTCGATATTTTTATAAACGTATATCGCAACATTCTTAATTCTCAAAATAAAAAAAGGAGAGTTGACAATTAATATATATTTTCGAGGGGGTTGATGAAAGGACGGTCTAAACCGTTGGTTTTCGACCGCTACGACCCGGGTTCGATTCCCGCATTGGGCACTTTTTTTCTGATTAAAAAAAAAAGAATGCTCCAATGGCTCCCGATTCTTGCAAAAGTCCAACCTCTCCAGCGAGTGCAAGTAACCAAACAGGGCTCTATCACATTTATAAGTGCAAATTCGTACTGCTTTTCACACGTGTAGACATGTGGTTCACTTATAGTAAAAACAGTCGCCTACTTTTACCCACCATGATTATCATTATCATATACCACGTGTACTATATAGCAAAAAAAAATATTTTTTTTTTTGAGGAAAATGACGCTAATTTGATAATGATGCTATTTGCCAAAGGCTATCTAACTTTTCATGATATCATCGACTTCACAATGTATAAAAAACCGACTTTAGTTAGTTGAATGACTCGTACATATCAAGTCAGATTTAGTGTTTCTATAACAACGATATTATTTGAAAACTTTCTAGTAAACTAAATTCTCTACTAAGACGTTGAAATATCATCAATATTTGTCTTTTTTTACTTCCTTGACTCCATCCTAGCTACTTTACATTCTGAACCTTGTTGGTTTTTTTCTCTTGTAATTGAATTCTAGGGTGAACGGAGGTGGAATGCATAATGTCCTGACCAGATTTCTAAATAATTAATTCAATCTTAATGCTGTTGTTGTACAGTTATTTAAGAAAATTTCCGGTTTTTCCCGGAGAGATTTTTAAATTGATTGCGCCTCTCGAGAGAATTCTAATTGGCAAACGCCTCTCTCACCCCATTATTGATATTTCCCCTGCGTCCATAATAAGATGCCTCTAGAATCCACAAAATAAGAATTTCCTCCGGTTTACATGAGAAAACTTGGATGATGGATTGGCAAAGTTTGGAATTAGGAAAAAATTGATCTATGAAAATTCTCGCGCTTACAAAGTTGTTTTTTTTTTCTTCTTTCTTCCTCTAAGCCATTCTATGCGCACACTCTTTCTGTTGATATAATTTGCTGACTGAGTTGGAATTAAAATCTCTGTAGAATTACTGAGGAGCTTTGGCCTACATAATTAATGACTTTTAATCAACTTGTTTCTAAATTACACTCCCTCCTTCTTTATGTATCCGGATCTCATTTTTTTTAAATGTGTAGCGAAAATTGAAAAAATAATTTCTAAGCTAGATATTAACAAAGAAATGCACTTTTAAATATCATCATATTCTTAGTTTTCCATATCTCTCTATTACTTGGAATAAATTTTAAAATTTTAACCATACTTTTTTTAAATAATTAAAAAAGAATTTGTCGTCACACTAACTTGACATAATTCGTTTGATCACTTGAAAAATGTAATAATGTAATAATAAAAAATAATAAAAAAGGATTTTATAATACTTGCCCACACTATAAAATAACGCGCCTAATAATTTCAATATTATTATTCAACTATTAAAAAAGTTTTAAATAAATTTTCGAATAAAATAAAATAATGAATATGTCCAACACTTGGGAGAGTTGACAAACAATAGGTCATTATCCATGACCTGAAAAAGATCGAAAATGGGTATGGACTTCTGGAGACGATTGAGAGGAAGAAAAATCAAGTTTTGACATCTGATCCCACACTCAGAGTGGTTCGCGGAATTTCTGGAATGAGGTAAGGAGTGAAGGAAGGCTGTGAAAAGAAAGGAATAGACTGGAAATCATGGACAATATCGGGACAAGACTATAACATCATCAAAAGACTAGCCATTAGAAGAATCTCTGAAAGGTTAGGAGTACTTGCTCCCCCAGTCTATGGGTCGAGGATAAATGGCGAAATAGCTGGGAAGTTTCTCCATTGATGAGACAAGCCATCTCAACTATTTTTCACATATTGTAATGTGAACATCACTTATTGTAAGAATTAACATTTTATTATATAAACAAAAGAACGGTTAATAGTTCTATATGCTACATTCTACATTATAGTCTTTTATTCTTTTTTTTTTTCTACATGAAAATAATTTGTGTTGACTGGAAGTTTGTTTGGAAAAATATATGGTTACATCTCTACCAATTTTCTTATTCAGTTCCTCGCGTTTCACTGACTCGCTATCTCTGAAATATCGAGAACTAAATAAAAAAATTGGTTGAGATGTAGCTATTTATCTCATGAAATAATACAAATCAATAACGTACCAATGAGCCAGGTCCTCCTAATATTCAATTTATTTTAAAATCGCAGTAAGGATAGTAGAAGTTTTTGATTTAAGACGAATAATCCTTTCAATAAATATAATAACGAATAGATTCAAAAAGGATAAGTTTCTTTATTTGAAAAATCAATTCGAGCTTTCGGGCGCTCCTGTAGAGGGGCAGCTTGCGCCCGAAAGCTCGAATTGATTTTTCAAATAAAGAAACTTATCCTTTTTGAATCTATTCGTTATTATATTAGAAGTTTGTTTGTGTATAAAATAAACATTCGTGTTTAAATGATTTCATTTACTATATTACATGGAAGTCTATATTTGATTATACACCTGAAAAATTCTCTCGGCAAATTTTTCTGTATCAGAAGCTATTAGAAAACACAAAGATTTATCATATCATCATATCAATGGTGGTATGGCGAGGTCCTTGATACAATATTTTTATTCAAAACTAACTTTCATCATCAAACCTAATTGATAAAATAAGAATATATAAAGTTTTATTAATGCGTTTTCTTTATTCTTGCATGCGTTTCTTTATTAGCACTTTATACAAATAAAGAAACACATTGATACTATTTATATTCTTATTTTATACTTTATAGCAATTTTATCTTCTAATGTATACCTAATTGATATATAAACATATATTCAAGTCTATTACACGGAACCCTATTACCTATTTCTTTATATTGATATTACTAATTTATTTATTCCGTAAGATAAATAAATTAGTATAATAGAACTATAATATGGATTTTTTTTCAGCCCAACGTATCTATGGATTATATTTAAATAAAACATGAACAAAATGGACCATTAAGTCATGGTAAAATGTCAACACATTTGTAAATAGCATTTTGGTAATGTAAATACGAGGGCCATCCAATAAATAAGTTTCCCTATTTTTTTTTTTCTGCGAACGAAACGTTGTAAAAATTAGTTAGTATAGAAGAAATGGTCACTAGGATGCGTTGGAAGCTGGTGACCTTCAAAATCACGCTACTCGTTCACGCAAGTCCGTAGCGCTTCAGTTTCCATGGAGCTACCACTGGTGAACGTGTCCACTTGCGAACTCCGTTCTGTAATTCGTTTTTTTCACGGCGAAAAAATTAAAATGCGGTCAATATTCATAGCAATTCAGTGTCAGTGTATGGTGAAGAATGTATGAGCATCCAAATGGTTCGCCGATGGCGTTCATGGTTCTTAGAAGGACGGCAAAACGTGCATGATGACGAGCGGAGCGGCAGCCCCGTTACTGCTACGGACAATGCAGCCGTTGCTGCTGTTCGGAATGTGGTGGAAGCAGATCGCCGAGTCACCATTGACGAAATAATGATTCGACTGCCTCCTGGAATCGAAATTAGACGCTCTTCGATTGGAACAATCATGTCAGATGTTTTGAATTTTCTCAAAGTCTGCACAAGATGGGTCCCGCGTTTGCTCTTGGAAAATCACAAGCAACAACGGATGGAGGCAGCCCGAGCTTTCCTGGAAATGCATCAAAGAGATGGAGATCAACTGTTTTCCCGTATTGTCACTGGAGATGAAAGCTGGGTGCATCATTCAACTCCAGAAACAAAACGACAAAGCATGGTGTGGAAGAAGCCTGAGGAAAGTGCACCAAAAAGGCGAAGGTCACAATCTCTGCAGGGAAAGTTATGGCTATGGAAAACTTCAAATGGGAAATTTTCACACATCCACCTAATTCTCCGGAACTTGCCCCAAGCGACTTCCATCTTTTTCCAGCACTCAAGTGGCACCTTGGAGGCAAGCACTTTGCGAATGATGACGAAGTGCAGGCGGAGGCGAACCACTGGCTACGAAGACAGGACACGGCTTGGTACAACAGTGGTATCTAAAAATTGCTACAACGGTACCAAAAATGTTTGGACAGAAATGGTGATTATTTAGAGAAGTAGTCTATGAGTTGTATAATGAAAATAAAATAACTGCATAATTTTAAATAATGTCGTTTATTTGTTAAAAAATAGGGAAACTTATTTATTGGATGGCCCTCGTATATAATTATACAGTCCTATAACTTCATTTCCCTAGTATCCTCAAACATCTCCCTGTTTACCTTTATAAATACAGACTATATATGAAATCCGTCTAATAGTAAAATGATATGTAGAGATATTAAACTGGCAAACCCACTGTAGGTTTTCCTCAATAATGATTCATGCTCTCCCCCTTATTACCATTTTTAATTATTACTGTATAAAATCTGTAGAAATAGTTTGTGATTATTTTGAAGCAGCGGTATGATTGTTGGGATGTTTATATGAATTCTTACCTGCATTCTTCAACATATTGGAATTTAAATTCACAATAAAGTTTGCCATGTTGACTTTAACATATTGACGTAAGCATCTCTTGTGAGGATATCGCGTCTGAATTGATGATAATAAATCAATATATTTGTATTACTTCTTTTTTCCTTCCAAATTTTCACCAGGATTTTCTCGATATCATTAAATATTGGATTATATTAAAATCTGTATAATATTTCTTCGTATACTTTCTAATTTTCAATAGAGTATTCTCATTTCTTTCGTTATTATAATATATTTTTATTGTTTAACTCGTGAATTATATTTTGTTCAAAGAGCGATTATTTTATTTCTTATGTTCTTCGAATATTCTTCAACATAATGGAATTTAAATTCACAATAAAGTTGGCAATGTTGACTTTATATATTGACGCAAGCATCCTTTGTGGGATATCGCGTCTGATTTGATCATAATAAATGAATATATTTGGATTACTTCTTTTTTTCCTTATAAATTTGCCCCAGGACTTTCTCGTTATCATTAAATATTGAATTATATGAAAATTTATATAATAATTCATCATATACTATATTTTTCCGTTTATAATTACTCTTCACAATTCATCCTTTCATACTTCATTCCTAAAGTTATAAATAATCGTTATATCTTCTTAAAATAAATTTCGATTTTTCGTTCAAAAGAAACACATGCGGGATATTTTCAAATGTCGTTCTACAATCATAAGCCGCATTATATTGTATTATAATATACTTTCTAATTTTCAATAGAGTATTTTAATTTATTCCGTTATTATTATATATTTTTATAGTTTCACTAGTTAATTATATTTTGTCCAATGAACACACATATTTAATTCTTATATCATACAACATATAGAGAAAGAGATTAATTGTTTCGTTGCGTTATTGCCACTTGGACTTTTCACATGGTCAAATTTCAATAAAAATATCAAGATATATCAATGATATTTTTTCTTCAAAATTTACTATCATATGGATCAGGATTTTTCGAGAGAGGGAGAGAGATCATTTTTGTTTCCCTTAAAGTTATAAAATATAATTTTTCTTTATAATTTTGATTTTATATATGAATTTAAAATATACGAGTATATTTTTAGAAATATAATTATGGATGTTCATATTAATAATGGAAAAATAGAATTTTTCTAACTAAAAATTAGTTTACTTGATTGTTATACTTAAAAGATCGAAATTATATTTTGAACAAAATTCTATACAAAAGTTAACTAATTGAATGTGATAAACAAAACACTGCATCTTTAATTCTTTATGAATAAATATTTTGTGAATATATAAACATGAAATACTAGTCTTATAATATCTATGAGGGTATTTCGTCTCTCTCTCTCTTTATAATATAAATTTCTCATTTTCTCATAAATAGTGCGGACTGTGCACTTTACATGTATTGACAATATGTCAATAAAAATATGTTAATTGTCATTGTCTCTCTCTTTGACCTTATATAATCTTATATGGACGTTATAATAAATCAGTTTCAATCTCAATCTCTCTCTCTCTCTCTCAGCACCGAAGAAGAGAAATATTAGAATTTTTTATGGGAATTGCCCACCCCTCGACACTACAATGGCCTTGGCTGAAAGCTAATTGCCATTTGGACCTGTTGATGTAATCAGCGCCCCTCAGGCCACTGCGGCATCTGATGGGGAAACAGAGCAACCTGGGCCTGGAACAGGCAAACCTTCAACCAACTGGGCCGAGCTCGTCGACCAGGAAAAACATCTCCCATTGGAGGTTGACATCACCGGCTTCACCACGGTCGGCGCAGGCCTGAAAATACCTTCTCTCTCTCTTTATTCTGCATTTAACCATATATAGTTTTATATGAACATTGTAATAAATCAGTTTTTCTCTCTCTCTCTCTCTAAAGGGCAAATATGGGATTGATGTTGAATAAACTATATAGTGGCCCACACATATAGAACATATAGAGAATGTTAATTTATATATATATAATAATACAACAGGTTTCTGGAGATTATATTTTTTTATTATTGTAATTTCAAGCTTTCAGGTATCTCTTCCCTTCTACAGGAGTACAAAAACGAATAATAATAAACTCTAGTTAGTATCTAATGGCATCATTAATATTCGTTTTTGTACTCCTGTATATGGGCAGAGATGCCCGAAAGCTTGAAATTTCAATAATAAAAGAAAAAGAAACTCATCTTTAGAAACCTCTTGTGTTATTTCAAATTATATCCTGGAGATTAAAATCAAAGTATAAAGAATGGGAATGTATTATTTATATTTAAAGTGTGTTTTATATCTATGCCAGTACACACCAGCCATTTATGATATATCGTGGAAAGAAAAGAAAGGAGAGATATCCTCCATCAGAGTTCTAAATGTTCTGAGGAGGGCCTGTGAAAATCGAAGTGTGTGTTGTCGATGGATTGATCTGCCATGGCGGCCGGAACATTTCCTTCTTGACTTCACTCTCTTCACATCTTAAAACATGACACTCATAGCTATGTACATTCCTATATGCAATTTTAATCTTTTTATATTGTTTTATTTATTTTCTCTTAGCTATATACAAGTGTAAAATTTGAGTGTAAACCTCACCTTGTCGTGAATTTTATCTGATTATCGAAATTTTAAAGAATTCCCTTCAAAACTGACTGCTACAGTTGAAAGAAGTCTCTGGATCTTTTATGATTTAGGTTGGGATCCCCATCTATTTGAAATAGTTCATTCATAAAACTAAGTGAATTTAATCTTTATTTACAAAAAATCAATATAAATCTAATAAGATATTTAAAACACGAGGACTCAACTTATAATGAATCCTTTCTTTATCGGAATAGAGAAATGGGTCGTTGTGGTTTTAATTTTCGTGTTTATATAAAAAATGTGTATTAAAATATCAGTTGATCATCATTGTATACAAAGCAATAGTGAAGACAATGTATATTATCATCTGCACTCTATAAAAAAATCGACGCATCAAGAAGGAGTTGTCTGATTTACGTGAAAATACGTTTTGCAAAGACGTTTCGACCAAACATACAAATGATTTAAATAGGGTGGCCCATTTATCCAGAGCATCTGAACTGCGTATACATAACGAGTATTCTAGCTTTAATTTATGGTGTTGCACGAGCTGATTTTAAATATTTCCGTTCATATATTTTTGCAGTAAGTCTATTTTTACTGTATCAATGACTCGCCAGAAAATTCCTGCTCATTTCAAACATATGTCAGAGTTTAAAAAAGGTCGTGCCATTGGATTGAAAGAGGCTGGTTGGTCAAATCGACTAATCGCGCGACATCTGTTTCTAGGTGATGCAGATTTTAGACAATGTTGGTAAGAGGGGGTCAACAACGGAAGAATACAACGTCAGGACGGCAGAGGGCGACCAAGGGACACAACAGAATGGGAGGACAGAGCGATTGTCATAACGGCTTTCGCAGCACCGGATTCGACGTTATCTACTATCCAACGTGTGCCTTGCACACATGTGTCCAAAATGATCATCAACAGACGACTGAGGGAGCAGAATCTAAGAGTTAGCAGACCGTTACGATGCCTACCCCTCACACCCGTACACCGACAAGTCCGACTACCGTGGTGTCAGTAGCGATCAACCTGGAACTGCGCTGACAGGGGATGTATAGTCTTTAGTAACGAGTCTCGTTTCTTACTGTGCCATGTCGACCGTCGCACACGTGTCTGGAAACGTTCAGGGTAGCATGTGGATCCTGGCCTTACTGTCGAACACCACACAGGTCCACAACAGGGCGTTATGGTCAGGGGTACATTTCATTAATAGCAGGACACCATTAGTAGTTATTCCTGGCACCCTAACGGCACAACGGTACGTAGATAACATTCCACGGCCTGTTTTGTTGTCGTTCCTCTCACATCACCCTGGACTTACTTTTCAACAAGATATTGCCCGGCCACATACGTGTTTCTATGGATTTTCTTCGATCTTGCCGAATTCATCCGTGGCCAGCAAGGTCGCCTTATCTCTCGCCCAAAGAGAACATTTGGGACGTAATGGAATGCGATTGCAACACCATACCAGAATATTGACTCTTTAACTCGGCAGTTGGAGGCAATTGGGCAAGAAATCCCGCACCTACCATCCGGAATCTTTATCAGTCCATGACACGCCTGGTGGCAGCCTGCATTCAGGTCAGTGGATGTCTAACGACATTTTGTCTTTCCCAATTTGTTACGATCAAATTTTGATCGTTTTCTCCTATACATGTTCTTCATATACACCAATTTTTGTTCCAATCGGACAACATATTCTTGGTGGGTCGAAATTTTTGTTATAGAGTGTATTTGATAAAATAATCCCTTGAATTAATATGTAAAATAAAAACAGAAATTCTCCAGGGAAAAGTGTCTTTTAAAAAATATCTCGAGCTTTCGGGCAAGTAAACCCTTCTACGGGAGAAAATGCTTTACATGATTAATACGCCAATAAAATAGGATTTAAAATTAAATAAAGTCCATTCACTGTTTACATTTGTTTTAAGGCATAATGTAAACAGTGAATGGACTTTATTTAATTTTAAATCCTATTTTATTGGCGTATTAATCATGTAAAGCATTTTCTCCCGTAGAAGGGCTTACTTGCCCGAAAGCTCGTTATATTTTTTAAATAAAAAAATATTTTTAAAAGAAACTTTTCCCTGGAGGCTTTCTTTTTTATTTTAATAGAGTGTATTTGTCGAGAAGAGAATTATTCATTGATATTTATTTATCTTTCTTTTTTTATCGTATAGAATTTATACAATTTGTGAAGGTAAAATGAAAAAGATTTAGAAAAGTTCACAATTAGTAACTCAAGCTTTCTTAATCCTGTTAATCTTCACGTTACTAATGGCAAAAAATCGTCCTCTATATGATTAAATACCTGGACGCCAGCCGACACGCTTCGTGGACCAATTAAAAGAACTCACTGGCTTAACGGTCACCGAGATGGTACATAGAGCTCAGGACAGAGATGGCTGGTGTCGCATCGTGTTTGGGATGTAATACGTGGGTCACAACGTTAGATCGCGAATAAAATGATTTAAGTTTTTATATGATTAAAAAAAAAACAAAAATGATAAACTTTGAGAAACAATGGTTGCCTGTAAAGTCGGTTTTACGGGCGAAGATTTTACGTGACAACGGTAGAATATTTATTGATATGAATATAATTAAATTGCACAATAGGAACAAGGAATTGAATGAAAATAAGAATTGCACAAATTTTAACTATAGAAATATATTTTGTTTACTAAAACATTGTACATGTAAACTTAAACTTAACTAATTCCTATTTGAGTGATTTTGTTGAGGATAGGACGATGATAGGAGAAATATGAAATGAAAGGAAGTGTTTCTGCTGTAATGTGTCTTGCGAAAGTCAATTCGATAGTTGTTCCTTTTAACGTAGTTGACTTAGAAACGTTTGATACGCAATCAAGATTATACGTATTTTTCATGAATTTAAGAAACGAGTTGTCAGGCTTTACGTTTTTGTTAAAATCACCACACAGAAGAATCGGTATACTAGAATCAACTTGCACGAACGGTGGCACGTACTGGCTGTTGTGAATGTACGGACCGAGTCCTTGCCATAGTAACATTCCAATATCCTGCATACTAGCTCCTGGATGAATATATACAGCACCGAGTATAAACTTGAAGCTAGTATTAGCGGCGAAGCAAGTAACTTTAGTCATGCACATGTCACCCTTGGTTTTAATGACACGAGTTACGTCTGTAATCCCAACTTGGAACACTTCCGCCGTAGATGTCGATGATAATTTACGATAGATCGCCACTCCACCAGCCGCGTTGGTATTTGAAAATCAAAACACTTATTCAGATCGAAGGTTCAAATTTTTGCTAAATAAATTTGAAATTAAATAAAATTTGTAATTGTAAATGATGAAGTTGAAAATTAAAACATTTACTTAAATTAGATGTTAAAATTCTTGCTCAACACAGTTTAAATAAAGTTTTCTTATATCTGCCACTTTTTCTTACTATTTGTAATTTTAAAGAATCAATTCGAAAATCAAAACATTTATTCAGATCGAAGGTTCAAATTTTTGCTAAATAAATTTGAAACTATTTAAAATTTGTAAAATAATAATTAATTAATTAATTAGTTTTAAACTAATAATTTACTTAACACTATCAACATTTATCAATAGTATGACATAACCTATAAACTCAGTTTCTCAACTTTTGTGTCAATCTAACAATTAATCAATCAATCATAGTTTACGATAATGAAATATCAGTGTACAATTATTTACCTTTATTGTTGTAGTTGTTGTAAATGACGAATCTAAGCACTCCACATTTTCACTACAGACACAGCTGACGATACTTTAACCACACGTGTGAACTTGTATTATGACGCTTTCTTGTTTTTCCAACGCCAAGAACGTTCGAGAAAGACAAAGACAGAGACAAGCATGCGCCGATTCAATGCGCCTAATTCTCTAGCGCTGCGCGCGCAGCTGCGCGCGCAGCACTCTCGTTCGATGACTCATCGTAACGTTACCGGGCGTTATACTTTTTCATAAGTGACTCCCAGCCGCAACCTAATTTAAGACGTTGTCATGTCAAAAAGTACTGAATCTTTACATTATCTCAATATACCAAAACCAATAATTGTGGTGATCTTATAGATAAAACTGGTGTTAAAACCCTAAAAGAATTGAGCTATGATATTTAGGAACTTATACTATTCCGACAAGCAGACATGTCATTAGTACTATTAATACAACATTAGCACTAAACACGATGTTCAGACACAGTTCACATTTGTTCTTTTTCTATTTTCAAGATTTACTGTGAGAGGGCTATCTAGGATCTTATAATATTCCGACAAGCAGACATGTCATTAGTACTATTAATACAACTTTAGCACTAAACACGATGTTCAGACACAGTTCATATTTATTCTTTTTCTATTTCCAAGCTTTACTGTGAGAGGGCTATCTAGGAACTTATACTATTCCGACAAGCAGACATGTCATTAGTACTATTAATACAACATTAGCACTAAACACGATGTTCAGACACAGTTCATATTTATTATTTTTCAAGATTTACTGTGAGAGGGGTATCTAGGAACTTATACTATTCCGACAAGCAAGACATGTCATTAGTAACATTAATACAACATTAGCACCAAACACGATGTTCAGACACAGTTCACATTTATTCTTTTTCAAGATTTACTGTGAGAGGTTAGATTTGTTTGGAACCAAACATATTAATTCAAGGCTTCCTCGGCAGTTGTAAATTACATTAACAATGTAAATAACTTTGTTGACTGATTAAATTATCATTTATTTAATTAAGATTTTAATTTTTAGGGAATTTAGTCGCGAGGGCTCTCCTAATTAGATGCCAGATGGAAATCAATGTATTGGCTGAGTCTTCTGCCATTATTTGGAATCGTTTGGTTGCCAACGATATTCACAGAATTTAAAATATACCTATCCTATCTTACTTCAACACATAGGTGAAAATTGGTTTACCTGAATTAATTGAATTGTCCTACCCAACCCACCGCGATCAGAACTTATATCAGCATTTGTTTCTAAATGCTAAAAACAACAAATGAATTTTAAATATGAAAGAAAATCGTGAAATGTTCCTTTCAATTGACGTAATCGTAGCAAAGAAGTCATAAAATAAGTTCTGAATACCTGTATGACTGGTTCTATGTAAAACAGACGACTAATAAAAAGATAAACATTCTGCTCTTATTTTATAAAAAGTGAAAACGAAAATGAAAGCGTGTTTTAAAATATACTACACACATATATATATATATATATATATATATATATATATATTACAAATATTATTAACGTTTTAAAATATTTTAAATTCCTATAGATTTTTAAAACTAACATCAAAGAAAGACATGATAATGATGAGAGCTCTCGTACAGAAAAGGAACATGCCCGTCCTATCACTAGAAGACGCTGGAATATTGGTGAGGTCCGATAGCTAATCCCACCCCGATGGACTGTTTATGCAACGGTCAATGGGGAGCTTGTCGACATGGCCTTCATGAATTTAACATCTTCTCCTCCTCCAAGGAAAAACCAACCGCTCTCCTCCATTTCTTTCCCTCCCTCTCCCCGCTCTAAATTAAGAAAACTTCCTTTAAATTTATAATTTAATCTGGGAACAAAAATTCTTTCCGTCTTCAATTTGTTGTCCTGGACTCCCAGATTAAAATAGGAGGAAGGACACTTGGATATTAAATTGTAAAGTAACATGACCTTAATTTGTTCTTCTCCACTGTTTCTTTTGCCTCGTTGAGTTCTTTCTTGGAAACTTTTACCATTCTGGAGAGATTAAAATGTGGCCATTCTGATTCCTATGTAATTAACTTGGGTTATCAAGATAAGGATTTCTTTGTAATTTGAATATTAAGATCATTTGTCTTGTAAACATATTTAGATGGAATTCTTAAAATATTATAAACTTTATCAAACGTTTATAATATACAGGTTTAAACTCTAAATTAAACCTTTCTTTTCGATATAGAGCAAACTTCTAATTGGAAAATATTAATGTCAAACGTTAGTAATTGACTTGTATGAGCTGAGGTTAGTTATATATATATGATAAAAACAATAGAAAATATTTATCAAGAAATTGGGTTAGTCAAATATTAGGGAACAGGTTAAATCAATGAATAGTTGATTTCTGTTCCACCAAATGGCGCTCTGCCTTCTGAAAAGCATATATGCTCCTGGTCAAGGTAGCGATGGAATATGCATATACATGTATATGATTATTTTGTTGGAATAACAATATATAATAGAATTACTTATCGTACTTATTATATGTAGTGTCAGTTTATCTCTTGTATATCAAATCAGCCATTGATGTATAGCGTTCATTTCTCTCTCTCTCTCTCTATGAAATTCTCTAAAATTAAGTAATAACATTTAAAATCGGCAACAGGAAAATAAATTCTCTCTGAATATCAATGTTGCTAGATTTATTAGCAAACCTCTAATTGAATCTTATCTTAGAATGCAGACGACTAATTCGATGATAAAAATGGCGCCGAACATCCGGTCGTTTGGAAATTAAATTCCCAATTGCAATCGCTTAATGGAAGAGTCGTTCTAATAGAATTCGGTCTGGCCGAGATATCAAGGACCATGTATTGCTGCTGTCATTTATTCTTTGTAACTTGGTCGTTGCTTGGCAACGCTTCTTAGAGGATTTAGCATCGAATTAGCGTGGAACTGGAAAAGAACAATGAGTAGATTAAGTGATTTATATTCAAATAAGGGTGATCGAAGAATGAAGAACTATCTATCTAATTAAAAACCACCGAGACTTTAATTCTATACTAGACCCGAGTTCTTCCTATGTGAAAGATTACATAAGTAATAACATCTGTAAGTTTATTCTGTGTCCTCTCAAGTCTTATGTCCATAGTTTCGTAAAATATCTAACTAAGATTCTTCTTGTCATTGTCGCATATATAAGCAGAATCGTCCTATGCAGTATTGGAACTCTAAAAAGTGTGGTCTAGAGGATTAACTTTGCGAACCACTGGGAAGGTTCCCCTCTGATGAGCCAAGCCATCCCACTATTTTTCATCGCAGTAAGGCAGTAGACCGACACACAGCTACTCCAGCACGGTTTACTCTCTCTAGTGCCAACGTTCAACCTCTAGATAGATAGATTATTTTGGTATGAGGAACAAACGGATTAGGCAGAATTAGTATCGTTCCGGAGTTAAAACTATGGTTGTAAGGGACAGGTGTCAAATATTTTGGAAACGCGTGTGAAATGAAAACGGAATTGTCAAATTCGCATGTTATTGGACTAATATTATTTCCCCAAAATTATCGCAATCCATGAAATCCGGCATAACAATTATAAAACGCTACATCTTGGATCGTAAAATGAAGTGGGTTTATTGGATATGTCGACGATCATTACCTTAGTCTTTTAAAAGAGGCCCCTCTTCTTTTAAAAATACATTGAAACAATGCATTTAGATTCATTCCCTTCCTCCCACCCCCTGAAAAATCCATAGATATAGTTTCTCATTCAAAAGAGAAAAATTAAGGGTTGAAATAGTTTCATAATTTTATACCTCTGAAAGTACTAGGTATATATTTTGAGGGAAAATATCGAAAAACCACCAAGTGGAGCTATGGTAAAATTGTATCGCTCAATTTATTAAATAGACTTTATACCACATCAACTATTTTATTGAATTTCTTCAAATAAAAGACACTTCGGCCAGTAAATCTTTTTATTGTCTCGACGTTTCGACAAAAATCTTTTGTCCTCGTCTGGAGCGAACAAAAATTAAAACATTAGGCAAAGCGTTAGAAATTATTCTAATAAGGCTGCAAGGGCACGCGATATTCGAAATTTTGTACAACATCTAAAGCACGAGTCAAAAAAACAAATATTTAACTCACAAAAGACTATGATCTTTTAAATAAATTGTATAAATATTTCTAATGAGAAATTATATTTAAAAAAAGTTTTAATTTTTGTTCGCTCCTGACGAGTACAAAAGATTTTAGTCGAAACGTTGAGACAATAAAAAGATTTACTGGCCGAAGTGTCTTTTATTTGAAAAAATATGAATGCCGGCCAGGCAGCCTCTATCTCTACGATATTTTATTGAAGATATAGGTATATGGACTGACACTCATATTTTCTACAGGAAATTATACCTCATCCAGAACATACTGTTACGACATTCCCAGACGTGTTCTCTGTCACAGGATGTTAGATATAATTATATATGTGAGTTTGTAAAGGAAAACAGATACAGTTTGCGCTTAATTACAGTGTTCCGAAATAGGATGAGTACACAAAATGGAACCTGCCTCTAATCTTCATCGTCAGAAGGATCTTTGGCGCCGTCTTCCACACCTCCAGGCTATTTTACTCGGTCACATTACCAAAGAATCTCTTCGCTTCTCTCCTGGCATGTCCGATATAGGACTTTCCAGTCAGTAAGGTATCTTTGCACTCCTACGAAGCGTTCTACACCGTACAGTCACTACTGGCCTTGGCACATTTCTATCCACTGGAATGTCTGCTACTGGACACTCCGAAAGCGCTTTCTAGAAGACTGCGAGCTGTCACAATCGCTTTGGTGTCATCTTTCACGAAATATTCGTACCGCTTTTCCTGTTTACTTCATTTTTGGGCCTTATTCATTGGCCCTCTCCTTCAAAAAAACAATCCCAATCATCGTTTTACTGTCGCTCTTCCAGAATGTAGATTGTTACACAGTTTCTCAATATATATACCTATTCTCAATGAAGTTTTGATAATCAGCATTTACCTTCATTAGGATTCGATATATAATATACGAATGAAGGATCTTGAGGAAGGCCAATAACATTTCCCCATAGAAAGGTCGATTGTATTTTGATGAGGTGACAATTTATTCCTTGCCAAACTATCTACTTTGAATATGTATAAAGACTCTAGATTGCGTTTAGTTATAACGTCTGTTTTGAGGGGAAAGGTAATATTTCTTTTGAAAAGGATTAATATCCTATAAGCAAAGCTTTCATCTTTCTCTTTATAAATAAATAAATATTCCAAAGTTAATGCCAACTTTTGCCTTCAGAATAGGATCAGAAGTCAATACCTTGTCTATCTGTGATCTTAGGAAACTATTGATACCATAATCCAGGTTTATGAAAATTAGACACACACAACAACATATTTGACAAAGTCTGAAACTCCATCTGAAAGCTACGGTTTAAGGCTATAGTCATCGTTAGTTTAAGTCAGCGTATATATTAACAGATCAAACAAAGAGGACATAAGAAATTTTCCGAATTCCTTAAAGCGATGTTTTACTAATAAATTGGCATTATCAATCTCATAGTAAACTATCTCGATTAAAACTTCCATCATCACAATACTTATTGCCAGCAACATGAAAGTTTCATATTCAATAAAACCGCTGCGTATTGAAAAATATCCGATATATTTAAAAATTCACAGAAAATCTTTACAATTCTCAGATACATCCACGAAAACTTTTTTTCCAAATTTTCAATTCACTTTTGCAAATTGAGACATCATAGAAATTAGAATTCAATCTCCTTCTAACTCTCCGAATAAAATTTCACTTTTCCAAATGACTCTGAGGAAATTAAATTAATACATTCTTTCACCTTCCCTTGGGGTGTTTTTTCCACTTTTTTTTGAAGGATTAACTATTTCTTGTGAGAAATGAGGTAGGGGAATTTTACTGACGTATATACAATGTTATTGAAATATGTTTTTATTTGGCTTTACAAAAACAAATGATAAATATATAGTATTGGTCCTAATTAATTTATTGATTCTTGTTTAATCGGCTTTCTAATACAGAGCATGTAAATTGACATACAGCTACATTTCTTCTCCAATAGCCAATCTCTTCATCAACGCGGGATGGTAAAAATAATGATGAAAAGAGTTTCTCCTTGAAGATGATATGATATGTGAATATTCATGAAATATGCAAGACGTAAATCCAACTAGGTTAAATGAATATCTATAATACACTATGCAATCACGATTGATTCTGTAGAAGATAACTAGATATAGCGAAATTCGGTTAAATATATCTTAAATTGGTGATATTCAGTGAAAGAGACCAAAATGGTCGAAATTGCTGATGTCTATCAGAAAATAACATGAGAAGAGAGAAAGAAAATGCTCGTAATATTTAACATTTAGTAAAAACAAAATGTTCTTTATAGCTATGGTCATTTTTGATTTAATTCTCAATATACATATATATTGAGACGTTACAGAAACAATTTTCAATTGTACATAAATTCCTTTAAAATGTTACTTTAATTTTTCATATGTTTATTTTCAATTTATTTTTCTCATTCATCAAAAGTCAATGATGTACATACTAAATTAGTAAAAACTCAATAAAAACGATATGTAAAAATACACATAAACAAATGGCTTGTAAAAGAAAGCAGCAATAAATGAGTTTAGGCAAAATGTTTATTTCATTAACAAACATTTCACTTTTAAAATAATAAACTTTAAAAATAAAGTTTTACTAAACTAAAATTAGCGTTTTAAAAATAAAAACGTGGCATTTGGCGCAGTCGAAAAGGATACGGAAAAAAAATGGCGGAAAATCCAAACAACCGGTTGCAAAAGTTCAACGGCTCGAAGTCGGCAATTAGGCCTGAGTCATGGATCAAATTATATGATTTTGAAAATAATTCTTTAAAAGAAGATGAAAAAATCAAAAATCTTATGTACTACTTGACAGATTCAGCACTTGAATGGTATGCAGACGAGATTATTTCAAATCCTGCAATAAAAAGATGGGAAGTTGTAAAGGAAAAGTTGATTCAAAGATTTGGTTCATACAACGCAAATCCAATTGTCTCAGCATCACATCGAAGATTAAAACGAGAAGAATCAATAGAAAATTATTTTCAAGATAAAATTCGCCTGTTAAATCAAACCCATCTAACGAAGGAGGAAAGAATACATTTATTAACAGACGGACTTCCAAATGATTGGAAAGATTTAATTGTGGCTGCACAGCCAACTGACACCACGAAATGGTTCCATATCGCAGCTTCTATTGAACAAAATAGGGCTTCATTTCAGTTTAAGCCTAAAAACAAAATACATCTCGCGACAAAAAATAATGATAATAGAAAAAATGTTTGCCCATTCTGGTGTCCAATATGTTCGAAAAAAGGAATAAAAATTAAACATTGGGTCACAGATTGTGAGGATTATGATCCTAATTATAAAAAGGATAGGCCTAATCAAAACACTTCAGTGAAACAAGTATGCGGAGCCCCGCAATTGTTGAATGTAAGTACTTTGACAAATACCCCTACACAAGGAGCTTTCAAGCTTATCAACATAAGTGTTGAAGTAAATGGAATTCCTGCGCAAGCATTTGTGGATACTGGTGCAACAGTATCAATAATCAATTGGCGATTGTTCAAGCGAACCCGTCTTCAACTTCAACCAAATTCAGACATTCACATCAGCCAAGCGGATGGTGTTACCAGGACATGTGGAAGCCTTCAGACCAAGGTAAGAATAGATAAACTAATTAAACCTGTAACTCTCCATGTAATGAAGAACTTTAAATATCCACTCTTGATCGGATTAGATGTTGCATCTCTTTTTAATCTTTTAATAGATGTCAAAGACAAAACAATTTACACCAAATTTGATGGATTACAAAATCCAATTCTTGTAAATCATCTAGAAGAGATAAGAGAACATGAATTAAAAGAATTACTTGAACACAATAGGAATGTATTTTCTCAGCATGCTATTGATTTGGGAAAAGTAGCTATACAACATAAGATCATCACGAAAAGTGAACAACCAATTTCTCTTAGACCCTATCGTCGTCCTCTAAAAGAGTATGAAGAGATAGCTGAACAAGTTAAAGAACTTCTCGAACACAAGTTAATAAGAATTTCAGATTCTCCTTGGGCATTTCCTGTTGTTATGGTTCCCAAGAAGGATGGAAATAAAAGGATGTGCATTGATTACAGACGTCTTAATGAGATCACACTGGATGACAGGCAACCCCTACCTCACATACAGGACATGTTTGATCGATTGCATGGATCCAGATTCTTCTCTACCCTTGATGTTGCCTGGGGTTATTGGCAGATCGAAATGGACCCGCAATCTATTCAAAAAACTGCATTCGTCCCAAAGATGGTCATTATGAGTTTTTAGTGATGCCCTTTGGTTTAAAAAATGCTGCTTCAACGTTTCAAAGGATAATCCAACATATTCTAGGTGAATTATTATGGAAAGGAACTTGCTCTTTCCAAGATGACATATTGGTGTACACGAAAACATGGCAAGAGCACATAGAGCTTCTTAGTAAAGTTTTTGACAAATTAAGACAGTACAACATGAAATTAAAATTGTCGAAATGTATTTTTGGAAGAACTGAAGTAAAATACCTCGGACATATCATCAGTCACAATCAATTAAAACCTGATCCAGGAAAAGTAAAATCTATTCAAGACTTTCCAAGACCTGATACTGTAAAGAAAGTTCGTCAGTTCATGGGATTGGCAAATTATTACAGAAAATTTGTGAAGGACATTTCTAAAATTTCATTCCCCTTGGTTCGACTCACTCGGAAGAATCAGCCCTTCATCTGGAATGAGGAAGTAGAGGAGTCATTCGCTAAACTTAAAATGGCACTATCTACAAAACCTGTCCTTGCTATTTACAACCCGGACTACCCCTCTAAAGTTTATACAGATGCCTCCAAATATGGAATTGGAGCAATCCTAACACAAATTGGTCCAGACAATGAGGAACATGTAATTGCTTATTACTCCAAAACACTGCAACCACACCAAGAAAATTATTCTGCTTATGAGATGGAATGCCTAGCCGTAATACAAGCAACTGATCACTTTCATGTATACATAGAAAACCAACCATTTGAAATCATCACTGATCATGCGGCGCTCCAATGGCTTTTCACCATGAAGAAACCGAAACCTAAGTATTTTAGATGGATTCTTAGTTTATCCTCGAAATCATGTAACATCGTTCATCGTTCTGGAAAGCAACAAACTCATGTTGACGCCTTATCAAGACTCCCAGTTGTTAACATTGCAACTCAAGAACTTCAAGAACACCAACAAAATTCAGATTTGAGTTTCTTGAAAAATTCCCACACTCACGACGGTGTGGTAATGATCAAACAAAAAGGAGTTTTTAAAGCAGTTGTCCCAAACTCGCTTACCAAAAAAATATTGGAAGAATATCACGATTCATTGAGTCACCCATCAATAACCAAAACATGCAAACTTATAACTCAATGTTATTGGTGGAAAGGAATAACAACTGACATCAAGAATTATGTTCGATCTTGTAAATCTTGTCAACTAGTGAAGGTCAGACATGAACCAACTTTAGGAGAAATGATCACTCCAACGTCAAATATCCAACCATTACAAATGATCGGTTGTGACACTATTGTACTGGGAACAGCAGCAGCTAACACAAAGCATAAATTCATTCAAGTTTTTGTTGATCACGCAACTCGTTATCTATGGGCATATCCCACAATAACAAACACTGCTCAAGCTGTCACTCAATGTCTTGATAAGATAATCAAATCTGTTAATTCGATCAATACTATCTTAACAGATAATGGCAAAAATTTTATATCAAAAGAGTTCAACAAATTTCTTTCTTTACAAGGAATTAAACACACATATACTTCGCCTTATCATCCTCAGTGCAATGGCATTTGCGAGAAATTAAATGATACGATAATGACAAAACTGAGAATAGCTGTTCTAGAGAAACCTAGATGTAAATGGAGCTCATTGTTACCGCAAGTTGTCAAAAATTATAATTCCACACCACATGACGTGACTGGTTTTTCACCGCTTTTCTTAATGTATGGAATCGGTAATGTACCCGAATTTGCCGACCAAACTCCAATTACAATTGAAGAAGCCAGGAAGAAAGCTAGCCTGCGGACAGAACAAAGTAGAAGTAAGTGGAAGATTAAACACGATAGCCATCACCCCAAGTATGTCTTTAAAGAAGGAGACTTAGTCATAAGAAAAATTGCCTTCAACGACCCTCGTCTCATCAAGACATCACCAAAATATGAAGGACCATTTGTCATTCAAAAAAAGATATCTGATGCAACCTACGATATCTCTCTGAAAGACCAAAAGCAAGCAAGACGCGTTCACATATCTCAACTTCGACCATTTATTACCCGAGAATAAATGCTTCAAGAAGGGGAATATGAGACGTTACAGAAACAATTTTCAATTGTACATAAATTCCTTTAAAATGTTACTTTAATTTTTCATATCTTTATTTTCAATTTCTTTTTCTCATTCATCAAAAGTCAATGATGTACATACCAAATTAGTAAAAACTCAATAAAAACGATATGTAAAAATACACATAAACAAATGGCTTGTAAAAGAAAGCAGCAATAAATGAGTTTAGGCAAAATGTCTATTTCATTAACAAACATTTCACTTTTAAAATAATAAACTTTAAAAATAAAGTTTTACTAAACTAAAATTAGCGTTTTAAAAATAAAAACGTGGCAATATATATATATATATTGGCATTCATTTGTAATCGGTTAATACAATTTAAGCTACATTGAGTTGATTTCGCTGACTTATTTCAATTTGAAACTTTACTCCCTGTCAAAATGATTATCTAAGCGTAACTTGTATTAGTAATAGACATAGAAATTGTAACGGCTGTGCTGAAAGCTATCATTTACTGGAAACATACTTGCCTACTGCAACATTCACTGATCTACTGCACGGCCACGCTTGCCTACTGTAAACACACTTGTCTAATGCAAATACTTATTTGCCTACTGCACAGCCACGTTTGCCTATTGCAAGCACTCACTTGCCTTCTACAAACACTCACTTGCCTATTAAACAGCCTACTGCGGAGGCACAGGCTGCACACATTTCCTTCCAAACTTTTATAAATAGTCTATTTGGACGCGACCTTTCAGAAATAGGTCTATCGTTATACAAGACAACTAAAGAGATAAAGATTACACCAACACTTACACCGTTCATGAACTCTAGAATGATATTAATAAATGGTTAATTACAGTTTTCTAATTTTATCTGTAGACTCATTACTTCCGAATGCTAAAGCTTGCCCATGAAATTCTAAAACGTTGCTATAACCAAATAGTAGCTATCGACGAGAGTCGTTATAACAAGCCATCACCATCTAACACTCTTTAAATACAACAAACCTACTACAATTTTTGTTTTATATAAAAAGGAAACACTTGAGATTGTCCATTACTAGCTCAATGTAGAACTTTATTATTGTGATGAAAGGACAGTTTAGGCTTGTAGAGAGTTTGCATGGAGCGGGTGGGGCACGCGTGGGAAACAAATCGAGAAAGTAAAGTTTAACTACTATTTAAGAGGTACTATATATGTTTAAAGGATTTGTACGAACTCTCATCCCTACGTGTAACAATTGTCTGAGTTAGTAAGTAAGCCCAACCTAGATGGATTGCTTGGAATGTGTCAAAATGCCGCCATTTGTTGAGGAGCCATGGAGTGGGACGAGTGGCCAACAATGACCAGCGGTTGCCAAGGGTCGCGTCGACCTACCACCACCGCCGCTAAAGTAAATTTCGATGTTGCTACGAGAGACCAGGCGGCCAGTATGGAGTTTGACGACATCGCGACAGCCTTCTATCCCCATAGAGAGTTGAACTTGGAGATGCTCTGTCGGGCCAAAGATCAATCCTTTTATTCAGGCGCAAACACTCCTCCAATTTCAGGAGATTGTTTCCTTCACGTCGTCCAAGTCAATTCCGGGGACTCAGAATCCGAGAGCGAGGATCCGGACTATAGTAAGAGTCAAGAGAGTCACACTGCGGCCATAGGCAGTCTGAAGATTGCTGATGACGAGGAGAAACCTGCAGTGTCCACCAAGCAGCAGCCCGATCCCCGCCGGTACTACAACCCCATACGGGAGAAGTGGGCCGTGCCAAAGCTAAGGACCTCTCGAAGCTTCCTTCGAACGTGCCGCGAAGAAAGCGCTTAGTTCTCGTGAACTCATTCAAGGAAAAGTTGGGTTGTTGTCTCTGCAAAATTTTCATCATTTAATAGCATTCTAAAACTTTTATCTATATGATCAAAGTTTACCAAAAAAACTATATAATGAAAAAATAGTTGATGGATTTGTTGTAATAAAATTTTTCTCTTTGCAAATTAGTTTTTGAACGCCCCGAGATTGAACAAAATATAAACGACAAAGAATGTGGTAATCAATTTCAAGAGTTAAATGTCTTTGTGATTTGTTTTAGGAATATTTAGTAATATGCGAATGTCTCTCATTTGGAAAATCACTGGAGGTTTGAAGTTCGGAGATTATTCTAACATTTATTTTTACATTATTTGAGAGAACACTAGTTCTATAGGCTTATAGAAACTAAAAGATTTTATGTTCCACACAAGAGAATTAAATGTCCGTTAGTTTTTGAAGAGATAAATACTATGTAAGAGAGAGATGACCATTTACAACACATTCAATAATTTACCAACATTTTAAAATTCAGTTACTCAAATTAAAATAACTATAACTAGAGCATTTTAATTTCATTTGATACTTTTCATTTTGATTGTGCGGTAATATATTAGAATTTTAAAATAATATATATAAACACACAATATTTAGAGATTATAATGAAAGTGATGAAATGTTTATAAAAAAAAAATAATTTTAAATCACAAAGGTTTGTTCATAAAATACATTTTCGTAACACAATATTTATCGAAATTTATTATTTAAAATCAAGATATAAGTTAGCGGTGTTTCCAATTCACGGAATATTTGTTTGAATTGGAACAAACTGTTACTTTACCCCAGTTTGATTCTCCTTTCACACTTGAACAAACGGTTAACTTGAATGGCGAGTATATCAATTTGATCATTACCAAGCATCACACAACTTTCTATATTGTTATGTTAAATCATGATAATTTACAAGGATGTTTAAGAAGATTAAAAAAAATGAATCTTTTCAATTCAGAATTAGTGCGATGATTGGGAGGGGGGGGGGGATATATATCATATTTTAATTCTATATATATTCTGCATTATTATATTTGCATGTAAATACATTTAACCTTTTAAAATTATTTTCTTTTGAAGGCTCCGTGACAAAAATCTATATATGAAGATATTCTTAAAAAAGGCTTTTATATGCGCGCGCGAGTGTTTTGGTACAACTCTTATTTATTTCAAGATAGAATATAAAGTATAAATGCCTTTTTAATTATAGATCTATTTATGTATTGCTCTATTTTCAAAAAGTATATAAAGTATTAACCACGCTAATGGTGATGAGCAAATGGTTGTGCCTGACAATACTGAGAGCGCTCCATACTTAGAAATACGCGAAAGACTCTCGACTCTGGATGTCATGATTTAGAAATTTTCTATTTGAAAGAGATGTCGACATTTGAAAAAATACGTACAGTAACTGGATATTTTGTTCTAGGTTATTTGTAGTACAACTGTTTCTTGTTAATTTCAACATGCACGTAATATGTATATTTATTCAGAAAATTGATATTTTAAATATGTGCAGTAGACGCTCCACGAGTGGATACTCTCGCTAGAAGACGCCTCTCTCTACAAAGAATAGTTTTAATCATTAAGATGACTAATTTTCCTATAATTAGCAATTCTCCAGTAAAAGGGGAAACGTCTCCTTGAATAAAATTTTGGCCCTTCAATTAGGTAAAGTCTTTTAGAGAGAGGTCCTACTGTATCAATTTCTGACAAAAAAAAAACCTACAGAACAGCTATGGGCCCAAAGTATTTTATCATTATACTTAAGAACCTGGTGTAGAATCTTAACAATAAATCAACTTCATCCATTAATCTATAAAGAAGAGACAAAACCTTTTCCACATATATATATATTTTTAATTAAAAATGCATATATTAGATCAAAATATCATTTATTTTACCAATATTTCAGTTGGCTGAACGCCAATCTTTATCAAGGTGTTATTACATTTTAAAGTGTGTCATATTTTTATATATAAAATTAAAATTGCGCCACTTCCCAACATTCACCGAAATGTATTTGATGGACAAGTCACTCTTTCTGAGGAACCGAAAAAGTACTAAAAGAGCATGATCTCTAGGTATTGGTCTGAGAGGACAAAGAATAAGAATATACGCACTCATGGACAAAATTTAAGGAAGTTGTGCCTTTTTTCATGTATATATATTTATATTTAATATGTTATAATACCTTGAAAAAGGTTGGCGTTCAGCCAAATGCAATATTGGTAAAATAAATGATATTTTGATCTAATATATGCCTTTTTAATTAAATATATTTATATATTTTTATTATTATTATATTTTTCATTATATTTTGAAGGAGAACGCGTTCGAATTTATATGTATGGTAAATCCGACGTTATATAAGAAATTAAGGAGTGGTTTATGCTTAAAATATGAAACTTCTTTAAGTGTTGGTCATGAGTGTATGTGTATATAATAAAATATGGCATAATAAATAAAAAAAAACATAATCATAAAATATTGGCATATATTGGATTGAAAAAAATTGTACTCGCCAATATTTTGGTTGACTGAGCGGCAGATTTTGTCAAGACATAACAACATATTACAAACTCAGTACCACATAGTGTCATAAATAAATGTGTATTTTAAAAAGAATGTATTTAATATATTGTTTTTAAGGAAATCAATTTATGTATGCCTATAAATATTGTATATATATAGATGGAAAGTTTGCCGGGAGGAAATTGATCCAGAGGTCGCCTCTCCTGTCGAAATAAACGTCAAAAAACCTGACGCCATCTATTGACAGTCGCCGCAACTAGCGGCCTCGGGTCGGTGACAAAGCCACAACACCAGCTTTAGCAAACTGAGAAGCGTCCACCTAGAGACCATGGTTTCGGGCTAATGGCCCTCGTCAGTCTAGGGCGGACTTTATGCCATGAGATCCACACGGGATCTAATGGAATCCTCACAATCTACCAAAGAGGTGTTTTGCTGGCAAGGTGGCTGGGCCAAATCTATGGCTAGAATATAGATGGAAAATTTGCCGGGAGGAAATTGATCCATAGAAGCATAGGGCGCCTCTCCCGTCAAAATAAATGTCAAAACCTGACGCCATCTATTGACCGTAGCCGCAACTAGCGGCCTCGGGTCGATGACAAAGCCACAACACCAGCTTTGGCAAACTGAGAAGCGTGATGTATATATCTTAAATAGAGCTATGTCATAATTTGTACATAACTGGATGCAAACCCGACCCAATATGTATGCAATGTATGTTTTAAAAGATTTAATAAAAACAAGGCTTAAAGAAATCTGGGAGAGAAGGCCTACAAGAGGAAACAATCATTAGCAGGGTTTATTATCCCGGAACTCATAAAACTGAGTTCAAGAACCTAGCACTTCCTGGTCTGGTTAGGACAAGTCCAAAGGACAAAGAATTAGCAAAGACCAATCAGAGAGCAGCTCATTAGCCACGAGCCTATAGCGAGATTACACGTCACGAACGTTCAGCCAATGAAAAACCAAAAGAGTTTTCTTCTTAAATCGGGAACGCAGAAATGTAATTTGGGAGCTGGACAGCACAGAATGAGGAGCTCGGCACCATCGCAACAAGTTAGGAGCTCGGCACCATCGCAACAAGTTAGGAGCTCGGCACCATCGCAACAAGTTAGCCCCGGGACAGCACCGAGTTAGGACCTTGGAGCCATAGGAATCAGCTTGGAGCAAAATCCCATCTCCCCTCCTCAGATAAGTTAATTATCAATCATGCAATAGAAAGTCGATAGTCAACTTCGCTCAATTCCTCAACTCCTTCTCTCCCTAGATTAGCCTTTTTCAACTCAATCAACCCCGTGTGTTTTCGTTATTTTCCCCTGTTGTGAACACCTTACCACTCAGCATCAACGACTGCGCCAACATCTTCAATCAATTATCAATCAACTCAAAATATTTTGCACCCGTGTGTTCCCACAGATATGTATTCAAAATAAAATATGGATTTTAAATGATACTGGATGAATATTTGACAAAATGAAATAAAGGGTGGAAACAATATAATTATGTGTAAAGTGTAACCTTTGCGTTTTCAAAATAAATATAACTTAATGTTGAATAATGGTTAATATAATTTACAAGTTTCACTAATGTGTGGAGAATATAAATAATTTCAAATAAAAACTGTGGTAATAGGACTTAAAAGAAGGCTTATAATTTATCCCTTATAATCATGTTCCTTTTGAGTTCTGATTTGTTAATTTGCTCAGTGAGTGTCTGGGTGCCTTAAGGTTTTTTTCAAATGTTAATATGATTGATAAGAGAGAGTGGTGATTATTTTGTTTCTCTCTTTGGAACTCGAGCGATGTGTTCAGAGCCGTAGTTGTAGGGGAGGAAGCAGTAAAATCTTTTTGGTTGATCAGGGTCGTTGTTTGAAGGGGCAAATTTCAAATTAAAAATGTTTTAAAAATAATTTTCAATTTTATTTTATTCAAAGTCTTATTATTTGTGCGGATTGTAATCCTTGTTGAGCTAAGCAATAACCTCTACCCTATAACTCTATACTCCCTATACTCTACCCTCAAACCCTATAAACTCTACACCCATTACTGATCACCATTTTGATATAAAAATGCATATTAAAATATATTAATATAAGAAATTTGATCTATTTTTGACGCGTTTGATTCTTTTTAAAATGAATAAATTTTATACTGCACTTATTACAACGATAAAATAATGTGAGAGCCCCTGGCTCATCAGTGGTGAACCCTCCCTAGTTTAATCTACTATACCGCTGTAATATTGCATTTTTATGTTTTACTTTTATACTGATACTGAGGCTAGACTCTTGGAAAGGGTATTCTGAATGAAATATAGACATAAGCTTTGAGGACAATAGAAATGATGGCGCGCATATATATTAAAGATTACTATACCTCCAAAAATAAATATATATGCAAATAATGAACCATTTCAAATATCCCAAGATTACTCAAGAATGAATTTTATTCGAATAAGCTAAGGTTGAAATCGATTAGCAATATCGAATCAGGTCTGAAGGAAATGTTCGAAATAAATATTTCAAATGTGATAAGATATTGAGTTAGGCTTGAACTTCCAAAAGCCTAAATTGCACAAAGATGTCATCTCGCTCCAACTAGGAGAACATAATAACTTCCCCGAGGGAAGACTCAATTGATCCATTCTGGAAATTGGGATCTCTCAGCAGTGGGAACAATTATGCCGCCGTTTAATTGGTTAATCTCATTAAGGAATTATTCCGTTGACTGGTTGCGGCGGGTGGTCAGGGCTGTGGTATGCGGCCCCGGGTCTCACATTGTCTGAGACTCGTGGTCAGGACTGTGGTATGGGACCCCGGGTGTTACATTGTCTGAGACTGGTTGTCAGGACTGTGTTATGTGGCCTCGGGTGTTACATTGTCTGAGACTCATGGTCAGAACTGTGGTATGTGGCCCCGGTTGTTACATTGTCTGAGACTGGTGATCAGGACTGTGGTATGTGGCCTCGGGTGTTACATTGTCTGAGACTGGTGGGCAGGACTGTGGTATGTGGCCTCGGGTGTTACATTGTCTGAGACTGGTGGTCAGGACTGTGGTATGTGGCCCCGGGTGTTACATTGTCTGAGACTGGTGGTCAGGACTGTGGTATGTGGCCTCGGGTGTTACATTGTCTGAGACTGGTGGTCAGGACTGTGGTATGTGGCCTCGGGTGTTATATTGTCTGAGACTGGTGGGCAGGACTGTGGTATGTGGCCTCGGGTGTTACATTGTCTGAGACTGGTGGTCAGGACTGTGGTATGTGGCCCCGGGTGTTACATTGTCTGAGACTGGTGGTCAGGACTGTGGTATGTGGCCTCGGGTGTTACATTGTCTGAGACTGGTGGTCAGGACTGTGGTATGTGGCCTCGGGTGTTATATTGTCTGAGACTGGTGGTCAGGACTGTGGTATGTGGCCTCGGGTGTTACATTGTCTGAGACTGGTGGTCAGGACTGTGGTATGCGGCCCCGGGTGTTACATTGTCTGAGACTAGTGGTCAGGACTCTGGTATGCGGCCCCGGGTGTTACATTGTCTGAGGACTGGTGGTCAGGACTGTGGTATGTGGCCCCGGGTGTTACATTGTCTGAGACTGGTGGTCAGGACTGTGGTATGTGGCCCCGGGTGTTACATTGTCTGAGACTGGTGGTCAGGACTGTGGTATGTGGCCCCGGGTGTTACATTGTCTGAGACTGTGGCCAGAACTGTGGTATGTGGTCCCGGGTGTTACATTGTCTGAGACTCGTGGTCAGGACTGTGGTATGCGGCCCCGGGTGTTACATTGTCTGAGACTGGTGGTCAGGACTCTTGGTATGCGGCCCGGGTGTTACATTGTCTGAGACTGGTGGTCAGGACTGTGGTATGCGGCCTCGGGTGTTACATTGTCTGAGACTGGTGGTCAGGACTGTGGTTGGTGGCCCGCGTGTGTTACATTGTCTGAGACTGGTGGTCAGGACTGTGGTATTGTGGCCCCGGGTGTTACATTGACTGAGACTGGTGGTCAGGACTGTGGTATGTGGCCTCGGGTGTTACATTGTCTGAGACTGGTGGCCAGGACTGTGGTATGTGGGCCCCGGGTTGTTACATTGTCTGAGACTGGTGGTCAGGACTGTGGTATGTGGCCTCGGGTGTTACATTGCCTGAGGACTCGTGGTCAGGGACTGTGGTATGCGACATCGGGTGTTACATTGTCTGAGGACTGGTGGTCAGGACTGTGGTATGTGGCCCCGGGTGTTACATTGTCTGAGGACTCGTGGTCAGGACTGTGGTATGTGGCCCCCGGGTGTTACATTGTCTGAGACTCGTGGTTAGGACTGTGGTATGTGGCCTCGGGTGTTATATTGTCTGAGACTGGTGGTCAGGACTGTGGTATGTGGCCCCGGGTGTTATAT
>CP092864.1:64836033-64876774 GCA_030710605.1 Cordylochernes scorpioides
AATACACATATATATTATTTAATTAAAAAGGCATATATTGGATCAAAATATCATTTATTTTACCAATATTTCAGTTAGCTGAACGCCAACCTTTATCAAGGTGTTATAACATTTTAAAGTGTGTCAACAACAAACTCAGCGCCACATAACGTCAACAGCATTAAGTTTTAAAAAATATTTTGTTATATTCAATGGGTAGAAAAAATATATATTATTCAATTAACAAAAAGAAAGAAACTTTAAGAGAAAAAGTTGAGAAACAAATATTGAGGGAGTTGATGTAATCTGGCCGTGTGCTCGATAGATAAAGTTCAAGTTCTAATCAAAGAGAACACCATCTACAAGTTGGAGTAAAATAAATTACTGGAGCGGAATGAAGTGAAATGAAGAAAAATGGAAGAAAAGTACAAAGAATTTCTAAAGAAATTAAATAGCTCACAAAGAACAACAGTGGAGTATCCATTGTCCAGATTTATTTTAGCTTTCTTTGGAACAAATTCATTCCCTTGAAACTTTTATACTGCCGAGCTATTGAATGTCTAGGAGCGGGTATCTTGGGATTAATACATCTCACTGTGTAGGGAAAGTTGACTGACCTTTATTAAATATTAGATTATTATTGGGAAAAATTCATTTCTTCTTCTTTTTGTTATGAAATTTAATCAAAAACTATATTTATTCACATTATTTTCTTATTGAAAAATGAGAATCCTTTTTAGGCACCTGTAAATTGACTGTGAAAATCGGATTGTTTCTAACTTCCAGTTGAAAGCGAGATTCAAATATTTTAAATATTTATTAAAATGAATTTATAATGGTACACTAGTAATTGTGGGCCGTAATTTATCAAATATAACTAAGACCCTGGAAGAAGTGCATGTGTAGTTTTTTTACAGATATATATGAACTATGGCCTATTTAGAATAGTGTGAGAGAACTTATTTTTTATATAAATCTGGAAAAATATTCAAATTCTTGCGCCAATTATATAGGCACATATTGGACATAATTTGCATAGGTCTGTGGCGACCACACTACGCCTTAGTGACCACAAGCTGGAAGAACTACGCCCACACAAACATCGCACGCGCCCCACAATTGGCCAGCCGGACCTGATCGAGATTTTGAATTAAACAATCTCGAATACAGACATAACTGTCAACGTTCAGGGCAAAACATCGCAAAATATGAAAGCTCAACCTCCCACAACCGTCCTAAACCCATCTCAAATATCAAAATTTATTTTTCCAGCTTCGACCTTCTTTCAAGACAACATAGAAGTGTGGCTTAACCAGCTAGAAGCTCCTTTTATTTTAGAAAATATCGCCCGCGACGAAATCAAATACTTCGCAATTGCCGCGAATTTAAATTGACAATCGTTCATGTGCAAAATACATTTTAAGGAACCTACCAGCTTCAGGAACAAACACGTCCCTCAAATAAAGACTTCTCCAGAGATTCACCCAGTCGTGCCAGGAAACGAATAGTTTAAGTCTTAGAATAAAGGCCCATGGTCGAACAAAACCATTTGATCATCCTGGCCGAAATGCGACATCAGGCGCACGTCTCTTATGCTAGATATCATCTAATATTTTCTATCCTAAGAAACACATTGCCAAAAATATGTAATACAAATTCATTATCGTAAACATAGAGGCTGCCTGGCCGGCATTCATATTTATATGAAGAATAAACACTTCGGCCAGTTGGAGTTTTTTTATTTTCTCAACATTTCGACAAAAAACTTTTTGTCTTCGTCAGGAGAAGTAATTTTTCTCAACATTGAGAAAATAAAAACTCCAACTGGTCGAAATGTCTATTTTTCATATAAATACAAATTCATTGATTCATGGCAAAATGAACATGGAAGTGGCATAATTTATAACAAAAGAATCTTCAATCCGAAGAAGGATGGATCAACAATGCAGCACACCACCCATTATACAACACACAAGTGTCCATATATTGCCAACATATTTGTTATTCTCCAGGAAGATCTGAAGAAATCTCAAGATATAGAAAGAAAACACTTTAAAAATTACAAACACAATATTTTGGCAAATAAAATGAGTTGAATCAAATATAAATTTAAAATAACTCTAGAGAATATATTGGATCACAAAAAAATGTGTATATTTTACCAATATTTCAATTTAAAAAATTGAAATATAAAGCGCGAATTTTTATTTTACAAATAAAAACAAACTTTTACGTGCAACGATGAAAAATATTGGAAGGTTTGGCACATCAGTGGTAAACCCTTTCAACGGTTTCGCCAATTTAATCCACCAAACCACCTTTTGGAGCTCTCTGATAAGGTATTATGCGATTTTGCTTATATATGCGACAATAAAGATTGGAATATTAGTTATAGTATTCAATAAATAAGCTTTTAGGACAGTAGAATTACATAAAATTAAAGAAGCTACGGAAGCATGCATGATCTTCGACCCGGTTTACAATTTCAGTCCATCCAACTACGTTCTTGACCGCGACAAGCCAGAAATACGTCGTATTTTAAACAAGATGAAATACGAAATCTACAAATATTTTATAAATATCGATTTTAATTGTACCCCCTCCGCCACTAACAATTGAGCTGTAACGACGTTTTTGACTGAATACAGATAGCTTTTGCTGTATTAATTACATATAAATACTGGCATCGAGCAATGTTATTCCGCAAACAATAAAGGCAAGGTCAGTTTAATATATCAATTGCCAAAACGCCAAACTCTATAAAGGTACAACAATCTATTACTATTGTGTATAAGAGAATTCAAGGTCCCCTATAGCGCGTGTAAAATACGAATTTCAAAGACGAACTCATATAAAGCAACCACTTTCTTGTAACTCGATGAAGATTGGCGTGATGTCAATTGAAATATTGATAAACAATTTCAAACAATTCAATATATTGTTATGAGAATATATCCAATTTATTACACGTATGATTCTTTTAAATAAAACAATTTTTAAATGACCCTTACTGTGATAGTAGGAGGGCTTGGCTCATCAATGGTGAACCCTCATAGCGGTTTTTGCCAGTTTAATCTACCCTACCGCTCTATTAATATATTTTCTGTTTGTCTTTTATACTGATACTGAAGAATAACTCTTGGAAAGTTATTTTGAACAATTATGGACATGAGCTCTGAAGACACAACAGATACACAAATGATTAAAAATCAATAAACATGCTTCAAACACTGCACACAAAAAAGTTCATTAAGACTTAAATTATTTTATTTAAAGAATCATAGGCGTTATAAATAGTTAAAATTTTCAATAATATATAGCACGCTAATGTCTTATGTTGATTTTGTTGTCTACTTTTTTAACGTCAATTCAACATAAACTCTCGCGTGGAAATGTGTTGTTGTTGCTTATTCCTCAAGTCGTTCAAACGATTCCCATTAGGTTCCATTGTCTCAGCTTTTCTATTATAGTCCTGGGGTTTTCCCAGGAAATATAGTCGTAGTTTTCACAATTATTATTGAATCTCTGTAGTAGATATAGTAATATATTGTATTTGACCACGGACCAGCGCCGGAGGGAGTACAGACTATTGCTGACCCTCAGATAAAACGTACAAGTAAACTTGTATAACAATCTAAATTATAAATGGAAGGTTTTTAGCTATTTATGGTTCAGTAGCTTGATTTAACTCCACCTTTCTCTATTTATATATAATGTATTTTTATCCACATCTTATGGAGATAAGTTTTAATGCTATCTTTTAGAAATAACGTTATAATATGCACTCACACGGTCAAAACTTAAGAAAGTTGTCTATCGGGATTCAGACAATAGCTCTGAAAGCTATTTTATACACAGTGACCTTTATTGAAAGCACGCGAGATAATCAAGTGAAAACAAAATTGCCCCTTAGTATCATTAAAAAGAATAACTAAAACAGACCACCGGCGATATCAAAGACTTTCCACTTCCTCAAGGAGTAGCTCAGTGACAAAATCATCCATCCTAAAATACTAGAAGTTCCTCGGCGACAAGACTCCAGGAACACATGTCCAATTGTACCAACCCATGTCAAGTGTCTCTACCAATAACCTCTCGCAAATTTATCCCTCAACAAGATGTCATATAAATCATATTTAATTATGAAATACATTATTATAAAAACAAAGAGAATTTTAAATATTCGTTTTATATTGAATAGAATAAGTTGAAATTTTTGATTTTCTAGCGAAGAGTTCCTAAGTCAATTAAGAAGAAGGATAGAGAGAGACTTGCAATAAGTGCCATTTATTCAGATAAATGTCGAGCTAAAGGAAAGCTCTACAGTTGTATCTCATTACTTATAAGAAATTATAGAATTTTCCTTTTTTATATTATTCAGACACTTCTTTCTTTTGTACACAGTCTTTTTTCTCGTTTTTTTCTCCCTTTCTCATTGTTACATATCATATGATTTTTCACGGTCTATAGAATTATTGTGTATATATATGTACAGATAAATATAAAGGCATACATTTATGACAGCGTAAGTGTCCCTAGGGAGACATAGCGCTTTAAATTGAAATAAAATTTTAAAAATATTTACATATATGTAAAGAAAAACCACTTAGTCTTTTTTTAGCTTGAAAACTTGCTCGGCATTTAGCATAATAAAATACACCCATTGCTAATCTTAGATAAATAATTAGGGGGTTGGTATTCACATTTCAACTATTAACAAAACTACGATGTGAAAAATGTAAACTATTTTTGTGACGTGTATGCTTCTTTTTGAAATAAAACAATTTTATACTGTCCTTACTGCAATGACAAATAAATAAGAGGGCTTGGATCATCAGATGCCAACTCTCAAGGCGGTTTAGCCAGTTTAATATACAATTTTTCATTACAGTAAAGGTAGAAGAAAATATTTTTATTCAAAAAGATAATCATACGCGTCAAAATTAGTTTTAAAATATCACAACAGAGGGCGCACTAATGAGTAATATTAAAATTCGCTTTTTTGTTAAAAAAAAACGATGTGTTGTTTTTTTTCTCACTCAATATAACGAAAATTTAATATAACGAAATAAATTCTTGAACACCTAAATTTGATTACAGAAAGTTTCCCCTCTGTTTTTATGTGTGTTTTCACTCGCCCCAGGAAATATAGGAGTGTTTCCTTTCTTTTGAATTAACTCTTCCCACAAAGATTTTGAATCACTCTCTCTCTTTCTAAAAAGTGTAATGTTCACAAACGACATATAACAAATAAATATTGGTAAAATAAACAGAATGAATATATAATTGTTTTATATGACACTTTGACAATATTAAAAATATACATATTAATTTAAAGATACATAAAAAAAATCAGTAACGACAGCCATGAACCGGGATCGAATCCCGCGTCAACATTTTGTTTAATATGTGAATAACCTTCACATATTATTCTTTAATTAAAAAGGCATTTATTGGATCAAAATATCATTTATTTTACCAATATTTCAGTTGGCTGAACACCAACCTTTTTCAAGTTATTATAATATATTAATATTCTGAAAATAGAGAAATCCATACTTAAATCATTAGATAGTAAAAAGGCATATATTGGATTGAATAAAATATTTATTTACCAATATTTCGGTTGGCTGAACGCCAACCTTTATCGAGGCATTACAATTTTGTATACACACGTTCAGCGTTAAGCCAACCGAAATATTGGCAAATAAATCTTTTATTCAATCCAATATATGCCTTTTTACTATCTAATATATTAATGTGTGTCAACAAAAAACTCTCATATTTTTGCTTATATTCAATGGAGGAAAAATATTATTCATTGTTTCAAATATAATAACCTAGGTTGATATTTTTGAGCGATACCTAATAAAGTGATTTTGGAACAAGAAAAAAAGAACAAGAAGAATGAAAATTATATACGTAAAGAGATATTAGGTTATGAAATTATCTTACAAATCATAAAACGCTAAAATATTAATTATAAATAAATGAATTACAGATATTCTATGTATTAAATATCGAACTGTTATAGTCCTATGTTCCTATGTTCACTTTCAATGTAAAATCAAAATGTAATAATCCATTTAAACATAGTTTATATTTATAAATGTATGTAATTAAACTGTCCACACACACACACACAAAGCTTATGTCCATAGTTCTTCTAAAATACCTATTCAAAGAGTCTATTAACAGTAGCACTATAAAAGGAAGTTCCAAAAATGCAATATAACAGCGGTATGGTAGATTAAACTGGCGAAACCGCTGGGAGGGTTCACCACTGATGAGCCAGACCCTCCCATTAATTTTTCCATTGCAGTAAGGGCAGTAGAAATTGTTTAATTTCAAAAAGAATCTTACGCCTTTAAAATAGTTCCGAATTTTGATAGTCAAACGTAATATTACGTCTGTATGAAGGAGAAAGAGAATCTAGATAAAATGAAACGTTTTTAAAACATTTAGTCATTTGAATCATCTATCAATAAAAGAGTTAGAAAGTGAGGAATAATAGGAAGGGGTTTAATACAAGCGCTATCTAGCTGGACAAACACACTCAGCGGGATGATCCCCGCCGCTGTCAAACTCTGGAGATGGATGGATGGAGTTGGTCCACACAGCCTATATGCAACTATAGTAGCAACCTCCGTATATGCAAATATAGTCAAATTTATTTATGAGCCATACATACCATTATCATATTGAAGCTATGAAAAAAATAACATTTTTACATGAAAGTGGTTTAAAATTTGAACCAGTAAAAAATACATACATAGAACTAAAATATATTGAAAACTGCTTATATATATATATATAATACTATTACGATATTTTCAAAATATAAATATTCTTATATAATTTGAAAAAAAAAGAGTTTTATTTTATATTTAATAAATAATTTAAAAAAAAATTATATAAATAAATTGAAATAGAGAAAAAACACCAGCGGGGGTTTGGCAGCTACGCGTCATATGCTGGTTAGAAAAGAGCAAACACAGAACTATTTAATTAAAAAGGCATATATTGGATAAAAATATCATTATTTCCAGTATATTCATCCAATATATGTCTTTTTAATTAAATATTTATTTATGAATTTCTCTATTTTTAAAATACAGAACTATGATAATAATTTTACAATAATTAAATACAAGGTAAGGTGAATAAAGAAAATCAAAAATATTTTCTATTATCTCTTTTGAAGAGAGATAATACTTTTTTATTGAAATAATAAATTCAATTTTGTGACTTATAAAGATTTTACTATGACAATCTAGTGTAAAATGGAGGAATACAATATAAGATATTATTTTAATAATAGGAACTTGGAATATATATATATCCTATTTAGATATCTAATCAAGTAAAATTAACAACTAGTGCATTGTAAGAAAAATAAGCATGCGTTTGCTATATTAATAAATACCTCATTATATTGACTAGCTGGAGTGAACATGAAATCTTTTCTTATGGTAAAAAATTGATTTAAAAGAGTTGGGATGCTCTAATACACAAGTATACGTGTATGTGATGTATGTGAATATACGTGTATATGATGTATGTGAATATACGTGTATATGATGTATGTGAATATACGTGTATATGATGTATGTGAATATACGTGTATATGATGTATGTGAATATACGTGTATATGATGTATGTGAATATAGGTGTATATGATGTATGTGAATATACGTGTATATGATGTATGTGAATATACGTGTATATGATTTTAGACCATCAAATAATATATTAAAGTTACCGTGAGAGGTTTCAAAATTCCCGTGACATATCGTCAATAAAGCTGAAGCAAATAAAGAACATAATATATATTAAAGTGGCCTTGACTACAATATATATATATATACTAGCCGAGTGGTTTTACCCGACTGGACCCGGCTTTGCCTGGGTAGTGTTCGAGCGAGGTTTACTCATGAATGAATAGAGGCCCCAACTGTTTGTAAACTCAATGTAATGAATTTTCTTTCAGCAAAATGGAGATAAATTGCAAACAGCAATATCGAAAATGCGTGTAAAAAAATCTGAAATATAGGATCCATTTCACAAACACATCTAATGAATAGAGTGCTGTTTGGAGGAGTGGTCTAAACTGTTAATTTTTAAAAACCATGACCCGGGGTCATCGAATGCAGATTCAGACACTTTGTTCTGAAAAAAAATAAATTGCCCCAATGGCTCCTGATTCTTGAAAAAGTCCAACCCCTCCAGTGAGTGCAAGTAACCAAACTGGGCTTTTATTCTTAAAAATAAAAAAAATCGAATGATTAGTGTGAATAAAGGAAAATGGTTGGCACAACCTGAAAATTTCACTTTGTCCACTTCACTTTCGGCTGTCCAAGAAGAAACAGCCAGAGCAAACATTTTAAAGGGCACCTAATCCAGCATTTACATATCTAAATAGTTAAGCAACTTTTATAAATGTAATATATTTCTGCAATATTGAAATACCTGGACTTGGAAGAATTTTGTATTAGTTATTGTTGCAGTTTTAGAAAAGTGTGGGAAATTGGATATTTTAACAAAAGAATATAATTTTTAAAATGGTATATAAAATAAAAAGGAAATTTGCATAATTTTCTAATAGTCAAGGGCAATTGTAAAAATACCAAAAAAGCAAGACCAAATAAAAAAAATATATATATGTGTGATGTTTCAGTAACAGCATTGTTGCCATATAAAGACAAAATTACTGAATGTATTCAGTACCTTTGTCTGAAGATAGCCAAAATGTAACTGAAACCACACATAATGTAATTATTTGTATTCGGTCTTGCTTCCTTTTTTTTTTAATCATCCCTAGTACGCGTGGTACAGGCCATGATAACCATGGTGGGTAGGTAGCGACTGCTTTTACTGTAAGCGCACCACATGTCTACAAATGTGATACATTGCTACCAGCTAAATGCATTTTCACTATGGTGTGATTTCCACATGATGGATCTGTAGACACATTATAATCTCTCCAGAGCTTAAGGTAGCAAACAGTACTTTCACATTATATAAATATCAATGCCAAAATCCAGAGTTATGATAGCATGTTGCAGTGTAATGTAGACCTGCAGGATGGGAAAAAGCAATATTATTTCCGGCTTTAATTTGAAAAAGTATTATGAAACGTTAAAAATATAATCTTAACTTTTGAAGCATGAAAAAATGCTAACTTGATGTGTATCAATTTAGTCTAAAAACAAACAGCATGTAAAAGTAAGCACCAATCGAAAGCATTTATTAGCTCTAACAGTGCTGCCCCCAGCGGTAAAAGACTGGAGCTAACGCTTCACGGGTTGGTAAAGTTTCTGTTAATATTACATTAACTTAACAATATTCCATGTCTTGCTAACACAAATTTTTAAAAATAATATGCATAAAAATAATGCAATTCTAAAAATCATAAATGAAGCATCATTAAATTAAATGGGAGAGAAATGGTGTTCCAAATTTTTTTTTTGTTGTAAAATTTTGACCTTTTTATTTTTACAAATTCTTAATGTACATAACCCAAACCAAATTGTCTATAAAATTCTGCAAACAAATATAATATTATAGAGGCATGAAAATACTAATGGTGTAAAAATCAAAACAGCAAAACACCAACCGCAACCTCATTAGCTGTAGGAGCATTATACCGTCTAGGATGTTGACCAGGAGGTGTCCGATCAGCATTTACAACAACTCTGTAGGCATCACTGGGGAGATTTTCAAGTGCAATTTTAAACTGTTGAACCAGTAGATTGTGTTGGTGCAACATGCGCTGCAAACCCTGTACAATATTACGACGTACTCCCTGTATTTGCTGGCATCTTCGATCAGTCTGAATATCATCATCATCATCCTTGCCCATAAAATAGATCTGAAGAAATCTACTTGGCTGGTTCTCAGATGGCATAAGTGAACCTATTCTGTGGTAGACCTGGCCTTGGATAGAAAATGTGGTTGGAAAAGTAACAGAGTGGGTTTGGTTTTCAGCTCCAAATGATGTCATTTGAAAGCAGGAATTATATTTGCGAATATTACGCAAAAAATGGACTGAATCAGAATTCTCTCCAGATAATAGGCTGCGAAGTGGCTCGGGAGGTAAGTCAATTAATGGCAAACGGACTTTCCCGTTTGAACAGCACATTCCAGAAGACTCATCTTTCCATCTTAAGGCCCCACAAAACCTGCATGTAGTGTCCATAATCCCAAGGGAAATTAAAGGGTGCTTAAAGTATTCAACAGCAACAGAATAATTAAAACCTTCATTTTCCATAGAAGACCAAACGCTGCTGAAAAAATTATTTGTTCTAGTATTCCTCCGAGTAGAAGAATATATTTATGAATGAGCCTGTAAGCGAGAATGGATGGGATCAGGTGTCTCTAACGACCGCACAGCGGCTTGACGCGCAGACTGTGCACGCAATCTTCTAATATTCTGTCCTCTGGTTTCGCGCAGTCTGTAAGCATGCTGAACCCTAGAGCTATTGGAACGCTGAGAAAGATTGCTTCTCCTATGGCTTGGCATACCTACAAACACAAAGCATTAGTAAAAATAAAAATAAGGATAACTGAAAAATGTAAAATATCAAGGGCTGAGAATGAAGAAAAAAATTAAAAATAGTGTATTAAAATAAACTCGACTCATGACTAAGGCCAAAATAAAAAAATGCATAGAAATAATCTGGAAGGAAGGGAAAAATGCATAAAACTCAGTGAAAACGTAAAACAACTGATTAAAAAAAAATCAAATGGAAGAAGACTCATCTTTCCATCTTAAGGCCCCACAAAACCTGCATGTAGTGTCCATAATGGAAGAAGGCCTAAAAAAAAAGGTTAATTTGGTTGAAAAAACTGCCTAATAAATTGAGCCTATATAGATATATATGAGCAGCTACATATTATGAAGCAGATAAATATAAATACTACCTAAACAAATGACAGCAAAAAAAAAAGACAATGGAAGAAGGCCTAAAAAAAGTCTAATTTGGTTGAAAAAAAACTGCCCAATAAATTGAGCCTACCCCTAAAAAAAGCAGTTATTAAAAGTGAATAGAAGCTGCTTACAATATAAATGCTAATAAGTATTAAACTATTGCATGGAACAAACATATATAGTAAAATATACGTAGCAAGCTATATAGAAAAAACATAATTAGAAATATATAAATATATATAATCTTACCTTTCGAAATACGCAGCGTGTAATAACAAAACGTGTATTAACCAATCACAATCAAGTTCGTCGCGACCAGTGCGGCGCCAAGCGGCAAAAGGCGGGAACTAATCCATTTGAGTTAAAAAAATTTTAAAAAAAGTACATTCCCCTTTGTAGTTTTTTGAATAGCCTATATGTTAAACGAAATCTTCAGCTACCTACATGCGAAATTCCATAATGATTGAGCCAGTAGATTTTGCGTGATGCGATAACAAACATCGATTTCGCATTTCATTTTTATAGATATAAGGATATATATATATTGTTATGATACGATCAATTATGTTGAGGTACAATTTGGATTATGGATAATAAACACAATGTAATAAGACCTAATCCAAATAAATAAATAGTTCGTGACATTTTAGTCTATAAAAATAATATGGCACAATTTGGATTATAGATTGAAAAAACACAAGATAATAAGACCAAATCTAAATAAATACATATTGTGTGACGTTTCACACTCTATTTATTTATTCGGATTTGGTCTTATTACCTTGTGTTTATAATCTACTAGAAGAATGACCCGGCTTCGCCCGAGAAATCCCCCGAGTGAAGTATCCTTCATACTGAAAGTACATCAATTTGGATTATGGATAATAAACACAATGTAATAAGACCTAATCCAAATAAATAAATAGTTCGTGACATTTTAGTCTATAAAAATAATATGGCACAATTTGGATTATAGATTGAAAAAACACAAGATAATAAGACCAAATCTAAATAAATAAATATTGTGTGACGTTTCACACTCTATTTATTTATTCGGATTTGGTCTTATTACCTTGTGTTTATAATCTACTAGAAGAATGACCCGGCTTCGCCCGAGAAATCCCCCGAGTGAAGTATCCTTCATACTGAAAGTACATCAATAATAAATAGTAGAAGTGCCATAGAATAGCAATACAGAAGAAACACATAAACTACAGGAAAAATAGTGTGTAATGGCAAAAATTGTATTATATTAGTGTTTAGGTATTTGATTTAATTATCTTTTGCAATCCATTTAGTTGTTTCAAAATTAATATAGTTTAAATAGACGGCAGCTTTTCCGCCAAACCCCCATTAACCTTTGAAATTGCCTGAGTTGAGTGATTGACTGTAGAGAATCCTGACTGCGATGCCCATCTTCTCAGTAAGAATTAAAAATAAAATAGGTTTATAAAGAAAAAATAATCCAAAATACTGGCATGTAAATATTTTTCTGTAAAAAAATAAAAGAGCATATGGAAATATTAGGCAAACATAAGTGTTCGCTAATGATTGCGACTGCATTTTAAACGATTTTTAAAAAGAGATTTAAACAAATAAAGGCCAGAACAAAAATTAATAAAAAATATGAAATCCATTATTTACATACATTCACAAAAGCAAACGATGACAGAATTGATGACTCTGATACTTTTATATTTTAATAATCCAAATAGTACCTTATCATTTTTAATAGACTCATTCTTTACTATTGTCTTAAGGTGGCAACAACGTCGCGTGTTACCGAAACGTCACACACTATTTATTTATTTATTTAGATTTGGTGTTATCACCTTGTGTCTACTACCAATTATTTTAATTTAATAGAATAATCAAATTGAAGTTAATTATATATAGATAATGCAACGACAATAACAAAAGGAGTAAACCAACAAAAGGAGACGACATTGAACGAATATAGCAAATTCATTGTTATCAAAACTTGCTCTGTCTTTGTAACTATTCAATTCCCCTGTATGTGTCAATGGCTTGTTGTCATAATAACTACTGAAAGGAGGATTGAAAACGTTACAGGTATGACAAATTGAAAAGAGGATGGTGGTCAAATGGGCTTCTTTAGAAGAAGTCAAAAATGTATCTAAAATAAACTCCTTTTATTTTATTTCACTTTGAAGCTCTATGTACCCCTAGGGACACTTGCGCTGTCATAAATGTATGCCTTTACATTTTTCTATACAATTTTCGTTTTACAATCATCAGCCGCGTTATATTGTATTTTAAATGTTACTTTAAATATAAGTTATGAACGGAAAAATACGTCCAGGGTAGCCGAGTGGACAAGGCACCTGCCCGGTAAGCAGAAGGGTGTGGGTTCGATTCCCGCCCCTGGACACTTTTTATTTTTATTTTTCCGTTCTCCATTACTCTTCATGTTTCACCTTTCCATACCTCATCCTCAAAGTTAGAAATGTCGCTATTTCTCTTTGAAAATAAATTTCGATTTTTAAAAGAAACATTCGCGGTATAATTTTAATTTTCGTTTTACAATCATCAGCCGCGTTATATTGTATTTTAAATGTTACAAATATATATGTTATATTAAAATATTATTTTATTTAAAATTATATTTCATGTATTCAAATACTCTGCTAAATCGACCGCCAGAGGTCACGCTTCCCCTAAAAAACTCATTGTTGTTGTTTCCCAATGGCCGGCTCAAATCTTTTGTACATTATGCAAATAAGTTTTTTATTTTTTAGATTCTTACGCCTTAAGCTAGGCATTACTTTTATCATATTATGTTTTTTATATATTCCTTAAGCTCAATTAAAGCTATTTTGATAACTAATTCTATTTAATTATTGCCACGACTACAGAACAATAGCGTAATATACTCATGGATACCAAAATCAGGCAACAGCTAATAATTATATTAAAAATATTCAAAATCAGCAGAAATCTATTTTTTTAAATAATATATATATATATATACAATAATATTAGGCCGTGAATAGAATAGTCATATGATATTAACAATGAGAAAGAGAGAAAAAAGAACTGTGTACAAAAGAAAGAAGTGTCTGGTAATATGTACAATTAGCATAATTTTAAAAATAAGGCTTATTTTGGATTGTAATAAGATTATTTATTAATCCGATATTTCGATGGACCAATAAGCCTGGAAGACGTCTAGTGGCTCACCTGGGGCACGCGACATGCTACGTGCTCCACGGCAAAATACCTCGTAAACAGATGGAAGATTGGTCCATCGAAATATCGGATTAATAAATAATCTTATTACAATTCAAAATAAGCCTTATTTTTAAAATATACATATACTATGGATTGCTCTATATTCAGAATCAGCATAATATAAATTATCAGTTTCTTTAGTAGATTTTTTGAAATATTGGAATTATATTTTCGAATTTGGTGATGTTTAAATCAAAATTTAATCTTTTTTTCAAATAATTCTATATTTTTATCTCGTAAATTTATGTTTAGATACCAAGGAAGTTGACATTGCAATTATATATATTTATTTTTCTAATTAGTTTTCAAATTTGAATGAAAGTAAATTTGAAAAATATTGAAAATTTCCAAATCTAATAAAAATGTCAACTTACTTATTCTAAAAACATAAACTCACAAATTATAATTATAGAAGTATTTGACAAAAGATTAAATTTTGATTCAAATCTTATTAGATTTAATAAATACAATTTTTAAATATTAAAAAAAAATGTACTAAAATAATTTATTTTGGACAGCTTTACAGAATTATAACAACAAATTGGACAAATTTATAAATAACATTAAACACCTTTATATAATTACGTAATTTACAAATAGCTGTTTGAGCCGAAATGTAATTTTAAAAATCAACACTTATTAACAATCAAAAATACCTTTTCAAAAACAAATTCCATTCTAAATTCAAATTCAATGAAATAGAAAATTTTCAATGATATCGTTATTTGAATTTTGGCCTCAAAAATATTTGTTTTTTTTTTCCGTTATGTTTAAAGTTGTTTGTTGAAAAAACTTAACCTTTTATTGATATACTATACGTCATCTGAATTTAACATATATCTTTTACATTTAAAGGTAGTTAATCTTTTGTCTCTTAGGACGTTCATAATGAACAATGAGACCAAAGTTAACTTTCTTTATATAAAGCTCACATAAAGTATATCAAAAGAGTGATTTGGGGTGGGAGAAATCCGACTACACCTCTCTGCGGTCCCCCCTGGACCCTTGAAATATTCGAACAAATTCTGGTTCATTTCCAAGGTGACTAACGTGGAAACGGCACCCATTTTCCAATGAAGAGCAACAACAAAATAGTGATTTGGTCCATTTTTCAATATTTGGAAGAAACAATGACTAGGTATAACTAATATTAAATCTAATATAAACTCAATAGAATATTATTTAAAGAAAACAACAAAGGCTCAACATTATTTCTATAAGCCCCTTTTTTACATTTGATTATTGGCATAATTCTAATGGTAAATTCCATTAAAGCATACGTATCAATTAATTGTGCTTGATCAATCTATATCTTGATTTATAAAAAATGAATAATAATTTATTTAGTATGGGGTCCTGAACATAATTCACATCCATCATTATATAACAGAAATAATAGGTATGGATCAACTATTATACGAGGGGCATCCAATAAATAAGTTTCCCTATTTTGTAACAAATAAACAACTTTATTTACAATTATGCAGTTATTTTATTTTCATTATACAACTCATAGACTACTTCTCTACATAATCACCATTTCTGTCCAAACATTTTTGGTACCGTTGTAGCGATTTTTTGATACCACTGTTGTACCAAGCCGTGTCCTGTCTTCGTAGCCAGTGGTTCGCCTCCGCCTGTTTTCAATTCAAATTCAAAACATCTGACATGATTTTTCCAATCGGAAAGCATCCAATTTCGATTCCAGGAGGCAGTCGAATCATTATTTCGTCAATGGTGACGCGGCGATTTGCTTCCACCACATTCCGAACAGCAGCCACGGCTGCATTGTCCGTAGCAGTAACGGGCCTGTCGCTTCGCTCGTCATCATGCACGTTTTGCCGTCCTTCCAAGAACCATGAACGCCATCGGCGAACCATTTGGATGCTCATACATCCTTCACCATACACTGACACTAAATTGCGATGAATATTGACCGCAGTTTCATTTTTCGCTGTGAAAAAACGAATTACAGAACGGAGTTCGCAAGTGGACACGTTCACCAGTGGTAGCTCCATGGAAACTGAAGCGCTACGGACTTGCGCGTACGAGTAGAGTGATTTTGAAAGGTCACCAGCTTCTAACGCATCCTAGTGACCATTTCTTACCTACTAACTAATTTTTACAACGTTTCGTTCGCCGAAAAAAAATAGGGAAACTTATTTATTGGATGCCCCTCGTATATTGATAGACTATATATTGATCTTTATTTATTATCAAATAAGACGCGATACCCCCACAAGGGATGCTTGCGTCAAGAAACAACAATAAACCTAGATACTATATTACGCAAACAATTGAATAATTACAAGGTTTGAGTAGAATTTTAAAGAAGAAAATAAAGGAAAGGACATTAAAATCATGCTTGAATTTACAACCAACTAATGGAATAAACACAAACAAATATACTTAGTTTGGCAATTACGGTTTTTTTAACCAAGAGAGAGAATCATAGATATATTTACAGAATTTTCTAAATTTAAAATATGAATACTTACTATTTATAAACATGAAAAAATCCTTGTATTCAATGTTTTCCCGATTTCTGTAGTTCTGGAAGATTGGACATATTCAATAAGCAAGTGACTGGAATCCTGCTTTCTCTCTCCACATAAACACCCTGGATCGTCTATAGCTCCTATTCGAAACATAAAATCTCCGAAGTTTCTATGGTTAGTAACAAATTACATATTGTAAAAGTCAGGGCGGAAATATTTTGGGATGCCTGAAGGAAAAAAGAGACGAAAGTGAGCACTCGTATTAGAAAACATATCTATCATTCTTGTTCTATAAAAACCATTCATTATTAAAGGATAATGTGGACTGAATGTTTACTTCATATATATTGATCTCAATCTTGACGATATATATTGATGTTGAAATATGAACCTATGCTCTTTTGGAAGAACATTTTATTAAGGAATAACTGTATTAAGCAAGTGCTTGATCAATCTATTCTGGGGGTATAAAAATGAATAATCAATTTACTTGATATGTAGCGCCTGAACATCGCATCCATCTCATTATACACCGGTCCGCAAAATTAAAGGAACAACATATTTTTTTAATTTATCTCAAATTTTATTGAACATTTATCAATGAAATTTTATACACAAATTTATTATTCCATTATTGATTAGAATACCCGAAATTAAAGAATTCTAATGCGTATTTTATGCAAATTAGCCGGTCAAGCAATGATCATCTTGCAGTCAATGTATAAATATCTTGGAAATTGTTGTTAATATGGGGTGTGATCGCCTTTAACTGATAGACAGGCTCTACATCGGCGACCCATACTAAGAATTAGGGAGTTTATAAGCTCCTGTGGAATCAACGCCCACTCTTTTTTTAAAGTGTGTTTCTAGCTCATGAGCGTTTCTAGGAGGGGGTTGGAGGGATGAGATCCGTCGTCCTAGATTTTTCCATACATGCTCAATGGGATTTAGGTCTGGGGATCGAGCTGGCCAATTCATCCAAGCAATTGCATGGTTTTGGAGAAAAGTGTCGAACACATCAGCCCTATGTGGACGGGCATTATCATCCATTAGAAGAAGGTTTTCTCCCATTTCAACTGATACAATACGCAGAAGGCTTCACATGATGGGTCTCTATGCTCGACGACCCATAATTTGTGTGCCGTTGACACCACCTCAAAAGAGAGCAAGGGAACTTTGGCGCAGACAACATGTCGCTTGGAATCCAGATGAATGGAGCCATGTAATGTTCACTGATGAGTCCAGATTCTCTCTAAACAGCTATTAACGTCGTGTCTTTGTCTGGAGAGAGGTAGGAACCAGAAATAATCCCCGAAATATGGTTGAAAGGGATCCCTACAGAAGCCAATGTTTTATGGTCTGGGCTGGAATCTTCTTGGGCGGTCACACAGCACTCCACATTTTTCGGCAAGGAACCCTGACTGGACAGAGGTATCGGGACGAGATCTTGGCAGCATATGTGATGCCTCAATCATTAGAAATGGTAAAAAACCTTCTTGTAATGGATGATAATGCCCGTCCACATAGGGCTGGTGTGGTCGACACTTTTCTCCAAAACCATGCAATTGCTCGGATGAATTGGCCAGCTCGATCCCCAGACCTAAATCCCATTGAGCATGTATGGGACAACCTAGGACGGCGGATCTCATCCTTCCAACCCCCTCCTAGAAACACTCATGAGCTAGAAACACACTTTAAAAAAAGAGTGGGCGTTGATTCCACTGGAGCTTATAAACTCCCTAATTCTTAGTATGGGTCGCCGATGTAGAGCCTGTCTATCAGTTAAAGGCGATCACACCCCATATTAACAACAATTTCCAAGATAATTATGCACTGACTGCAAGATGACCATTGCTTGACCGGCTAATTTGCATAAAATACGCGTTAGAATTCTTTGATTTCAGGTATTCTAATCAATAATGGAATAATAAATTTGTGTATAAAATTTAATTGATAAATGTTCAATAAAATTTGAGATAAATGAAAAAAATATGTTGTTCCTTTAATTTTGCGGACCAGTGTATAACAGAAATAATAGGTATTTGTCAACTATTTAACATTTAGATGTTTGATGTTGAAATATAATCCTATGCTCTACCTATGCTAAACCTTTTGGAAGAACATTTTATTAAGGAATAACTGTATTAAGCAAGTTCTTGATCAAACTATATCTGAGGGGTGTAAAAATGAATAATCAATTTAATTAGTAGCGCCTGAACATCACATCCATCTTATTATATAACAGAAATAATAGGTCAACTATTTAACATTTAGATGTTTGATGTTGAAATATAAACCTGTGCTCTACCTATGTTAAACCTTCGGAAGAACATTTTATTAAGAATAACTGTATTAAACCTTTGTAACTAAGGAAATCGGAATATTCCTTTTTTAAATATCATCAAATATTATCTCTACAGACCTTACTGCAATGATATGAGTTATTGAATGAGAGGGCTTGGCTCATCAGTAGTGAACCCTCTCAGCGGTTTCGCCAAATTAATCTCTAGACCGCTCTACTATTGTATTGGACTGGTTTTGTTATATACCCTGCATTTTCTATGGAAGGCAGCTTAGGGGTGTTTAGTGAACTATGGACATAAGCTTATAGGTCTGTAGAGGTTCATACATATATTTTAACGATAGATGGCAATAAAATTTAATTCCTTTTTCACTTCAATCGATATAATGTCTACTTCAATAATGCATTAATATATATATATAATATGTTTGTGTGTGAAAAGTGAAAAGAATATAGAAATGTCAGGTGTTTATATTAAGAATATAAAAGGCGTATCCTAACCACTCACATGAACATTTTTATGATTTTCTTTTCTTAATTTATCAAGGAAATGAGTTGGCCAAATATTTGGAACAAGCACAAATCAACATTTATTTGACTTCTACCATACCTCTCACATATTGCATTTGACAGTTTTGTATATATGGCCGGTACTGAAAGGAAAGTCTTGGTGAAAGTATTTAACTAATAATGAAGCTAAGTACACATAAGTTTTGATGAAGAGTAATAAGGTATTAAAATACCAATTGTATTTTTCTGATTACTTTCAACAGGGCTATTCTCTTTATCAATCTTCTGCAGCGCCGTTCGCCCTGTCATCCGAGAGGTGTTCTCCATCATCGGCCGGACCTGCAGTCCTGGATCTTTCTAGTTGGTCTCGAGGACCACGCCATCACTATCTCTTCAGCGCCGAAGTACGCGATCTACGTATTCTTCGTAGATCGTGAAATACATGGTGTCGCTGGAGACTCGCTGGTGATTCTACACCAAACTCTGCAGCGGTGACAGAGGCGCCATATTCATTGTACATAGCAATTTTTTTTTCATTGTGCACATTGTGTACTTTGGTAAGTATTGACAAAATGTCAATAAAATTATTTTAATTGTAAATTGTCTACCAATCTTCTAAAGACTTTTATATTAAATAGAGAGGATTCTATATATAAATAGAGTTATTAATATATCTTATTAATGTGAAGTCTCTCTTTCAGATACGAAAAAGAGATTGATAATATAGAGAGGAACTATTCACTATATTAAGATGATACCATCGGTTTAGAAAGAAAGAAAAAGGCACATGACTTAATTGAGTTTAGCCAGTGAGAAGCACCGAGAGAAGATCCACTCTGAGATTTGAGCATGCGTTATAAACCTGCAACTTCTCCCTATGGAGCCGCTCATAAAGAAAACATAGACCAAGTAATGCTCCCTCAAGGGCCTATTTTGTTTTTAAGATTTCCTCCGGAATATTTGGAATATTTTGAAGCAAATTCCCTTGCCATTACTCATGCCACATTTGACTTGGTAATGTTAGGAAGTTTAACACCTAGTACTGGGGATTAGTTTGCTTATAGCCACCTCATCTTGGGAATAAAAGATAAAATATATATAATTTTAAAAACTCTGTTATCTCTCTAATTAATTAAAATATAACTATCATATGAAATATCATCATAAATCTATAGAGCCCTCTATATCTGAAAATTAATAATATATATTTTAGCGCTCTATATATATATAAAAAAACAAATATCAAATATATATATTAAATCAACGTTTATAGTTGATTATTGTTTCATTAGATGGCGCTCTTTTTATCTGAAAATTACTATTTGAGCGGTCAGAATATGCCTTCTTTAGTGTTTTCATTTGTATTATATAGATGACGCGTTATTGCTATGTATATGCCTTCTTTGTTTTTTAATATCAACTCCTGACCTTTTTATATCTTTCTTATTTTTTTCATAATAAAAGTATAAATTCTCGAAAAATAGTTTTAAAAATAATTACCATAGTCTTTTTAGGTGTTTATTCTTTTTTAGCACCTACACGTGTCCTATTTAATTTCGTTTCGGTTCCAAAATCACTTTATTAGGTACAGCTAAACAGAGCAACCTAGTTTATGATATTTGCAACAATGAATAATATGTGAAGGTTATTTACATATTAAACAAAATGTTGACGCGGGATTAGATCCCGGTTCATGACTGTCGGGAATCGAAGGTGTTACCCACTCATCCACCGACGATTCTCTTTTTTTTTCTAGGTATAATTTAGCCTTTATACATTTTTACCATATAATCGATTGCTTTTGAATATATTGTTCTTCTTTTAATTCAACCACTATTATATGCACTACACTAATATTTTAAAATTTGATTAGAAAGTACAAATATGTATTCGAGGAATTATCACCAATGTCATTTCTTAAATAAATAAAGTTAGTAGGTGGTAGCTGAAGTGAGATATAAATCGCATTGACACAACTATTTTTATGAAGTCCTAGAAACCTACATATTAAGTATTCTTGGACACATTTATCCCTCTAGTATTCTTTGTAGAACAAAATTTGGCAATTATACCGCAAATGTTTCTTTTGAACGAAAAATCGAAATTTATTTTAAGGAGAAATAACGATTATTTCTAACCTTAGGGATGAAGTACGAAAGGATGAATTGTGAAGAGTAATGATAAACGGAAAAATAAGGTGTCCAGGGATGGGAATCGAACCCACAGTATTCTTTAATAAATACAGACGATATGAAAATATCAGTTTAATACAATAGTAGAGCGGTCTAGAGATTAAACTGGTGCAACCACTAGAAGGGTTTATCATTGATGAGTCATGTTCTTTTATCACTATTTTAAACATTGCAGTATAAATTCTTATAAGAAATTGTTTATAGTCGGTTTTATTTTTCGCATTGAAGTCGAAGATATCATGATAAATTAGATAGCCTTTGGAAAATATCATCATTATCAAATTAGCGTCACTTTTCTAAAAAAAAAGTATATTAATCCTCAACTCTCCTTCTTTATTATTTTTGAGAATTAAGAATATTGCGATATACGTTTATAAAATATCTGAAAACCTCTCTTACGCAATAAGTTTTTATATTACAAAACTAACAAGATCTTTCGAGCTTTCCTCTTCAACAGGTGAAGTTACAACACTCGAAAAAAAATCTCGAAATCTCGCGGTGTTTTGTAAAAAAGAAAATTATTGCGTAAGTTTTTTAGATATTTTATAAACGTATATCGCAATATTCTTAATTCTTAAAAATAAAAAAGGAGAGTTGACAATTAATATATATTTTTGAAGGGGTCGGTGGAAGGATGGTCTAAACCGTTGGTTTTCGACCGCTACGACCCGGGTTCGATTCCCGCATTGGGCACTTTTTTTCTGATAAAAAAAAAAAGAATGCTCCAATGGCCCCCGATTCTTTCAAAAGTCTAACCCCTTCCAGCGAGTGCAAGTAACCAAACAGAGCTCTGGCACATTTATAAGTGCAAATTCGTACTGCTTTTCACACGTATAGACATGTGGTTCACTTATAGTAAAAGCAGTCGCCTACTTTTAACCACCATGATTATCATTATTATATACCACGTGTACTAGGTATAAGCAAAAAAAAAATTTTTTTTAGGAAAATGACGCTAATTTGATAATGATGCTATTTGCCAAAAGCTATCTAACTTTATATGATATCATCGACTTCACAATGTATAAAAAACTGAATTTAGTTAGTTGAATGACTCGTACATATCAAGTCAGATTTAGTTTCTATAATAACGATATAATCTGAAAACTTTCTAGTAAACTAAATTCTCTACTAAGACGTTGAAATATCATCAATATTTGTCTTTTTTTTTACTTCTCTGACTCTATCGTAGCTACTTTACATTCTGAACCTTGTTGGTTTTTTTCTCTTGTAATTGAATTCTGGGGTGAACGGAGGTGGAATGCATAATGTCCTGACCAGATTTCTAAATAATTAATTCAATCTTAATGCTGTTGTTGTACAGTTATTTAAGAAAATTTCCGGTTTTTCCCGGAGAGATTTTTAAATTGATTGCGCCTCTCGAGAGAATTCTAATTGGCAAACGCCTCTCTCACCCCATTATTGATATTTCCCCTGCGTCCATAATAAGATGCCTCTAGAATCCACAAAATAAGAATTTCCTCCGGTTTACATGAGAAAACTTGGATGATGGATTGGCAAAGTTTGGAATTAGGAAAAAATTGATCTATGAAAATTCTCGCGCTTACAAAGTTGTTTTTTTTCTTCTTTCTTCCTCTAAGCCATTCTACGCACACTCTTTCTGTTGATATAATTTGCTGACTGAGTTGGAATTAAAATCTCTGTAGAATTACTGAGGAGCTGTGCCGCTTTGGCCTACATAATTAATGACTTTTAATCAACTTATTTCTAAATTACACTCCTTCCTTCTTTATGTATCCGGATCTCATTTTTTTTATGTGTAGCGAAAATTGAAAAAATAATTTCTAAGCTAGTTATTAACAAGGAAATGCACTTTTAAATATCATCATATTCTTAGTTTTCCATATCTCTCTATTTTTTAGAATAAATTTAAAATTTTAACCATACTTTTTTTAAATAATTAAAAAAAAAATTGTCGTCACACTAACTTGACATAATTCGTTTGATCACTTAAAAAATGTAATAATGTAATAATAAAATAATAATAAAAAAGGATTTTATAATACGTGCCCACATTATAAAATAACGCGCCTAATAATTTCAATATTATTATTCAAATATTTAAAAAGTTTTAAATAAATTTTCGAATAAAATAAAATAATGAAGATGTCCAACACTTGGAAGAGTTGACAAACAATAGGTCATTATCCATGACCTGAAAAAGATCGAAAATGGGTATGGACTTCTGGTGACGATTGAGAGGAGAAAAAATCAAGTTTTGACATCTGATCCCACACTCAGAGTGGTTCGCGGAATTTCTGGAATGAGGTAAGGAGTGAAGGAAGGCTGTGAAAAGAAAGGAATAGACTGGAATTCATGGACAATATCGGGACAAGACTATAACATCATCAAAAGACTAGCCATTAGAAGAATCTCTGAAAGGTTAGGAGTACTTGCTCCCCCAGTCTATGGGTCGAGGATAAATGGCGAAATAGATGGGAAGTTTCACCACTGATGAGACAAGCCATCTCAACTATTTTTCACATTCAGTTCACTTATTGTAAGAATTAACATTTTATTATATAAACAAGAGAACGGTTTAATAGTTCTATATGCTACACTAGACGAATGGCCCGGGCAACGCCCGGGTTTTACCCGAGTGCGGATATGTTTTTAAAACGTTGTCTTGGGTGGTCGCTATAGACAGGGTGGTCTGTATAGACAGGTGAATGTAACACACAGCTGATAACAGGGTTGTCTAGAGTGGCCGCTATAGCCAGGGTGGTCTGTATAGACAGGTGGATGTATCACACTGCTGATAACAGGGTTGTCTAGAATGGCCGCTATAGACAGGCGTATGTATCACACAGCTGATAACAGGGTTGTCTAGAGGGGGGCGGGCAGGGAGGTCACGTGTTTGCTGGCAGCCAATGGGCGCGCATTCTATCCGTGAGCTTCAGACAAACAAACAGACAGAATAAGGCAAATATATAAGTAGATATCATCACAGCCAATGGTGGTATGGTGAGGTCCTTGATACAATATTTTTATTCAAAACTAAATTTCATCATCAAACCTAATTGATAAAATAAGAATATATAAAGTTTTATCAATGCGTTTCTTTATTCGTGCATGCGTTTTTTTATTAGCACTTTGTACAAATAAAGAAACACATTGATACTATTTATATTCTTATTTTATACTTTACTAGCGGATGTACCCGGCTTCGCCCAGGTTTTTCTCGAGGGAATGTTTGTAGTCTAGTAATAAGAAAATATACTACACCTAAAAACTATCAGAGAAAAGAGAAACCACGGAAGGTGAACAGAAAAATGCTTACAATGGATGTTATGTTTACGATATCAAGTTAAATAAAAACAAAGATAAAATTTACATATGTTGGTCACTATAAATTTGTATATTTGTTAGGCGAAATTAGAAACATGATAAAACAATTGGGTATTTAAAAACAAATGTAGAAATAAAAGTTGAAGTATAATAAACAATGTTAAAGATTAGTTTTAATTATTAATCAAGATTGTGTGTGAATATGTGAGAAAGATGTAATATCGTTGTTGTTTTCTTGGCCGACTGTTTTACATATGGTGTTATCTTAAAATTGCTTGTTTTGAATATTTTTTAGATTGAGATTATTAGCTAGTATGTAAAAAATTAACTCTGTTGAAATTTAATTTTGTATTTATATATAAATAAAATTAACTCTGTTGATTTTTTTTTGTATTTAATCGATAACAGCGAAGTTACGCATGTTAATGTTAGGAAATATATTTTGATGTTAAGCAAAACCTGCTCCATCTCGTTTTACATAAATGTTGAAAATTTGGTTGAAATTGATGCATTGTAACGAAAGTTTTTAGTGATGTCCACCTATGAAATTTCCATTATATTAATATAGATAGCAATTTTCTCTTCTAATGTATACCTAATTGATATATAAACATATATTCAAGTCTATTACACGGAACCCTATTACCTATTTTTTTATATTGATATTACTAATTTATTTATTCCGTAAGATAAATAAATGAGTATAATAGAACTATAATATGGATTTTCTTAGACCACACAACGCATCTATGGATTATATTTAAATAAAACATGAACAAAAGGGACCATTAAGTCATGGTAAAATGTCAACACATTTGTAAATAGCATTTTGGTAATGTAAATATATAATTATACAGTCCTATAACCTCATTTCCCTAGTTTCCTCAAACATCTTCTTCCTGTTTACCTTTATAAATACAGACTATATATGAAATCCGTCTAATAGTAGAATTATATGTAGAGATATTAAACTGGCAAACCCACTGTAGGTTTTCCTCAATAATGATTTATGCTCTCCCCCTTATTACCATTTTTAATTATTACTGTATAAAATCTGTAGAAATAGTTTGTAATTATTTTGAAGCAGCGGTATGATTGTTGGGATGTTTATATGAATTCTTACCTGCATTCTTCAACATATTGGAATTTAAATTCACAATAAAGTTTGCCATGTTGACTTTAACATATTGACGTAAGCATCTCTTGTGAGGATATCACGTCTGAATTGATAATAATAAATAAATATATTTGTATTACTTCTTTTTTTCCTTCTAAATTTTCACCAGGATTTTCTCGATATCATTAAATATTGGATTATATTAAAATCTGTATAATATTTCTTCGTATACTTTCTAATTTTCAATAGAGTATTCTCATTTCTTTCGTTATTATAATATATTTTTATTGTTTAACTCGTGAATTATATTTTGTTCACAGAGCGATTATTTTATTTCTTATGTTCTTCGAATATTCTTCAACATATTGGAATTTAAATTCACAATAAAGTTGGCAATGTTGACTTTAATATATTGACACAAGCATCCTTTGTGGATATCGCGTCTGATTTGATCATAATAAATGAATATATTGGATTACTTCTTTTTTTTCCTTCTAAATTTGCGCCAGGATTTTCTCGTCATCATTGAAAATATTGAATTATATGAAAATTTATATAATAATTCATAATATATACTTTATTTTTCCGTTTATAATTACTCTTCACAATTCATTCTTTCATACCTCATCTCTAAGGTTAGAAATAATCGTTATTTCTCCTTAAAATAAATTTCGATTTTTTGTTCAAAAGAAACACATGCGGGATATTTTCAAATGTCGTTCTACAATCATAAGCCGCATTATATTGTATTATAATATACTTTATAATTTTCAATAGAGTATTTTCATTTCTTTCGTTATTATAATATATTATTATTGTTTCGTTAATTATATATATATACACTTTGTTCAATGAGCGATTATTTTATTTCTTATATCATAAAAACACAGAGAGAAAGAGAGAGAGAGATAATTTTTTCGTTGTGTTATTGCCACTTGGACTTTTCACATGGTCATATTTCAATAATAATAACATTATATATTTATGATATTTTTTCTTCAAATTTCTATCATATGGATTAGGATTTTTTTTCGAGAGAGGGAGATTGAAACACTTTTTATTGACATCGTGTCAATTATGTTTTACAAAATTAATGAAGAATAATGGGAATATTTACAATCATTTATGAGTGAGGGAGACTCCACCATCTTGATAGGGTTCTCCTCCAGACCAGGAGAGGGTCCTCTTGGACCCCCCGCAACTCAAGGGCCAGGAAGTATTTGTAAATGCGGGTCTTGGCCGCTAGAGAGAGGGAGAGAAATCATTTTGTTTAGTTCACTAAGTAAAGTTATAAAATATCAGTTTTCTTTATAATATTTTGATTTTATATATGAATATAAAATATAAGAGAATATTTTTAGAAATATAATTATGGATGTTCATATTAATAATGGAACAAATAGAATTTTTCTAACTAAAAATTAATTTACTTGATTGTTATACTTAAAAAATCGATATTATATTTTGAACAAAATTCTATACAAAAGTTAACTAATTGAATGTGATAAACAAAACACTGCATCTCTAATTCTTTATAAACAAAATATTTTGTGAATATATAAACATGAGATACTAGTCTTATAATATTCTATGAGGGTATTCCGTCTCTCTCTCTCTCTCTCTTTATAATTTAAATTTCTCATTTTCTCATAATTAGTGCGGACTGTGCACTTTACATGTGTTGACAAGATGTCAATAAAATATGTTAATTGTCTCTCTCTCTTTAACCTTATTTAATCTTATATGGACGTTATAATAAATCAGGTTCAATATCAATCTCTCTTTCTCTCTCAGCACCGAAGAAGAGAAATATTAGAATTTTTTATGGGAATTCCTCACCCCTCGACACTACAATGGCCTTGGCTGAAAGCTAATTGCCATTTGGACTTGCTGATGTTATCAGCGCCCCTCAGGCCACTGCGGCATCTGATGGGGAAACAGAGCAACCTGGGCCTGGAACAAGCAAACCTTCAACCAACTGGGCCGAGCTCGTCGACCAGGAAAAACATCTCCCATTGGAGGTAGACATCACCGGCTTCACCACGGTCGGCGCAGGCCTGAAAAGACCTTCTCTCTCTCTTTATTCTGCATTTAACCATATATAATTTTATATGAACATTGTAATAAATCAGTTTCTCTCTCTCTCTCTCTCTAAAGGGCAAAGATGGGATTGATGCTGAATAAACTATATAGTGGCCTACACATATAGAACATATAGATAATGTTAATTTATATAAAATAATACAACATGTTTCTGAAGATTAGTTACCTTTCATTTTATTATTGCAATTTCAAGCTTTCGGGAATCTCTGCCGTCCTACAGGGATAACGAATAATAATAAACTCTAGTTTGTATCTAACGGCATCATTAATATTTGTACTCCTGTATAAGGGCAGAGAAAGCTTGAAATTGCAATAATAAAAGAAATTCATCTCTAGAAACCTCTTGTGTTATTTCAAATTATATCCAGGAGATTCAAATCAAGAATAAAGAATAGCAATGTATTATTTATATTTAAAGTGTGTTTTATATCTATGCCAGTTATACACCAGCCATTTATAATATATCTACAGGAAAAGAAAGAAAGGAGAGATTTCCTCCATCAGAGTTCTAAATGTTCTAAGGAGGACCTGTGAAAATCGAAGTGTGTGTTGTCGATGGATTGATCTGCCATGGCGGCTGGAACATTTCCTTCTTGACTTCACTCTCTTCACATCTTAAAACATGACACTCATAGATATGTACATTCGTATATGCAATTTTGATCTTTTTATATTGTTTTATTTATTTCCTCTTAGCTATATACGGTGTAAATTTGAGTGTAAACCTCACATTGTCGTGAAATTTATCTGATTATCGAAATTTTAAAGAATTCCCTTCAAAACTGACTGCTACAGTTGAAAGAAGTCTCTGGATCTTTTATAGATTTAGGTTGGGGTCCCCATCTATTTGAAATATTTCATTCATAAAACTAAGTGAATATAATCTTTATTTACAATAAATCAATATAAATCTAATAAGATATTTAAAACACGAGAGGACTCAACTTATAATGAATCCTTTCTTTATCGGAATAGAGAAATGGGTCGTTATGGGTTTAATTTTCGTGTTTATATAAAACAATGTGTATTAAAATATTAGTTGATCATCATTGTATTCAAAGCAATAGTGAAGACAATGTATATTATCATCTGCACTCTATAAAAAAATCGACGCAACAAGAAGGAGTTGTCTAATTTACGTGAAAATACGTAATGCAAAGACGTTTCGACCAAACATACAAATGATTTAAATATGGTGGCCCATTTATCCAGAGAATCTGAACTGCGTATACAGAACGATTATTCTAGCTTTAATTTATGGTGTTGCACGAGCTGATTTTAAATATTTCCGTTCATATATTTTTGCAGTAAGCCTATTTTTACTGTATCAATGACTCGCCAGAAGATTCCTGCTCATTTCAAATATATGTCAGAGTTTAAAAAGGTCGTGCCATTGGATTGAAAGAGGCTGGTTGGTCAAATCGACTAATCGCGCGACATCTGTTTCTAGGTGATGCAGATTTTAGACGATGTTGTTAAGAGTGGGTCAACAACGGAAGAATACAACGTCAGGACGGCAGAGGGCGACCAAGGGACTCAACAGAATGGGAGGACAGAGCGATTGTCATAACGGCTTTCGCAGCACCGGATTCGACGTTATATACTATCCAACGTGTGCCTTGCACACATGTGTCCAAAATGATCATCAACAGACGACTGAGGGAGCAGAATCTAAGAGCTCGCCGATCGTTACGATGCCTACCCCTCACACCCGTACACCGACAAGTCCGACTACCGTGGTGTCAGTAGCGATCAACCTGGAATTGCACTGACTGGGGACTTATGGTATTTAGTGACGAGTCCCGTTTCTTTCTGTACCATGTCGACCGTCGCACACGTGTCTGGAAACGTTCAGAGTAGCATGTGGATCCTGGCATTACTGTCGAACACCACACAGGTACACAGCAGGTCGCTATGGTCTGGGGTACATTTCATTAATAGCAGGACACCATTAGTAGTCATTCCTGGCACCCTAACAGCACAACGGTACGTAGATAACATTCCACGGCCTATTTTGGTGCCATTCCTCTCACATCACTCTGGGCTTACTTTTCAACAAGATATTGCCCAGCCACATACGTGTTTCTATGGATTTTCTTCAATCTTGCCGAATTCATCCGCGGCCATCAAGGTCGCCTGATCTCTCGCCCAAAGAGAACATTTGGGACGTGATGGGAATGCGATTGCAACCATCCCGGAATATTGACTATTTAACTCGGCAGTTTGAGGCAATTGGGCAAGAAATACCGCACCTACCATCCGGAATCTCTATCAGTCCATGACACGCCGGGTGGCAGCCTACATTCAGGTCAGTGGATGTCTAACGACATATTGTCTTTCTCAATTTGTGACGATCAAATTCTGGAAAAAAAATTGTTCTGGAATTTTGATCGTTTTATCCTATACATGTTCTTCATATACACCAATTTTTATTCTAATAAGACAAATCCTTCTTGGTGAGTCGACTATTCTGTTATAGAGTGTATTCGATGAGAAGAGAATTATTCATTGATATTTATTTCTCTTTATTTTTTTTTCAATCATATAGAATTTATACAATTTGTGAAGAAAAGATGAAAGAAATTTGGAAAGATCACAATTAGTAACTCAAGCTTTCTTAATCCCGTTGAACTTCACGTTACTAATGGCAAAAAATCGTCCTCTATATTATTAAATACCTGGACGCCCGCCGACACTCTTCGTGGGGCAATTAAAGGAACTCATTGGCCCTACGGTCACCGAGATGGTACATTGAGCTCAAGACAAAGATGGCTGGTGTCGCATCGTGTTTGGGATGTAATATGTACAGTGGGCCACAACGTTCGATCGCGAATAAAATGATTTAAGTTTTTATACAAGTATGATTGTATGACTTATATGATTAAATAAAACCGAAAAAGTACTGAATCTTTCAATTCTCTCAATATACCAAACCAATAATTGTGGTGATCTTATAGATCAAACTGGTGTTAAAACGCTAAAAGAATTGAACAATGATATTTAGGAACTTATAATATTCCGACAAGCAGACATGTCATTAGTACTATTAATACAACATTAGCACTAAACACGATGTTCAGACACAGTTCACATTTGTTCTTTTTCTATTTTCAAGATTTACTGTGAGAGGGCTATCTAGGATCTTATAATATTCCGACAAGCAGACATGTCATTAGTACTATTAATACAACTTTAGCACTAAACACGATGTTCAGACACAGTTCACATTTATTCTTTTTCTATTTCCAAGATTTACTGTGAGAGGGCTATTTAGGAACTTATACTATTCCGACAAGGAGACATGTCATTAGTACTATGAATACAACATTAGCACTAAACACGATGTTCAGACACAGTTCATATTTATTCTTTTTCTATTTCCAAGATTTACTGTGAGAGGGCTATTTAGGAACTTATACTATTCCGACAAGCAGACATGTCATTAGTACTATTAATACAACGTTAGCACTAAACACGATGTTCAGACACAGTTCATATTTATTATTTTTCTATTTCCAAGATTTACTGTGAGAGGGCTATCTAGGAACTTATACTATTCCGACAAGCAAGACATGTCATTAGTAACATTAATACAACATTAGCACTAAACACGATGTTCAGACACAGTTCATATTTATTATTTTTCTATTTCCAAGATTTACTGTGAGAGGGCTATCTAGGAACTTATACTATTCCGACAAGCAAGACATGTCATTAGTACTATTAATACAACATTAGCACCAAACACGATGTTCAGACACAGTATATATTATTATTTTTCAAGATTTATTGTGAGAGTGTGAGAGGGCTATCTAGGAACTTATAATATTCCGACAAGCACAGACATGTCATTAGTACTATTAATACAACATTAGCACTAAACACGATGTTCAGACACAGTTCACATTTATTCTTTTTCAAGATTTACTGTGAGAGGTTAGATTTGTTTGGAACCAAACATATTAATTCAAGGCTTCCTCGGCAGTTGTAAATTACATTAACAATGTAAATAACTTTGTTGACTGATTAAATTATCATTTATTTAATTAAGATTTTAATTTTTAGGGAATTTAGTCGTGAGGGCTCTCCTAATTAGATGCCAGATGGAAATCAATGTATTGGCTGAGTCTTCTGCCATTATTTGGAATCGTTTGGTTGCCAACGATATTCACAGAATTTAAAATATACCTATCCTATCTAACTTCAACACATAGGTAAAAATTGGTTTACCTGAATTAATTGAATTGTCCTACCCAACCCACCGCGATCAGAACTTATATTAGCATTTGATTCTGAATTCTAGAAACAACAAATAAATTTTATAAATATGAAAGACAATCGTGAAATGTTCCTTTCAATTGACATAATCGTAGCAAAGAAGTCATAAAATAAGTTCTGAATACCTGCATGACTGGTTCTATGTAAAACAGACGACTAAAAAAAGATAAACATTTTGCTCTTATTTTATAAAACGTGAAAACGTGTTTTAAAATATACTACACACACACACATATATATATATAATATAAAATTAAAAATATTATTGTAATATACCTTACAATAATATTATAATATAATCTGTTTAATTAATATATTTAAGAATGTTTGGATTTGGAAGCACTGTAATTATTGTTATTGTTGTTATGAATATATTCAAAAGTTCATATAGCATTAAAATATATATAATTAAAATTTGTTTCTTATTCTGGTAAAGCATATTTATATATTTAATCGAAGGAAAATTACAATTATCAACGTTTTAAAATATTTTAAATTCCCATAGATTTTTAAAACTAACATCAAAGAAAGACATGATAATAATGAGAGCGCTCGTACAGAAAAGGAACATGTCCGTCCTATCACTAGAAGACGCTGGAATATTGGTGAGGTCCGATAGCTAATCCCACCCCGATGGACTGTTTATGCAACGGTCAATGGGGAGCTTGTCGACATGGCCTTCATGAATTTAACATCTCCTCCTCCTCCAAGGAAAAACCAACCGCTCTCCTCCATTTCTTTCCCTCCCTCTTCTCCCCGCTCTAAATTAAGAAAACTTCCTTTAAATTTATAATTTAATCTGGGAACAAAAATTCTTTCCGTCTTCAATTTGTTGTCCTGGACTCCCAGATTAAAATAGGAGGAAGGACACTTGGATATTAAATTGTAAAGTAACATGACCTTAATTTGTTCTTCTCCACTGTTTCTTTTGCCTCGTTGAGTTCTTTCTTGGAAACTTCTACCATTCTGGAGAGATTAAAATGTGGCCATTCTGATTCCTATGTAATTAACTTGGGTTATCAAGGTAGGGATTTCTTTGTAATTTGAATATTAAGATCATTTGTCTTGTAAACATATTTAGATGAAATTCTTAAAATATTATAAACTTGATCAAACGTTTATAATATACAGATTCAAATTTTAAATTAAACCTTTCTTTTCGATATAGAGCAAACTTCTAATTGGAAAATATTAAATATCAAACGTTAGTAATTGACTTGTATGAGCTGAGGTTAGTTATATATATATATATATATATATATATATATATATGATAAAAACAATAGAAACAATTTATCAAGAAATTGGGTTAGCCAAATATTAGGGAACAGGTTAAATCAATGAATAGTTGATTTCTGTTCCACCAGATGGCGCTCTGCCTTCTGAAAAGCATATATGCTCCTGGTCAGGGTATGCCTTTTTTATTTTTAATATATATATGTTCATCCTACGCGATGGAATATGCATATACATGATTATGATTATTTTGTTGGAATATCAATATAATAGAATTACTTATTGTTCTTATTAAATATAGCGTCATGTTTATCTCTTGTATATTAAATCGGCCATTGAGGTATAGCGTTCATTTCTCTCTCTCTCTATGAAATTCTCTGAAATTAAGTAATAACATTTAAAATCGGCAACAGGAAAATAATTTCTCTCTGAATATCAATGTTGCTAGATTTATTAGCAAACCTCTAATTGAATCTTATCTTAGAATGCAGACGACTAATTCGATGATAAAAATGGCGCCGAACATCCGGTCGTTTGGAAATTAAATTCCCAATTGCAATCGCTTAATGGAAGAGTCGTTCTAATAGAATTCGGTCTGGCCGAGATATCAAGGACCATGTATTGCTGCTGTCATTTATTCTTTGTAACTTGGTCGGTTGCTTGGCAACGCTTCTTTGAGGATTTAGCACCGAATTAGCGTGGAACTAGAAAATAACAATGAGTAGATTAAAGGATTTATATTCAAATAAGGGTGATCGCGCGCGCGCGAAGAATGCAGAACTATCTATCCAATTAAAAACCACAGAGACTTTAATTATATTCTAGGCGAATGAACCTAGTTCTTCCTATGTGAAAGTTTACCTAAGTAATAACATCGGTAAGGTTATTTTGTGTCCTCAAGTCTTATGTCCATAGTTTCATATAATACCTAACTGATATTCCTTTATTCATTATCGCATATAGAAGCAGAATCGTTTATACAGTATTGGAGCTTTATGAAGTTTGGTCTCGAGGATTAAATTAGCGAAACCGCTGGGGGCTTGCCACCCGATGAGCTAACCATCCCACTGTTTTTCATCGCAGTAAGGCAGTGACTGACCCACGGCTACTCCAGCCCGGCTTACTCTCTCTAGTGTCACCGTCCAGCCTAGATAGGAAGATCATTCTGGTATGTTAGCAAACGGACTAGGCAGAACTTGTATCGTTCCGGAGTTAAAACTATGGTTGTAAGGGACAGGTGTCAAATATTTTGGAAACGCGTGTGAGATGATAACGGATTGGAAAATTCGCATGCAATTGGACTAATATGTACATTATTTTTCTTAAAGTATCGCAATCCATGAAATCAGGCATAACAATAAAAACTCTTTAAAATCTTAAATCTTAGATCGTAAAATGAAGTGGGTTTTTTGGAAAAGCTATTTCGACCATCATATAACCTTCGTATTTTAAAATAGGCCCCTCTCATTTTAAAAATATATTAGAACAATGCATTTGAATTCATCCTCCCCCCCCTGAAAAATCCATAGATATAGTTTCGTATTCAAAAGAGAAAAATTAAGGGTTGAAATAGTTTCATAATTTTATATCTTTGAAAATACTAGGGGTATTTTGAGGGAAAATATCGAAAAAACCACCAAGAAGATCTATGGTAAAATTATATTTCTCTCTTTATTAAATATAATTAATACCACATCAACTATTTTATTTAAGAAATAGGTATATGGACTGACACTCATATTTTCTACAGGAAATGACACCTCATGTCGTCACCAGACTTCGTTTGTGTTCTATGTATAGTCAGGATGGTACAAAGAATTATATACATGGTTTCATAAAGGAAAACATCTGTACTTTGCACTTAATTACAGTATTCCAAATTAGGATGAGTACACAAAATGGAACCTGCCTAAAATCTTCATCGTCAGAAGGATCTTTGGCGCCGTCTTCCACATTTCCAGGCTACTTTACTCGGTCACATTACCTAAGAATCTCTTCGTTTCTCTCCTGGCATGTCCGATATAGAACTTTCCAGTCAGAAAGGTATCTTTGCACTCCTACGAAGCGTTCTACACCGTACAGTCACTACTGACCTTGGCACATTTCTATTCACTGGAATGTCAGATACTGGATACTCCGACAGCGCTTTCTAGAAGACTGCGAGCTGTCACAATCGCTTTGGTGTCATCTTTCACGAAATATTCGCACCGCTTTTCGCTAATACTTCCTTTTTGGCCATATCCCTTGTCTCTTTCCTTCAAAAAACAATCCCAATCATCGTTTTAACTGTCGCTCTTCCAGAATGAAGATTGTTACACAGTTTCTCAATATATATATATATACTTTTTCCCAATGAGGTTTTGATGATCAACATTTACCTTCATTAGGATTCGATATATAATATACGAATGAAGGATCCTGAGGAAAGCCAATAACATTCCCCCATAGAGAGGTCGATTGTATTTTGATGAGGTGCCAATTTATTCTTAGACAAACTATCTACTTTGAATATGTATAAAGACTCTACGTTTAGTTATAACGTCTGTTTTGACGGGAAAGATAATATATCTTTTGATAATGATTAATATCCTATAAGCAAAGCTTTCATCTTTCTATTTATAAATAAATAAATATTCCAAAGATAAAGCCAACTTTTCCCGTCAGAATAGGAGCATAATTCTATACCATGTCTATCTGTGGTCTCAGGAAACTATTGATATCATAATCCGGGTTTTTGAAATTAGACACACACAACACCATATTTGACAAAGTCTGAAACTCCATCTAAAAGCTATGGTTTAAGGCTATGGTCATCGTTAGTTTAAGTCAGCGTATATATCAACAGATCAAACAAAGAGGACATACATATTTTCCGAATTCCTTAAAGCGATGTTTTACTAATAAATTAGCATTATCAATTTTATAGTAAACTATCTCGATCGAAACTTCCATCATCACAATACTTAGTGCCAACAATATGAAAGTTCCATGTTCGATAAAACCGCTGCGTGTTACAAAATATCCGATATATTTAAAAATTCACAGAAAATCTTTACAAATCTCAGATACACCCACGGAAAAAATATTTTTTTTTTCCAAATTTTCAATTCACTTTTGCAAATTGAGACATCATAGAAATTAGAATTCAATCTCCTTCCAACTCTCCGAATAAAATTTCACTTTTCCAAATGACTCTGAGGAAATTAAATTAATACATTCTTTCACCTTCCCTTGGGGTGTTTTTTCCACTTTTTTTTTTTGAAGGATTAACTATTTTTTGTTAGAAATGAGGTAGGGGAATTTACTGACGTATATACAATGTTATTGAAATATGTTTTTATTTGGCTTTACAAAAACAAATGATAAATATATAGTATTGGTCCTAATTAATTCATTGATTCTTGTTTAAACAGCTTTCTAATACAGAGAATGTAAATTGACATACAGCTACATTTCTTCTCCTATGGACAATATCTTCATCAACGTGATGGTAAAATTAATGATGAAATAAGTTTCTCCTTGAAGATTTATTTATTTTTTATTTCAACACACAAAATGCGATATCCCGGCTAGGAATAATTGCGTCGATTTACATTTTTTATACAGAAACAGTTATATGCATATTATACAAGAAAGAAATCAAAAATAAAAAGAGAGAAACAATAATATATATTAGGAACCTTAAGCTTTAAGTTTAGAAAGATAATAATAAATATATTTATATGAGCAATAGTTACCCAAAAATTATTTGAAAAAGTAAAAATCAATATCAGGTAAAATGTTTCTTTTAATTTAAATTTGCGAGCTTTCGAGCAAATATACTGCTCTTCAACAGGCTGATATTCTATGTACAATTTCTAAATGATATTTATACAGAAGAGCAGTATGTTTGCTCGAAAGCTCGCAAATTTAAATTAAAAGAAACTTTTTACATGATATTGATTTTTACTTTTTCAATTGAATATATCTACAAAAATAGTTAAATCTATGATAATTCTCTTTGCTATTTACCAATTGATATAGATCTACAACATTATTTATTGTCTGTTGTCTAGCGGTGAAGAAGATTGGGCATTTCAGCAGTAGGTGTCTCGAGTCCTGGAATTCGTTGCCACAATAACAGCTAGAGTCTTCAACCGCTCCAATATCTCCTTGAAGATGATATGTGAATATTCATGAAATATGCAAGACGTAAATCCAACTAGGTTAAATGACTATCTATACATTCTACCATCATGATTAATTCTGTAGAAGATAACTAGATATAGCGAAATTCGGTTAAATATATCTTATATTGGTGATATTCAGTGAAAGTGACCATAATGGTTGAAATTGCTGATGTCTATAAGAAAATAATATGAGAAGAGTGAGAGAATGCTCGTAATATTTAAAATTAAGTAAAACAAAAATATTCTTTATAGCTATGGTCATTTTTGGCTTAATCTTCAATATATATATATATATTTTGGAATTCATTTGGAATCAGTTAATACAATTTAAGCAACATTGAGTTGATTTCGCTAACTCATTTCAACTTGGAACTTTCACTCGCTGTCAAAATGATTATCTAAGCGTAACTTGTATTAGCAATAGACATAGAAATTGTAACGGCTGTGCTGGAAGCTATCATTTACTGCAAACATACTTGCCTACTGCAACATTCACTGATCTACTGCACAGCCACGCTTGCCTACTGTAAACACACTTGTCTAATGCAAGCACTCACTTGCCTACTACACAGGCTGCGGAGGCCCGAGCTGCACACATTTCCTTCCAAACTTTTCTAAATAGTCTATTTGAACGCTACCTTTCAGAAATAGGTCTATCGTTATACAAGACATCTAAAGAGATAAAGATTACACCAACACTTACACCGTTCATGAACTCTAGAATGATATTAATAAATGGTTAATTACAGTTTTCTAATTTTATCTGTAGACTCATTACTTCCGAATGCTAAAGCTTGCCCATGAAATTCTAAAACGTTGCTATAACCAAATAGTAGCTATCGACGAGAGTCGTTATAACAAGCCATCACCATCTAACACTCTTTAAATACAACAAACCTACTACAATTTTTGTTTTTATATAAAAAGGAAACACTTGAGATTGTCCATTACTAGCTCAATGTAGAACTTTATTATTGTGATGAAAGGACAGTTTAGGCTTGTAGAGAGTTTGCATGGAGCGGGTGGGGCACGCGTGGGAAACAAATCGAGAAAGTAAAGTTTAACTACTATTTAAGAGGTACTATATATGTTTAAAGGATTTGTACGAACTCTCATCCCTACGTGTAACAATTGTCTGAGTTAGTAAGTAAGCCCAACCTAGATGGATTGCTTGGAATGTGTCAAAATGCCGCCATTTGTTGAGGAGCCATGGAGTGGGACGAGTGGCCAACAATGACCAGCGGTTGCCAAGGGTCGCGTCGACCTACCACCACCGCCGCTAAAGTAAATTTCGATGTTGCTACGAGAGACCAGGCGGCCAGTATGGAGTTTGACGACATCGCGACAGCCTTCTATCCCCATAGAGAGTTGAACTTGGAGATGCTCTGTCGGGCCAAAGATCAATCCTTTTATTCAGGCGCAAACACTCCTCCAATTTCAGGAGATTGTTTCCTTCACGTCGTCCAAGTCAATTCCGGGGACTCAGAATCCGAGAGCGAGGATCCGGACTATAGTAAGAGTCAAGAGAGTCACACTGCGGCCATAGGCAGTCTGAAGATTGCTGATGACGAGGAGAAACCTGCAGTGTCCACCAAGCAGCAGCCCGATCCCCGCCGGTACTACAACCCCATACGGGAGAAGTGGGCCGTGCCAAAGCTAAGGACCTCTCGAAGCTTCCTTCGAACGTGCCGCGAAGAAAGCGCTTAGTTCTCGTGAACTCATTCAAGGAAAAGTTGGGTTGTTGTCTCTGCAAAATTTTCATCATTTCATAGCATTCTAAAACTTTTATCTATATGATCAAAGTTTACCAAAAAAACTATATAATGAAAAAATAGTTGATGGATTTGTTGTAATAAAATTTTTCTCTTTGCAAATTGGTTTTTGAACGCCCCGAGATTGAACAAAATATAAACGACAAAGAATGTGGTAATCAATTTCAAGAGTTAAATATCTTTGTGATTTGTTTTAGGAATATTTAGCAATATGAAAATGTCTCTCATTTGGAAAATCACTGGAGGATTGCAGTTCGGAGGTTATTTTAACATTGATTTTTACATTATTTGAGAGAACACTAGTTCTATAGGCTTATAGAAAATAAAAGAAAGATTTTATGTGCCACACAAGAGAATTAAGTGTCCGTTAGTTTCTGAAGGGATAAATACTATGCAAGAGAGAGATGACCATTTACAACAAATTTAATAATTTACCAACATTTTAAAATACAGTAACTCAAATGAAAATAACTAACTTTCATTTACAATAGCTATAATATTTTATTTTCATTTGATACTTCCCTATTTAGATTGTGTGGTAATATTATATTTTTAGAATAATATATAAACACACAATTATCAGAAATTATAAAAAAAGACGAAATATTCATAAAAGAACCATGTGTTTTAAATTAGAAAGGTCCGTTCATAAAATACATTTTCATATACACAATATTAAACAAAATTTGTTATATTAAAACAATATATAAGAGCGATGTTTCCAATTCACGGAATATTTGTTCAAATTGGATGTTGTTACTTCACCCCAGTTTGATTATCATTTCATACATGAACAAACGGTTAACTTGAATGGCGAGTAAATAAATTTAATTATTAGCAAGCATCACACAACTTTCTATATAGTTATGTCAAACCACGATACATTGAATGTAAATACAAGAATTGAAGAGTTGCTGACATTTCTTTAGACAGAAATGTTGCGTCAGATAACGCGATCTCACGAGACTTTACTTATCTCTTTTTGGGACTTTAAAAAAATCTTCTTTATACATCAAAACAGCGAAAAATACCATTAAAAAGATTGGCATGAAATAAAATGATTCTTAATAAACGAAATTTCTTATATACATAC